>JALPQD010000447.1:1208244-1784425 GCA_023101885.1 Typhlomys cinereus | reverse complement strand
AAATATTTCAGGCAGGCCAAAAATTCTTTGGAAAGATTTGAGACATGCAGTTGATTCCTTGAAATATGATTGAGAACTGGCACACACAATTCTTAACTATCTGAGTTTAGATTGATCTTTTATCTGAATAGCATTTCAGTGGGTAAAAGTCATAGATATTGTAGAATATCTGAAACTGCTTCCATCTATCACATCACAAAACATCATCAGTGTGCTGAATAGAACACAAAATAATGTTTACTTGCCTATTTGTACTTGAAGATTTTTCACTCTAAAAACTAGTAAGTGGCTCAAGATTTCTTCATTGTCATCTTTCTTAAAAACTACTTTCATAAAATTCCTCCACCAGTCAATAATTTTGAAGGGCTAAGTTCAATTTTTATAATTTCTGAAAGTGATTTTATTCCTCTCTTTCTAACACTTCATGGTTTCCTTCTTTGTTCATTGTGGAGTCTGTACCTGAAGGGTGTATGTATATATATTTGATATAGATTTTAATATATATATATATATATATAATATATACACACACATATATACATATATGTGTGTGTGTGTGTGTGTGTGTGTGTGTGTGTGTGTGTGTGTTTCAAAGCACCAAGTTATATGCATTTCTCTGAGGTTTTATGTTTAAACTGGTTGCAACTTAACTAGCATTCATATAGAAGAGGAAACGTGAAGTGGAAATTGAGTTGTGCTCAGATAAGTAGTGGATTGAGCATTACCAGGAGATTGTGTAACTGGAATTCCTGGCTAACTGAAAACGTATTTTGACAAGAGAATTTGAAATTGAAAAAGTAAAAGAAAACAAGTGTTCTCTGTTTCTTTACTGTTTCCCAATCCTGGGATAAGCCAACTTCTCAACAGAATAAGGAAGTTTAAATATATGTAATATTATATATATTATATAATCTCTGTGTGTGTGTGTGTGTGTGTGTGTGTGTGTGTGTGTGTGTGTGTGTGCTTTAATTAAGTCAACCTGCAAGAAGTGGGAGTATATGTAGCAGGGATTAAGTAGGAGAATGACTATATGTCCCACTTTGCCCACAGTCTCACATCATGTTTACTGAAATGATATCTCTATTGATTAGAACATTCTTTCATTACCAGTTTGGAAAATAAGATAGTCTCCCTGTCAAGTACTCATTTGACAAATCACAATGCAGTGGGGAACAAGGGTCGCATTCTTAGATATATAGAATCAAACAACATTTCCTCTGAAGACAGTTTGTGGACTTCATTTCCTGAAAGAATGTCATTTATACATGCCCTAAATTTGGCGTTAGAAAATTTACACATTTTAGGGCTGGAGAGGTGGCTCAGGGGTTAAGCCTTTGCCTTGCAGGTGGAAGGTCCTGAGTTCGGATCCTAGACCCCACGTATAGATGCCAGGCAGAAGTGGTGGGGGGGCGGCCTGCGTTTCTGGTCCTGGTAGGGTGGAGCCTGTGAATCTTGAGGCAGAGTAAACAAGGAGGAGGTGGAGGCGGTCCATGGTGGTTCCCAAATTCGCCCGTGGTTCTACACACACACACACACACACACACACACACACACACACGCACAATTGAATAAATAATAAAAAAACTTTAAAAATTTTACACATTTTAGTCATTTATTTTCTTTCTTTTAACAAACGTTCTTCTTTTTCATTTTATTTATTAAATTATTCTATGTGTGTGTGCAGATCGGTGGAGATCCAAGGATGACATCAAAAATCATTCTAGATTGTTCTGCTTCCTTTCTGTTTTGCTCTGAGGTTTCCCAAGTTCTGTCTTCCAGGACCCAAGTGCAAGCCACTACTATTTTTCCACCAGAGGTTTTTACTTGGGATCTGGGATTTGAACTCAGGTCCTTTAGCCTGTGAACCAGAGATATAAAACCTGAGCCATCTCTCCAGTTCTAGTGTCTTTTCTTACATTCATTCTTAATAGAATAAAGCATAACACCAGACTTGTGAGATACTATTAGGAGCTCCCAGAGGTACTTGAATAACCTGCACAGGAAAAAAGAGGAAGAAAGAGTAACATCTAACCTACCATCTTGATATTCTTCATATTTTCAAACAAGATCCAGAATGGTTTTAGAGACTAATGTTGCATTTAACACCCATTTCCAGGGAGTGTTTGGGAAGTTGATTGCTAACTAATTTCTGCTTTATATACTACTTGACAATTTTGCCTTTTAGGAGCAATTGCCTGTGTGGTATGCTTTCATTAAATTTTTCTTTAAATATTTTTGAAAATAGTTCTAACCAGGAATAAATAGTTTCCATTTTGTTCTACAGTTTGAGAAATTTCTTTTATTTCAAGTGTCAGATAACTTCCCAAATTTCATAAAATTATTGTAGTATGCTTTGGGCCATCATGTTATCAGCAATTTTAGAAGTAATTGATTCCATCTAGTATTGGATAATTTTGCATTTTAAGTAAGTACAAAAAAACACATAAATGGAGTTATTCAGTGATTTTCACACACTTTCAAAGTTAACAGCAATGTTCTTCAAACATTAACGTTGGTGGGTCCCAGTGAGATAGCTCAGCAGGTAAAGTGCCTGCTCTTCTTAACCCTGGTTATTTGAGTATAAGCCCTGGAAGCCCACATAGTGGGAGGAGAGAACTGACTTATGAAAATTGTTCTGTGACCTCCTCTTGCAGGTCTTAGCATACATGTGTGCATGTGTTTGATCTCTCTTTCTCTTTCACACACACACACACACACACACACACACACACACACGAGCAAATAAAAAGAATAAAATTATCTTTGAATTAGGTGAGCCATTCTGACGTGGATTGCTTGTGTCCTTGATATACTCTGTATATGTACATATACATGTATGTGTGTGTATACATATATGTGTATGTGTGTGAGAGAGAGATAATCAATGTCCATACATCCTTGTCAGAATATTTTGTGAGCTCTTTGTTAAATATTAAGAAATAACCCATGTTTTTCGTACATTCGCTTTTTTTGAATATTCACTTTTATGTCCTATTTTTAATTCCTTAGATGCGCACTGATATGCCTGACACTTCAGATGTTACAAATCATATATGCTTTGTTTTTCACTACAAGCCACCAAGGCTTTTCATCAAAACTATTCTAGAGACTGCAAAATATGAATTATGCTGTGAAGGCATGTGTTTGTAACTCCAGGGTTAAGGGTGTAATGGAGTTCAGCAGATTTCAGAGTCTCATTAGTCAGTCTAGCCCAAACACTGAACTTTGAATTCAGTGAGAAATTCTGTTCTCTCTTCCCAAAAGGGGAGAAGTGTTGAGGATAGACACTTCAGTATCAAATTCTGACCTTCACACATGCCAACATGGGTGCGCATACATGTACCACATACACAGCTCAAAAAAAAAGTTCTAATGAAAAAGAAGAAAAAACATGTGAATATATCTAAAACATAAAGGCATTGGCAGGCATGAATTTTTATCATATTTCTTGAATTGCTTAAAAATTTGAAATGCATGAAAAAACACGAAATTTCCAGTAATGCATCACGAAATATGAAATGTATCATAAATATCACAATGTGAACATTTTTTAAAAGAAGAACCTGAGGTTTTTAATACAAGCAAAAGAAGAACATAAACTTTTTTTACAGACTAAAGAATTTTTACAAAAGATAAAGTTAGATTATGGATAATGTTCATTAATGTTTTTACTACTAGAATTCACTTAGATTTCACAATACACAAAAGACATAAAATTTAGACATTAGACACTGGTGGTTATTGGGGTCTGTGTGGTGTCATAGTTAGATACACATGTCAGCTTGACAGTTGAGAGTTTGAGCTCTGAGCACGTTTGTAAAGAATTCTTAGTTAAGTCTAGAGAGAACCTACAGGAGATTGTTTAATAGATAGGTAAGTCCAAGCCTATGATGCATGGGACTAGTCCCAAAGCAGGTGAATAAAATGGAGGGAAAGATTTGAGGAAGGAGACATCTTTGCGTATACTTGGCCAGACATGCTGGTCTGGCAAGTAGAGATTGCCCCTCTCTTAGCTGTTATGTAGAAATGGTGTGTTCAGTTCCCTCAGTCCTGGTGTTGGTATGAGCTCTCCTGCAAAATTGGGCAAGGAACTGTAACCAGTCTATCATAAGAGAATAAAACTCTTGTTCCCTTAAGCTGTTTGATGGTGAATTTATCAGCAACCATGCAGGTGAACTGCTACATGTGGTCATTGTCTTTTTGGATTGCAACATAGAACAGTCAGTATGTCAGCCTGTGATTATCTTTCTCATTATTTAGCTCAGTGATCTTGGTCCAGATCTGCATTACTGATTCTTACCTTGGCTCCTGTTTTATTCTATTGTGCCATTTTGTGGATTTCAGTGAGAATGAGGCAATATTATATGGATGCTAGCAATCTCATAAAATTGCTGCTTCAACAAAACACAGTATTCACTGTAAATGTGCATTAGAATACTCTTTGTGTGTATGTGTGTGTGTGTGTGTGTGTGTGTGTGTGTACCCATGTGTGCGTGTGTGTTCTTTTGTGCACATGATTAATGAAATAAAGTTCAGGAGGTATCCATACAAATAAAAAACCTGATCTTGTTTTTGAGGTTAAGATCATTCAATTTAATCACAGATAACTTGAAACTTGCAACCTTCTGCCTTAACACAATAAGTGCTAATAATGTCTTTTATATTTCTACAGTACTATATAAGTATAAAAAAAACTCCACATTATAGTTGGTGAGTTAGTAGTTTAGATGTGAATTAAAGCTAATGAATAAATTAGAATTTGTCAAAGTTCAAGCGACTATGTGTGATGGTAAAGATTAATTTTTAACCTGATGCCTACACATCAGAACTCTGCATATGCCAGAGGGTGATATTCTTTATTAAGTTTGGTCTTTGTGTGTGCTTTCAAGAAATTTTCCTTATTGTATTGGTTGATGTTTAAAGACCCAGACATCCCACAGCCTGCAAGACCATTTCCTGGGCAAGAAGTCTGGAACATATAAGGATAGATAGGGTGAGTAAGCAAGCATGCATTGTTCCTTGCCCTCTACTCTAGTCATGGTTGTGATGTGATCAGCTCCCTGGGATCTTGCTGCTGTGACTTACCTGCCATGATGCACAGTAACCTGGAGTTATAAGCTGGAATAAATTCCTTCCACTTAAATTGTATGTGACAAGTGTTTTGTTGCAGGAATGAGCAATGAAATTAAAACCATCTGGAAAACAAATTTGGAGCTCTGTGAAATTTTTTTATTATTTTATTTTTACAAGAATATTTTATATCTAGTGTTACAAGCATATTGAGTACTTAACCCTGCTTTCCGCCATCCTTCTTCCTACCCATCCATCTTGTTTTTCCTTCCTCAATCCATTGCACTCCCTCCCGCCCTCCTGCTTGTCTGGTTCTATAAACCCCAGGGTTCCCTCTGGTTTGTTTACTATTTTTTTTTAATTCTAATTTTACAAACATATCAAGTACTTATACTTGCTTCTATCCATATGCACAAATTTTGAATCACTTCTGGAAGCTCACAGCAATGTTTTTGTACCAAAATTTTCCTGGGCCTTGATAAACTATACCAGTTAGTTTCCTTATGTGTGTTTCTAGCTTCAGTGTTGCTATTTGATTTCCTGCATTTGTTTCTCTGCCATCCATTACAAACTTTACTGAGACATGTAACAAGCCGATTATTTCTAAAAGGGAAACACTCTTCAAATATTTCCCAGAATACTGGAGAATTAATGTAACTTCAAATTCATGTTTCCATATTCCAGTTATTCCACATTCCAGTTATTCATATTAATTGTCAGCTCTTCAACAAGCATATTAAACTCTGATGGCCACCTCCTTACACAGTCTCAGGAAATGATCTTACCTCAAAATGCTCAATAAAATCAATGAAATTATTTGAAATATCTTTGCATCCTCACATGTAGACATATCTTTTATCATGGTCCCTTGGTAAGGATGCTCTGTACAGTGATATTATAAAAGCCTCAAATAATCACATTTGAACCTAATTCTGCTACAGTACAGTATGGAACAGCTATTGTGACTCACTTGGGGTGTGGAAAAGTGCAGCTGAAGTGGTGAATGATGCCATGAGACTTTTTTGGCTCTTTTAGAAAAGATAATGTTTTTTTCTTTTTACAACTAGAATGCATTATCCTTTCCTCTTCCTCCAGATGCTCATCCTTGTAATCTCATTATTGTTATGAGGAAGTGGAGGACAGACATATGTAGAGCTTGTGTATATGGGTTGTTTCATTCAATCCCAATCAAAGTCCCAGCTGACAGCTGGCATAAACTGCCAGACATGTGGTTGAACAAAACTATGAATTATTCTCACTCTATGTTTGAGTCACCTCAGCTGATGCAGGATAAGGACACTCTGCCAAAAGTGTAGATTTCAATGTAAAATAAATGTTTTAATGCTATACTGGGGGGTATTTTATTATGTTGTAGATACTGGAACAAATGGTAGTACCTGTAATTATGTCACTTCCATGGCAAAATGCAAAATGTATAACTTAGAATTCAGTCAAAATATGATATGGAGAATGAATACTATGTTAATAAAGGTTTACTGTTCTCCATATATTCCAAAAGAAAACTCAAATCATGTAATGAGAAATTTACCTTTGTTTTAGCTCTCTACCATATAATAAAAGACAATCAAATAAAATGCTAAAATATGTATTGTACACTGAGATGTACACTTTTGGCAGAGTGTATATCTACTCTGCTCTGCATCAACTGGTATGATTCAAACAAATGGCATAGAATGACTCAAAGTTTTGCTCAAATAATGTTAAACCAGGAATTTTCAGGCTTTTAAATAATCATTAAGAAATCTTAAATGATTCAAAGGAAGAAATCCTCATATGAGAACTAAGAAACAGAACTATGAGATAAAGTAGTGTAATAATATTAGAATTATTTAAATGTATTTAGAGAAAGTGAAGGGTTACAGAAAATAAATCAAGTTGTGAACAAAAATAGCAAAATATGTCTTCAAAATGTTGCTTCCATTTATGGGATGTTAATTAATTTGTGATAATAGTCCAAAAGAGAATAACAGATATTTGTATAGCCTTTAAAATGATTGGATGAGAAGCATTGAAGAAGTAACATGAAGTGGAAGGAACAAGAGACATCTAGAAAGATGAGGTAAGGATCTAGGAATGTTTTCTCTGTTTGTTGAACATGAAAATGTTATAGAGAATATGAAGGTAGATGAAGCTTTTGAAAGTCAGAATTAAGGTTCAGTTTTTCCTATTAAATACTTAAAGAATGTTCCATATGACATAAGAAAATGCTCTAAATGGGAGGAAACAAAAAATATTTGGTTTCTGCAGAAAATATAGATCAAATGTAGTTTAAAACCATCTCTAGGTTTTGTATGATATTAACATGTGGGATAGATGTCATTATATGCTCATAAAAACCAATAGTACATTGACAAAAAGAGTGATCCCTAAAGCAAACTGTTGGTTTTAGGAAGTAATAATCCATCATATTGCTTACTCATTATTTTTCAAAGTAAAACAATCACAGTTAGATACCCAGACAATATTGTCCATGTAGCTTCCATACACTATATCTAATTATTAATTAAAGTCATCGAGTATACAAGCAGTTACAAAAAATAAAACGAGAAGACTGAATGATAGACTTATTGAAGCATAAGAAGAATTCAGCAAAATTGAAGACAGGCCATTTGAAATTATAGAAAGAAAGGATCAAGGTTTAGAAACAGAACTAATATGAGTTGTGAAAACTTTAGGAATGTATGGTGAGTCATCCAGCAGAACAATATATGCATTATAGAAATGTAGGCAGAGAACAGATGCAGAAAAGCAATTTTACAAACTTTTTTAAAGAAATAATGGCAACAAACTCTCAAATTAGAGGAAAAAACAAGCATGCTTTTAAAAAATACCATCTAAGCATCTATCATTGTGTATACACATTGGAGAAGTTTCTCAACACTAGACCTACAAGCTTTCATTTGTAAGGGAAGAAGGTTAATGAAAAGAATACAGAGAGTAGGAAAAAGTGGACTGTTTGTTCTAAACTGACATCTAAATCACCTGTTACCTTGAGACTTGGTACATTGAGGAAGAGGTGCACTGAGAATGTAAGAACCTGAGTGTGGAAAGTAGTTCTGGCAGACCACATTTTCTGGGCATGATAGGGCTACTGTGCCCATAAACTAGCTGTTGTGTCTGCTTCCACAAGACAGGCATAAATCTGGCTTATCAGTATTTTACCATGAAAGGGACAAGTTTCCAAGAACCATCATACCTTTCCAACAGATGCTTGATGTGGGGTTGGGGTTGGAATTGAAAGTATAATAGCACTTTCCTCAATGGTGCACCCACTGATGTATTATCCATGCTTCAGCAAGTGCTTAGTAACAGACAAGCATAGGCAACATAGATGAAATTCAGTCACACATGTAGGAGTCTTCTAGAAACTGTAATATATACATGAGAAGACATCATTATTGTCATCATACTACACATAAATTAATCTGAGTAATTAATGTCATCTGAGAGAGAACCAAGTTGTAGATTATTCCATTTAACATTCAGAAATCAGAAGAATTAAAGTGAATTGCTTAAGAACACATGCATAGAGGCAATCACTAACATTACAAAGAGTAATTTTTATGTTATAAAATCCCCCATTGAATTTTTCAGGGTTCTTCAAAATATTCTCAGTTTTGTATGCATAGTAACAATTCCTATTTGGTACATTTCATTTGCGACTAGCAGTTATGAAGTTAGTCTGAATGAGCATTTATTATTTAGACTAAGTGAAGTATTATGCCTTTATGTTTGCTAAGAAGTGTGGTTGTATAGAGATTTATTAGCTCCTTTTTTTTCAAAGTGGAATATTCATATTTTTCACTTTGCCATTCACTTATTATTTTGAATTATGGTTATCATAGTTATTAAATAACTGTCCATTATCTTATCTGATTGTTCATATATGCTTTTCACATTTTGTACCTTTTTGTTGTTTGCTATCTAAACATTTTTTTTCAATAAAAAGTAGGGATGGAAAGACGGCTCAGAGATTAAAGCCTTTACCTCGAAGCAAAAAGATCTGAATTTGGATTCCCAGATCCTATGTAAAAGTTCCCAATGGATACTGGCTTTGAAAGCTATAACCTAGGAAAACACAGAGGAATGCAGTAAGTATATACTTTAATCCAGAATGGTTCCCAATGTTACTCTTAGGCCTATATGTGTACACATACTCAATTTCCACACATACTCAATTTCCTTCTTACACATACACACACAAAAAAGGAAAAGAAAAGTAGAAAGTATACAGTAGAAAATATTACAGATAAAGTTGGGAAATGTCAGTGAAGTTTTACTTTCTTTATGGCCCGATTTTCTGAAAGTGAATACTGGTTTGGGGACCATGGAACAGGCCTTTCAAACTCATAGTCTATGTATCATCTATTTTTTCCCTAAAAGCTGTAAAAATAAATATTATCTTTAGTCTGAAAATAAGGACTCTAAGGATCATAAAAACTTGGAACTCCATGGAAATATTTTCAAGCATGTCTCAGATAAGTTTCATAGTGTTTCCATGGGAGAACTAAGCAGCTACTTCCTTTATGATAGATTCCTCACATATTTGCATTCTGCTATTATTGGAAATCTTTTTTTAATAAACTATTTAATTTTATTTTTACTTAGTGTGTGTGTGTGTGTGTGTGTGTGTGTGTGTGTGTGTGTGTGCGTGAGAGAGAGAGAGGGCACTGTGTGCTCCTGTGAAAGACCAAGAGTTGGGGCCTGGAGAGGTGGCTCAGGGGTTAAGCCTCTGCCTTTCAGGCAGAAGGTCCTGAATTCGGATCCTAGACCCCATGTATAGACGCCAGGCAGAACCGGGGGTGGCCTGTGTTCTGGTCCTGGTAGGGCAGAGCCTGTGAATCCCCGGGCAAAGTAAACAAGGAGGAGGTGGAGGCTGTCCATGGTGGTTCCCGAATTCGTCCGTGGTTCTACACACACACATACACACACAATTGAATAAATAATAAATAACTTAAAAAAAAAGAAAGATCAAGAGTGACTTTAGGAATCATCCTGGATTACTTCTACCTTCTTTTTGCTTGGCACTGGGATTTTCTAGGCCCCGTCCACCAGGGCCAGAAGTGCAGTCCACCACTGATTCTGTTTGGTGTTTTTATGTGGGATCCGAACTCAGGACCTTCTGCTTATGAGACAGAATTTTAATCCCCGAACCATCTCCCCAGCCTTGTTATTGGAAAACTTTTAAAAAAGTACAAATAACATTGCAAATCCATTCCCTTTACACACAGGAATTAGGAGGTACTTATATTATATGGAAATCAGTTTGAGAACCAACAGGAATTATTAATAGAGCTGGAAAAACACTTATAACATTTTTCAAAATTTTAAAGAACTTGATCTTTCTCCAAACAAAGTTTCATACAAAACTACATATAAACACATAAAATAATATCCAGCAGAATTGAAGATAATATTATTTCTAGATCCCAACCCCTCTTCTTTCCTGTCTAAACTAACCCAGGGATTTAAATAACATGAGAGCCACAGTTTGTTTATTGTAAGTGCCTGGGGCAAAGAGACAGAAAAGTCTGGCCTAGAGTATATGGAAATCAAAGGAGCAGTGAAATATAGCCTTCTTTCCAGTTTTGAAAATATAGCTGAACTTCATTCCAAAGTTAGTCTTTTATCACCAATCTCTGTCATAATTTGCTTCACACTGTTTCTAGCTCATTTGGATGTGCATCAAATATCTATAAATTACTGAATCCCAGCTACTTAGTACCAGTATTCTGGTTGGTTCTTCTTAGGATAACGTTTGACCAATATAGGTTGATAATTTCATGTAGGAATAGAGTTAATGCATTGTTAATATTGTTATGGCATTCAAATCCGATTCCATCTGTACTGTTTCCAGATACTCATTTTCTTTGGTTGAAAAATCTGTATTAATTTCTCACTTGACAGTCAGTTCCACCTGCACGTCTAAATCTTTATTGGTGAATGGGTTTCTTTCCTACATAGCCATGATAGAGTAGAGCCACAATAGAACTAATTTAATACATATCCACATATTTCTTTGTATTTATGTAACCACTAATGAAAGTAGCTTAATAGTAATATGTCATTGTAGACAATACAGTTAAGTCCTATATGAAATGCTTCTTATTTCTGTTTTTAGAATTTTACTATTAAGTATTGTATTGCTCTACTTTGAAGACTGGGGTTTTTGTTTGGTATTTTAGTCATATCAGTGTGACCTAGTTAAGTAATTAAATAAACAAGGAATATTAATGCTCACGTGAATCTCTGAGATATCAAAAAAGCTAATATCCACTGTTTTCATATAGAAAACATGAATATTTTCAGTAGATAAATATTGGAATGACATTATTTACCTCAATTAATGAGAATCCATAAAGAATATTGTGGTTATGATTTTAAAATTTTCCTTTTGCCTGAGTGTTGTTTAACTATTCATTTTTTGTGTACCTTTTTAAAATTTATATTATTTTACCCATAGAAATCACAGATAAATGTCACACATCAATAATAAAATTAAGAAGTCAGTTTATTGTCCTTTTCCCATCTACCCGGGACGCAGGCAATCCAGCCAAGACACACTGCACCATATGTAAGCACCCACTGTGCACCCCCAAGCCCCAGGTAACCCACTAGTCCTGGCTCCTTCCACCAGCCAGTTGGAGCAGGCACTGCTCCAGGCCAACTAATTCGGTGCAGTCAAAAACAGAAATTGAAAGAAGGTCTTAAGAGATAAATGGACAATGCTCAAGTCAAAGTGCAAAACCATGAGAAACAAAATCCAAGAAAACAAATTTCCCACTGAAGGAATTAACCCCTTAATGATAGACTCCAACCAGAACAAATCCATGGAAAATAGCCACGAAAGTCTGACCCAAGATAACGACTTTCAAAACACAATAATTACCATGTTCAATACTATGAAAGAGGAAATCCGGGAGGAGTTAAATAACAGCATAAACCACTTTGAAGAGGAACACCACAGACACTTGGAGGAGTTGAGAAAAACAGTTCAAGAAACAAAAATAGGCATAGAGCAGTTAAAACAGGCTCAAGTAGAGTTTAAAACTGAACTAAAAGACAAGTTATCTTCAACCCAGAACTCAACAGAGAGTCTTATCGGCAGAACTAACGAACCAGAAAATAGAATTTCAGACCTTGAAGACAAAGGGGGAGTATTAACCAACGCAATGGAAAGTTGTTAAAGCCAAAAAGATACTTGAAAGGAATATTCAAGAGTTATGGGACACCCTGAAGACGAGTAACATGCACATTCATGAACTACCAGATTAGGAATCACAAAATAACACACTTGAGGATATTTTTCAAACTATCATCAAGGACAACTTTCCTCATCTAAAAAAGGAGACCCATCCATATACAAGAGGCATTCAGCGCCCCAAACAGATATGACCAATATAGAAACTTGCCATGGCAAATAATCGTTAAAACACTCCACATTCAAGAAAAAGAAATGTTGCTGAAAGCTTCAAGGGAAAAAAAAAGGCACTTTTTTTTTTATTGGTGGACATTTTTTTATTCTTTTTTATATATTTTTTATTATTATTTCCGCTCATACAAACTTTTTTTATAATACATTTTTTATTATTGTTTCAGCTCATACAAACTTAATAGGTACACCAGTTCCCTCCCTCCCTCCTCCTCCCCCCAAACCCTCTGCTCCCCCTCCCCTCACCCCTCCCTCCTCATACCCCAGTGCCTCCCGCCCCAATTCCCAGAATCCTTTATTGAGCATGCCTGACTGACTCTCCTCTGTGCCCTCCTCTCTGATGACGTACAAGGACCCAGTGGCATTTCCCTGAACCCTTTCCCATGTTCCCCTTAAGCATAGGAACACTACTCTGGCTGTCAGTCCCTTGCCTCCAAGGATCTTGGTGCTTTTATCAGATGCTAGACTTTGTGAGGCCAATAGTGTGTTGGACATTGCCGCGGGCATGCAAAGTCCAATTATGATTGCATCGGCCCTAACTTGTGTGGAGTATCTTGCAAATCATTGCTCCTCCCATCCTTTTGCTCTTACAATCTTCCGACCCCTCTTCCGCAAATGTCCCTGAGCTTCAGGATGGGGAGAGATTAGGCTGGCCTAGTTCTAGGTGGTTGGTATGAAGTTTCAAGTTCTGGATTGTTGATTTTCTTTTGCAGTTTTGCTGCTCCTGCAATGCCCTTCACTCCATCCTGCTGGGCACTGTATGTCACCCCCGGGACAGAGACAAAAAGCTGTTAAACTGGAGTTTTATTATAAGAGCACATTCAAGGGTAGATGTAATAAAAGTAGGAAACCTCAGTGAGGGAGGGGTCAATCACCCATTTGCAAAATGGTTACTTTTTATCTGCCAGACTATATGCCCTCCCCTTCTGGTGAGATCATAACCCCTCAATTGTACATGATCAGGAACAAACGTCTGTGAACTTAACCAGGTGTCACATTACTTACTTGCATTCCTTGATGGAGGCTTATTTTCTCTGCTATAACATGGTCACTTCTCTCCTTGATTCTGTTGTGGCCCTCCAACCCCATGCCTCCTGTTCATAATCCTTGCAATTACTGTAGGTATTACATAGATTTACCTTTGAGTGTCTCAATGTGGACTGGGTGTGTTTGCTACTAGAAGCCACCTATTAGGGAGTACATATGGTGCTTAATTTTCTGGGTTTGGGATACTTCACTTAATATAACTGTTTCTAATGACATCCATTTCCCGGCAAATTCCAGTAATTCATCATTTTTGATGGCTGAGTAGAACTCCATTGTATAGTTGTACCACATTTTCCTTATCCACTCAATAACTGTTGGACATTTGGGTTGATTCCATGACTTTGCTATTGTAAACAGTGCCAATATGAACATGGTCACACTTGTGCTATCGAGGTGAACCTCTGCTGCATGGGGGGTTATTCCTAAAAGTGGAATCGCAGGGTCATATGGCATTTCAATCTTTAATTTCTTTAAGAATCTCCAGACGGCTCGCCAGAGTGGCTGTATGAGCCTGCACTACCACCAGCAATGTAGGAGAGCTCCCCTCTCTCCACATCCTCTCCAGCATTTGTCATTGTTTGTATTGTGGATTTTTGCCATCCTGACCGGGGTGAGATGATATCTCAGGGAAGTTTTGATTTGCATTTCCCTGATGGCTAAAGAAGTGGAGCATTTTTGAAGATATTTGTTGGACATTTTAATTTCATCCCTGGTAAAGTTTCTTTTAAGTTCCAGAGCCCATTTTTTAATTGGGCCATTGGTTTCCTTGGTGTTTAGTTTTCTAAGTTCTTTGTGCACTCTGGACAGTAGAGCTCTATCAGATATGTGGTTCCTGAAGAATTTCTCCGATTCTGAGGTTTGCCTTTGAGCTCGTGTTCCAATCTCTTTATCTGAACAGAAGCTCTTTAATTTCACAAGATCCCAACTGTTGAGAGTCAAGCTATCCCTATTTGTAGATGACATGATCTTATACCCGAGTGATCCCAAAATCTCCACCAGGAAGGTCCTGGAACTAATTGAGAAGTTCAGCAGGGTGGCAGGATACAAAATAAATGTGCAAAAATCAGATGCCTTCCTATATGCCCAGAATAAAAGAAGTGAAAAAGCCCTGAGTGAAACAATCCCATTTACTATAGCCCCTAAAAAAATGAAATACCTTGGTATAAACCTATCCAAGGAGGTAAAAGACCTTTACAATGAAAACTTTAAAACTCTAAAGAAAGAAATTGCAGTAGACACCAGAAGGTGCAAAGACCTCCCATGTTCCTAGATTGGCAGAATCAACATCGTAAAAATAACCATCTTACCAAAGGAAATATACAAATTCAATGCCATACCAATTAAAATCCCAAAGCAATTCTTTTTTTTTATTTCAAAATATTTTATTTCATACAAACCCCATATGGTACAAAAGTATTACATACTTGAGTCTATCTCCCCAAAAGAAGGCTCTTACATTTCTTCAGAAAAATCTTCCTTCGGAAGCAAATAAATAAAAATCAAGTGATATTCTGTACAGCATATACAGAAAATTTTTTTTTCATAAGAACAAAATAATCTGCAAGGTAGCAAACCAGTTTATGTCAACACATAAACTGTCAGGAGGAACCCACCTCATACAAAAGGACCAAAGACCGTCAGGAGAAATTTTAATACTCAAGGGAAAAATATGTGATTTAACTGTTTTCTTGTATGTTTTGAAGAAGATACTCCATTTGTAGATTCAGGTTTGGCTGGTCCTTTTTAGTCTTCTTGCTCAGTATTTTAAATACCTCCATTTTTTTCTTTTTGTAGCGCCTCTGAGCCTCTTCTCTTTCTTGTTTTCTCTTTTCAAATTCCTGTCTCTTAGCAACACGCTTGGCTTGGACCTGTTCATATTCTTCTTGTGCTTTCTGATTTGATGTTTTCTTTTTCTTTTTCTTTGAGATAGTTACGGAATCTGCTGTTTTGGCAGATTGCTGTTCTGGTTGAGGATGGTGAGTACTACACTGTTCTTCAGACACAGTCAGCTCACTATTACACTGTTCTTCAGGCAAAGGCTGGTCGACTTCCTCCGACAAAGCCTGGCCAACCTTTTTCTGTGACTTCCGGAGTCTTTCTTCTTCAGCTAAATACAAATACTTCAGATGGTCTGGATAACGATCTGTGAACTGTGACTCTGGAGCAGCCTTCACTTTCCATAATAATTTCTTGTAATTTTGTTGGATCTTCAGTTTTCTCCGAAATGCAAAGCCTTGGCCCTCGCGAACGCTCCCCGCGAAGGCCTGCGCGGGGTTAGGCCGCCAGCTCCTGCGCTTCCCAGCTCTACTGGGGAATCCCGTTCTGAGCAGCCCAGTCCCCGGGCGTCCCCAGCCCCGCGGCTCGCCACCGCACTGCCGGCCCTACCGGCGCCATCTTGGACCATTCCCCAAAGCAATTCCTAAAGAAGTTGACCAAACAATCTCTAAATTCATATGGAGGCACAAAAGACCCAGGATAGCAAAGACAATTTTGAGTAACAAAAACCTGCTTGAGGTATCACCATACCAAACCTTAGTCTATATTACAAATCCATAGTTACAAAAACAGCCTGGTACTGGCTCCAAAATAGACATACAGATCAATGGATAAGGGTTGAAGACCCAGATATAAGCCCACAAAATTACAGCCATTTGGTCTTTGACAAAGGGGCCCAAAGAATCCAATAGAAAAAGAACAGTATCTTCAACAAATGGTGCTGGCAAAACTGGATCTCCACATGCAGAAGATTAAAGCTGGACCCGTACTTGTCATCATGTACAAGACTTAATTCCAAATGGATCTAGGACCTTGATATAAGGCCAGAGACTATAAAAACCATAGTTGAAAGGATAGGGAACTCCCTCGAACTGATTGGGCTAGGCCAACATTTCCTAAACAGACATCCAATGGCACAGTCACTGCTACCAAAACAAGTCACTTTTAAAGGTAAACTTATTAAACTAACAAATGACTTCTCAATGGAAACAATAAAAGTAAGAAGAGCTTGGAGAGATGCAATTCAAGTATTGAATGAGCAAAAATGTCAAACCAGAATTATATACTCCGCAAAACTATCCATCATGATCGAGGGAGAAAGAAAAATTTTCCAGCACAAATACAACTTGAAGGGATACATGTCCACCAAACCAGGCCTTCAAAAAATGCTAGAAATGACACTCAAGCTTGAAGAAAAAAATCAGCATATCCAAGAGGACAGAAGGGAAATATAATACCACCAAAACCTAAAAGCAAAACAATACACTTACAAAAGCCACTAAACACAAAAAATGTCTGGAATTAAAAACAATTTCTCCATTATAACATTAAAAGTTAATGGAATTAACTCACCGATCAAAAGACACAGATTACAAACTTGGATTAAAAGTCACAACCCATCAATCTGCTGCTTGCAGGAAACTCATCTCATCACAAAATTTAGGCACATCCTAAAAATAAAAGGCTGGTCCAAAATTCGGCAAGCTACTGGAACCAGAAAACAGGCAGGGGTAGTCATTATGTTATCAGACAAAGTGGACATCAAACCAAAAAAAATCATATGAGACACAGAAGGATACTACATTTTAGTCATAGATACAATTCACCAGGAATACTTCACAATATGGAATATATATGCACCCAAAACGCCACCCCCACAATCATTAAACAAACTCTACAACATCTGAAGTGAGAAATCAACCCCAATATGATAAATCTTCGAGATTTCAACACCACCCTCTCAACATGGTATAGATCAACAGGTCAAAAGCTTAACAGAGACACTTTGGAACTTAATCAAACCCTTACTGACATGGACCTTACAGATCTCTATTGAACTTTTCATCCATGCACCAAAGAGTACACATTTTTCACAGCAGCACACGGAACTTTCTCCAAAATAGATCACATATTGGGCCACAAAACAAATCTCCACATATACAGAAAAGTTGAAATTCTAGCCTGTACCCTATCAGACCACCATAGTGTAAAGCTTGACATCCACAACACAACGAACAACAGAAAATACACAAACCCCTGGAAACAACACTATGATGCTGAATGAGAATTGGATTCAGAAAGAAATTAAAAAGGAAATTCAAGACTTCCTGAAAGTAAACGATAATGAGAATAAAACTTACCAAAATATTTGTGATGCAATGAAAGCTGTCTTAAGAGGTAAGTTCATAGCTCTTAATGCCTACATCAAAAAAAATGGAAACATCACAAATAAATAACAATGCAGCTTAAAGCTTTAGAGACACTAGAACAATCCAATCCCAAATGCAGTAGAAGAGAGGACATTAGCAAAATATCTGCAATCGAGATTAGGAAAACGATACAGAAAATCAACCAGTCAAAAGCTGGTTTTTTGAAAAAATCAATAAGATTGAAACACTCCTAGCTAAATTAACCAAAAGTAAGAGAAAGAAAACCCAATTTAATAAAATTAGAAATGAAAATGGAGTTATCACTACTGAGAACCAGGAAATCCAGAGCATTATTATATCATATTTCAAAAACTTATACTCTGTGAAATTTGACAACAAAAAAGAAATGGATGAATTCCTAAGTAAACAAAACTTACCTAAATTGAATCAGGAAGTTGTGAATTATTTAAAGAGTCCTATAACATATGAGGAAATCGATAAATTAATCTCAAATCTTCCCAACAAAAAAATGTCCTGGACCAGATGGATTCAGCACAGAGTTCTCCTAAACATTTAAGGAGCTAATAACACCAATAACCCTTAAACTGTTCTAACAAATAGCAAAAGAAGGAACACTATCAGATTCTTTCTATGAAGCTAATATTGCCTTAATCTCAAAACTCAATAAAGATACACTTCAAAAAGAAAACTATAGGCCAATCTCTCTGATGAACACAGATGCAAAAATTCTCAACAAAGTCTTAGCAAATCAGATTCAAAAACATATAAAAGATATAATTCACAGGGATCAAGTAGGTTTTATCCCTGGCACACAAGGTTGGTTCAACATACACAAATCAATAAATGTAATTCACCATATAAACCAGTCCAAAATCCAAAACCACAGGATACTCTCAATAGATGCAGAAAAAGCTTTTGACAAGATCCAACAGCCCTTTATGATCAAAACCCTAGAGAAGGTTGGAATGGAAGGAACCTTTATCATATAATAAAAGGGGTATACAACACGCCTACAGTTAAAATTATACTCAATGGGGAAAAACTTGAAGCATTTCCGCTTCGATCAGGGACTAGATAAGGCTGTCCACTCCCACCACTTCTATTCAATATTGTACTTGAAGTCTTAGTTAGAGCCATAAGACAAGAGAGGGAGATAAAAGGTATTCAAATCAGCCAGGAAGAAGTCAAGTTATTTCTATTTGCAGATGACATGATCTTATACCTGAATGATCCCAAAAACTCCACCAGGAAATTCCAGGAACTAATACAGAAGTTCAGCAGGGTGGCAGGATATAAAATAAATGTATAAAAAGTCAGTTGCCTTCCTATATGCCAAAAATGAAAAAAGAGAAAAAGCCCTGAGAGAAACAATCCCATTTACTATAGCCCCTAAAAAAATGAAATACCTTGGTATAAACCTAACCAAGGAAGTAAGAGAACTTTACAATGAAAATTTTAAAACCCTAAAGAAAGAAATTGCAGAAGACACCAGAAGGTGGAAAGACCTCCCTTGTTCCTGGATTGGCAGAATCAACATCATAAAAATGACCATCCTACCAAAGGCAATATACAGATTCAATGCTATACCAATTAAAATCCCAAAGCAATCCTTTAAAGAAGTTGACCAAATAATCTCAACATTCATGTGGAGGCACAGAGACCCAGGATAGCAAAAACAATTCTGAGTAACAAAAACCTGCTTGAGGTATCACCATACCAAAACTTAGTCTATATTGCAAATCCATAGTTGTAAAAACAGCCTGGTACTGGCTCCAAAATAGACACACAATTCAATGGGTAAGGGTTGAAGACCCAGATATAAACCCACACAACTACAGCCATTTGATCTTTGACAAAGGGGCCCAAAAAATCCAATGGAAAAAGAACAGTATCTTCAACAAATAGTGCTGGCAAAACTGGATATCCACATGCAGAAGATTAAAACTGGACCCACCTTGTCACCATGTACAATAATTAATTCCAAATGGATCACGGACCTCGATATAAGGCCAGAGATTATAAAATCCATAGTTGAAAAGGTAGGGAACTCCCTCCAGGCTGATTGGGCTAGGCCAAAAGTTCCTAAACGGACATCCAATAGGACAGTCACTACAACCAACACTCAACAGATGGGATCTTGTGAAATTAATGAGCCTCTCTTCAGATAAAGTGACTGTAACCAGAGCACTAAAGGCAACCCACAAAATGGGAGAAAATCTTCACTACCACATATCTGATAGAGCTCTATTATCCAGAGTGTACAAAGAACGTAGAAAACTAAACACCAAGGAAACCAATGGCCCAATTAAAAAATGGGCCTTGGAATTTGAAAGAAATTTTATCAGGGATAAAATTAAAATGTCTACCAAATATATTAAAAAATGCTCCACATCCTTAGTCATCAGGGAAATGCAAATCAAAACCTGCCTGAGATATCATCTCACCCCGGTCAGGATGGCAAAAGTCCACAATGTAAACAACACCAAATGCTGGAGAGGATGTGAAGAGAGGGGAACTCTCCTACATTGCTGGTGGGAATGCAGGCTTATACAACCACCACTCTGGCGAGTGGTCTGGTGATTCTTAAAGAGATTAAAGATTGAAATGCCATATGACCCTGCTATATACCACTTTTAGAAATATCCCCCCATACAGCAAAAATTCACCTCGACAGAACAAGCTGGACCATGTTCATAGCAGCACTGTTTACAATAGCAAAGTCATGGAATCAACCCAAATTTCCAACAGTTGAAAAGTGGATAAGGAAAATGTGGTACATTTATACAATGGAATACTACTCGTTCATCAAAAATGATGAATTAATGAAATTTGCTGGTAAATGGATGGAATTAGAAACAATTATGTTGAGTGAAGTATCCCAGACCCAGAAAATTAAGTGCCATATGTACTCCCTAATAGGTGAATCCTAATACCAAACCCACTTAGAGACACATTCAAAGATAAATCTCTGCAATACCTACAGTAATTGCAAAGATTATAAACAGGAGGGAAAGGGAAGGAGGGCCCCACCAGAAACAAGGAGAGAGGGTATCTTGTTACAGCAGAGAAAATAGGCCACCATTAAGGACTTCAAGTAAGTAATGAGACATCTGGTTAACTTGCAGACTTTCCTTCCTGATCCTTTGCAACTGTTGGGGTATGATCTCACCAGAAGGAGAGGGTATGATAGAAAGCAACCATTTTGCAAATGGGAGACTGAACTCCCCCCACCTCACCATGGTCTCCTATTGTTATTCCATCTACCTTTGAATATACTCTTATAATAAGACTCTAATTTAAAAGCTTTTTTGATCTCTGGCCAGGGGGTGACATCCAATACCCATCTGGATGGAGGTAAGGGCATTGCAGGAGCAGCAAAACTGAAAAAAAAAGTCAACAAACTATAATTCAGATCATCAGAGACTCTATATCAACCACCTGGAACCAGGCCAGCCTAATCTCTCCCCATCCTGAAGCTCAGGGAAATTTGCGGAAGAGGGGGCGGTAAGATTGTAAGAGCACAAGGATGGGAGGAGCAATGATATGTGAGATACTCCACAAAAGTTAGGGCAAAGCAATCATAATAGGACTTTGCATGACCTGTGCTATGTGCAACACATTATTGACCCCTCAAAGTCTAGCATGGACTGAAGGCACCAGGATCCTTAGAAGCTAAGAATTAACAGCCACGATAGTGTTCTTATACGAAAGGGGGACACAAGAAAGCATTCTAAGAAATGCCACTGAATCCTTACACCTCATCAGAGAGGAGGACCCAGAGGAAAGTTTGACATACACATTCAAGGATGGGGCGAGGAGGCACTGGGAGATATGGAGGGAAAGGAGTAAGAGATGGGAGATGGGGGAGGGAGCAAGGGGGTCCAGGGAGGGGTTGAGGGAGGGAGGGGACCGGTGTACCTATTAAGTTTGTATGAGCGGATGAGCAGAAATAAAAAAAAATGCAAGTCCAAAAAAAAAAAAAGTCAGTTTATTGCTAGTGGTCAAGATCAGGCTCATGCTTTTGAAAGAACTCTTGACCAAGAAGATGGGGAGGAAAGAGGATGAAGAAGCCAGAAACCACAATTATATCATAAGTCAGCTGACAGAATATCAAAAGACATAGTTAGAAACCATTAATCTTAACAGTACTATAAGCATGTTATGCTTCCTTGAACTACAGGTGGCTGGGTTAGGTTGTTTAGGTTTGGTTAGTAAGGAAAATGGAGTCTGGGTACAGTGTAGCATAATCTAATTGAAACAATAGATTTATTTATTTAATTTCAGTATGAATTCTACATGATTGCTTTTCCTATTTCTGTGAGAAATAATGTTAAGATTTTGACTGGGAGTGCACTGAATCCATAATTGTTTTTGATAGTATGGCAATTTTCACAATATTATTTCTTCTAATCCACGGGCACGAATGGTGTTTCCATCTTGTAGAATCTTCCTACATACTTTCTTCAGTGTTTTCATTGTAGAAGTCTTTTACAGTGGTTAGCTTTATTCTAACGTGTCTTTTTTTTTTTTTTTTGAGGCTATCATGTCTAGACTAGGGTTATTTAATATATATATGTGTATTTACACACACACACGTAATTTATTAGATTTGCTTGTGAGATAAAATCTAGGTAGTCCAACATTAGCTGCCTACAGCTGTTCAGTCTGTCGTAATCTGATTCCGAAATCCCGAGATTCCTGAGATTCTCTTAACTTCTGTCACATTGGAGAGTCTAAGAAGCCGTGTTCTGATGTACACAAAGAAAATGAGCTTGCCAGCATAGGGCAAGGGAAGAGACAGAGAGACTCTAGCTCTTCTTTCTTACATTTCCTTTATCTGGTCTGCTTCTGGAAGGCACCAAACACATTTAAGGCTGGTCATTGCATTTCAAATATCTTAATCCCTCTATTCTCTTCAGGTGGTCTGATGGCTAAGCTGTTAATTTATCCCGAGTGTAGTCAGATTGGTAACTGTCACAAATCCACCCTTGTGTAATTGACATTTGCATCTAACTATCACAGAAAGCTATTGATTTTTGTGCTAATTTTGTATCCTGCCACTTCTCAAGCTTGTCATTCCAAATATAATGGTTTACTGTGAATAACTATGTTACACTTAATGGTCAATTTATCAGAAGTGATATCTATGTAACTTGCCTAGCTTTATCACCCTCTTAATAATCTCACAGTTGTAATTCACAGAAGCATTTTTATCCATTTTTTTGGAACTTTGTTTTCTTTTCTTTATTTTGCTGTGGTTGTTTTGAATTTCCTAAAAAGTGTATTTGGTGGATTAATTTTGTAGTTAAGTATACGAGTTTAGCAATTAGATACTTTTTAAGAGTTCCTTTTCCATTTCCCAAATGAAATGCAATTCATATCTTTTAGTACAGTTTAATAAGAAGCTGTCCATGGCCGATTTTTCAACTTCAACATAGAATTCAAAACCGCTATACTATTCTTACATGTTATAGAGGATAAAGGAAAGAAAGATACTTGTGTGACTCCAAAAGTTCTACTACAGTCTTACCACATTCTGAGGTTTCTTATATTCACATTGCTGTAATATACGGTTTGCACTGGATACCAGTATATACATGCATGCTTTTAAGATACCTAACTTAAATTAATGCACATTTAAACTGTATTCAGGGTTATTCTTTTCTGATATAAGAGGAAATATGCTAAAACACATTCTTTGGAAAATCCCAACATAGGTCCCATCACATAAGTGTTCATGTTAATATATTGTTTAATCCATCCTGGTTTTTCTTTGTGTTATTCAAAATCCATGGGAAATTAAATACAAAAGCTTATTATTTGGGAACTTTTGCTTTACAACTTTTGAGACTGGTAACAAAAACAGGCAGTGCCTGAACTCTTTAATAATCTTCCTAAAAAATATGAGTCTTCTTGAGGAAATATTACATAGAATTTGGAAGTAACATTCAAGAATCATATGAGTATACTTATAATTGCCTTGGTCTCATTATATGTCTACTCTCCCAGAGGATTATTTAATAAAGTGTGTCTTTTCCCTCCAATATTTGTCCAAGTCTGTTCTATAAAACTCAGTTGAAAGAAACAGCTTTGTGGAAACAATCTGGTAATTTCATGTCTTAGTGATGACATTATGAAGTCATTGCTCTGCAAGGATATTCTCCACCTCTAAAGTTGATAAATGAAATTGTATAAATGCCCAGCTAGAGTAGACCCTGACCTCTCTCAGCATCTCTCATATTGATGTCTGCAGTTACCATATTCACTCACTTTGTTTGTATCATCAATTTATTTCACACATTTTCATAAGTCTCCTCAGCTCATAAATATTTTATCCTTCTCAAAGGAGCATTTCATAATTAGTTAAAACCCAAAACAATTTTATTAATACAAAATTAAATTTACATGTGGCTGAAAATGTTCTCCAGTTATTAAAAGAAATGAAATAGTTCTGAGTGCTAATATGGAACATTAACAATAAATAGAAATTTCATCATATATTATAGATATATGCCCATATATACATATTCAAACACATGTCTCCATAATTTTGTATAAACAATTTATATTGTGTGAACTAATGCATGAAAATTATTTATATTACATACCACATGTTTAATGATAGTTACCTTAGGAACAAAGGTTAGATTTTGTTGACTAGGTCTAATTTTTAAGGTTTACTTTACATACTTCTATTGTTTTCATAAGCAGAACTTTATAACCATCATATGGCACTAGTAAAAATGGAAAGGATATCTTAGCTATGTATTCAAGCAGTTTAGAGTGTACCAGTAAAGAAGCTTCAGAAGAACTGAAGGGAAATGTATTGAGGGTCCACTACTTCCTGTGCTAAATGTTCACATATAATATCTCATTTACTCACTCCATTTTTTTGGTATGTGTAACAAGTAAGGCGAATTCTTCAACAGAAAGAATATGAATTCTGTCCTCCTACCCAACCTGTGACAGGTGATGGTGGGTTCTATGTTTAAGTTGTCTTTTAAATACTTGGTCTTTTTTCCTCTATTTAGAGTAGATCTATATCAGAAATGAACAATCCAGTAAAAGTTACTTTTACAGGAAGAGTCAGCAGAGAAGAATGGGAAACATTCTTTAAAGACCCACTACATATCTGTTAAAATAATAACTAGATGATTCTTGTTCGTTTGATGCTTACATAATAAAATAAACACAAAATTAGTAGTGAGTCCCTTGATTATAATTCACTGCCATGTTTATCAAATTAAAGGTTGAATACAATTACACAATGCAAATTTATTAATTTAAATTTCTTCCAAAATATGCTTTCTAAAAAAATATGAGCTCCCAATTATAGCTGTAGTTTTATTCTCTGTGGTCCTGTCTGTGATTAGATAATTCATTATTATTCTATTAATTAGTACATTGGTTTTCAACCTTGGCTGCACATTAGAATCACTTCGGGAGCTTTTAAAATTCCCAAACCCAGGAAGCTGAACTCAAAACCAATTACCTCAGACTCTCCAGGGATGCAACCTAGCATCAGTCCTTTTTTAAAGCTCCCCAGGTAATTCCAAAGTGCAGCCAAGTTTGAGAATCACTAATTTAATGGAAGTCACATGATGTGCCCTCATAACAGGAGATATGTATTTTTTTTTCCATCAAAAACACTGTACCTCTGAAACATGGCAGGAAAATAAGCAAAGATATCAGTGCTTTTAATCAATAAATTTATTTTAAATGTAGAAAAGAAATGAAGCACAAAGCTTAAATACTGAAATATAATCCTAGATCATCATTTGAGCACACAGTCTGAGAAGGTGAATGTGGTGTGTTATTTATTTATTAAAGGTTAGCATCTTTTTTATCTCTACACTGTTTATTCACAGTTAGAAAATGAATGGAAAATAATATTTGAAGGTACATAGAAAATTATACAATGGATAAGATGTTTTCTTTGTTTAGACATTTTATACTTATGTTTAGAGTATTCATCTGGAAATTTTCAGTCAATCACACTTTACGTTTTACAAAGTCATCTTTGAGTTTCTCCAGTAAAAACTGAGTATCAATATGAAACCCATTTCTACATAAACCTACCATAGTATTAACAAGGCCAGATATTACAAAATACACTAAGAGGAAGACTGAGGACTGAATCTCCAACATACCCACACTACCTCTAAAGAGTCCATAACATTTCTGGAAGAGGAGTTAGAAAGAACCTAAGAGCTAGAAGGGAAAACGATTGTGAAATGCTATCATTCAAAAAATGACATATTAACCCATATCAGAGCTGGCGACTGATACTAAGTCTACAACAGACATACCTGGTCAATGATCATCTTTGAACAGAGGAGGAAAACCATGGTAGCCTACAAGTACTGATAAATAATGAATAACTAACATTAGTGAGAGGGGAATGAAAAGTATCCACTTGTATACTCAAGCGTGGAAGGCAGCCAACTAGGTTTCAAGAGGTACTCCCAAACCCTGAATCAAACAAAAAACTTTAGTTAAACTTAGTGGGACACAAAACAACAAAACAAAAGACAATATAAGAGGAAGATTTGTTGGTAAGGGGGCTGGCAAAGAAGGAAATAAGTGTAAAGGGCAGAGTAATAAGCATGCATTATATACATGTATGAAATTGTCAAAGAAAAACAAAATAATCTAGATGAAAAAGAATAAGGGTAGTATTATGCCACCCAAATGAATTCTAAATATTCACTTTTTCCTAAAAAATTGTTAACTTGGTCTTGACTAAGAAAATTATCTCTGTAAAATGAGTTTGCTTATATATAAATACATATGCTAAATTTTAACAAGTTTTGCTTGAAACATTTCTAAGCAATGATGTTCATGTCTACCTACTGACATTCCAGGGTAAGTGTACTTTTAAGTACCAGAATGTCAGAAATCTGCTGGATAGTTTGAAGTGTATTTTTCAATCCATGGATGCTCCATTGTTGGGTTGTTCTGCCTGTGAGAATCTTAGCTGAATAGTTCTCTTTGAAAATCAATGCGTTTCAGTAACAAACAACACTAGAACATAACATTTTTTCTCACAAGACTTAATGATGAAAGTGAAGTTGAAAATTTCCAGTAGAATTGGTAATGGATGGTCAAAGTAGGTTGATTCTTGGTGATGAATGCCATTTTTGAATACCTACTTTCCTCAACTTTGGCAGAAAGTTAGACCCAAAGAACCACAGCATAGTGTCTTTGGATGAAAGAGCTAAGCAATTTAAGGAGATAACACTGAGAAAGCTGTGAAACCTTGCCATGAAATTCTCAACTTTCTTATCTACAGTGTGTGTTTTGAATGATGGCCAGACACATAGCAGCTGATAACAGCCCTTGGCCTTAAGTTTGTCCAAACCATAAAATTCCTCCCCCTCCAATCAGTTAATGACTCCCAACGTTTTAAGAAATCCCAGTTCATCCTTTGTCTTTATTAGAAATTAATCTACTGAAGGAGATAAAGAAGACTACTTAGCTTCAAAATAAGGCTCTTAAAAGATGTGCTGTTTCTGGTAGTCTCATATTTTACAAACAATTAGAAGCTGTATTACGTGCAGTAAACAGGAAAAGACTTTTGGGAGTCTATGCTTATTGTGTCACATCGATATTGGCTTAAGGTTAGCATCTTATACGTAACTTCAGGAAAGTCAATATGTGCCCAAAACAAAAGTGTGCTTAATGAAGACAGAGAAGTCACGGGCTCCATGGTTTCTGTTTTGATTAACTTCATGTGATTTTTAAGTCACATTTTAAATCTGATTTTCAGTGGCTTCCTCTAATCAGTTAAGCCTGAAATAATCATTTCTGATCATTAAGTCTGAACTTGTGAATGCAAAAACATGTATGTGAATACAGATCAGAGCTTAAAGATAAATGGAAACTAATACTTCCTGTATATTTGATTTTTTCCTCTAGCTGAAAGAGTAATTCAATTGCATGTTTAATTTTCCTTCATTAATTATTCATTATACTTTCAGATGTTTCTCTAATATCTATGATTCAGGATTTTGTATGTCATCATTCCACACAAGCAAAATATTCTTAAGAAATTTTGTATGATTTCCTAGGGCATTGGAATAAATTCAGATCATTGATTCTTTTCATGTAATTTTTAATCCATGTTTTAGAAGTCATTCATAAAAATGAATTCATAGCTTAAATTGCCAACAATTTATCAAATATATCTATTTTTCTCTTTTTTTAGCATACCTGTGTTATCAAAAACATTTTTCCACAAAGCATAGCTCAATGCTGTGGCAATAAGAGGAATACAGCAAGAATCTTCTAGAAGACTTCAGATAGTACAAGTCAATATATTATGTATATGATGATAAATGTATAAAAATACCAGGTACTGTAAATCTATCCAAATAACAGTGGAAGGGAAGAACACAGACACTAGACGGGAACAGATGGCTTAGTGTTAACTATACATACTTGATAGTAAACTACCATCTAAGCATGTCTTGTTATATCATTAGGTAAGGAAAGCTCTCAGCACTCAATCTGGTTGTATCCTGTTTTGATGGAAGATATGTGATGTTGAGAACCACAACTGGCCAGAGTGCAAAGCACAGACAATTCTGAAGTGCTCAGACCATTAAAATCACCATACAGCAAAGTACTTAGGGATCTTGGTTGGAAGAGCATGGTAAGACTGTAAGAGCCCACAGATAGGGAGGGGTTGCATTCAGGAGCTCACTATAGCAAGGTTTATCTCCATCAGATCTACACAATGGCTGACATATTAGCATTCCCCATGGACAAGCAAGAATCAGAGGAGAAACAGCTCCACCCAGAAAGAATTCTTGGGCCAGGTGACAGACAAGTGATTGGGAGCTTTCCCACTTGTAGGATTGCCAACTGGTAGACCACTTGTATCACCACAAAGGCCTGGGTTATTACTAGTACAGGCACTTCAATCACATCCCTGGAGTCCAGAAGTTCAGGACATGAGAGTCAGAGAGAGATGGATGGAAAGGAAAACAAGAAGGAAAATGGAGGAGAAAAACAATGGGAGAGGAAGGGGTGGGAATAAGAACATAAATTGATTTTGTTTTTGTATGAAAATTTTAAAGAATAAAGGGAAAAATATTTAAAAAGTTACCTGTCATATAAACGTGCATTTTAGGTATTGAATTGAATTATCTCCTTGGACAGCCAGGCCTTGTCGCCAAGTAAAAGTACTTGTATATTTGTGGGAGAGATACAAAGGATGAACCTGGGGAAGAAAAGCTGCATGATAAATAATATGTTTTATTAGATGATGATAGAAGTATTATTGACTTTGTTATACTAAATGATATTCAAGTACAGATTAGTGAATAAAAGGCTGGGGAATCAAGGTGAGACTAAAGGCAGAAACAAGAGTGACAAACACTTGGTAAAACTGTAGTCTTGGGTGTTGTTGGAAGGAAAGTTACCTAAGAATCTTTAATATTCAGTAAGCCCTGAGTTTTTAGGAAATAGAAACAAAATCAACAAATACCATAAATATGACACTGAGTTATTATAATGGAATCATTGTTTGTGATGACAAATTGAATATTTTACATGATGAAATTTACAGTATAAGATTTTAAGAAAAAAACCTAAAAATCAAAATGCATCTGAAGGAAAATCTTGGGCTGGATAGATAGGTGGCTCAGGAGTGAAGACTGTCTCACAAGCAGAAGGTCCTGTGTAACAGTTACTCATTTTTTTTTAGTCTATTTATTATTTTTTTATTTTTTTAAATTTTTTATTTTTTTTTATTATTTCCGCTCATACGAACTTAATAGGTACACCAGTTCTCTCCCTCCCTCCTCCTCCCCCCCCCGAACCCCCTGCTCCCCTTCCCCTAACCCTTCCCTCCCCATCCCCCAGTGCCTCCCCCCCAATTCCCAGAGAGTCCTTTATTGTGCATGCCTGACTCTCCCCTGGGCCCTCCTCTCTGATGACGTACAAGGACCCAGTGGCATTTCCTTGAACCCTTTCCCGTGTTCCCCTTAAGCATAGGAACACTACTGTGGCTGTCAATCTCTTGCCTCTAAGGATCTTGGTGCCTTTAGCAGATGCTAGACTATGTGAGGTCAATAGTGTGTTGGACATTGTGGAGGGCATGCAAAGTCCAATTATGATTGCATCGGCCCTAGCTTGTGTGGAGTATATTGCAAACCATTGCTCCTCCCATCCTTTTGCTCTTACAATCTTACTGCCCCCTCTTTGGCAAATGTCCCTGAGCTTCAGGATGGGGAGAGATTTGTCTGGCCTAGTTCCAGGTGGTTGATATGAAGTCTCTGAAGTTCTGGATTGTGGTTTGTTGATTTTCTTTTGCAGTTTTGCTGCTCCTGCAATGCCCTTCACTCCATCCTGCTGGGCACTGTATGTCACCCCCTTTGAGTGTCTCAAGGTGGGCTGGGTGGGTTTGGTACTAGGAGCCACCTATTAGGGAGTACATACGGCGCTTACTTTTCTGGGTTTGGGATACTTCACTTAATATAATTGTTTCTAATGACATCCATTTCCCGGCAAATTCCAGTAATTCGTCATTTTTGATGGTTGAGTAGTACTCCATTAACAGTTACTCTTTATCATTGGTGTGAGAGAGCACCTAAAGTCAAACAACTTATGAAAGAAAGAGATTTATTCACCTTAGGGTTCCAGAAGGAAGATACAGAGTAGAGACAGCATGGCTGGCTGAAGCTGGCAGGCAAGCTAAGTCATAGCAGACATCTACATGTGTGGAGCATTCCTGGAACATCTCTCCTCTTCCACTCTGTATTCTGTTCTGTGGCTTTTATGTTGCCCATTACTGGGAGGTTCCTATGAGATCTATGGAGGTTCCAATGGTGTGGTTTCAGCTGATTTTTCCAGGTGTGGTCTCAGCTGATCTTAGTTAATACAGGTGTGTCAAGTTGACACCCAGGATTGATTATCACATCCTGAGTTCGGATCCTAGGTCCCACGTAAAAATGCCAGGCAGAAAATACAGTGTCCTGCAATTCCAGGAAAGGTGGTGGAGCTTGGGAAATTGCAGAGGGAAGCAAGAAGGGGATAAAAGCAATCCAGGGTGATCCCTGAAGTCACCCTTGGTCCTCCACAGGGACACACCCATGCCCTCTACATACATACTCCCCACGCCTATAAAATAAATAAAAATTTCTTTTTAAAAAAGAAAATCTTTGAGACAGCAACATGGCTCAGTGATTAAAAAGTGTTACTTCTTCTCCTGACTACCTGAGTTCAATCCCTCGAGCCCATATAGAAAAAGAAAAGAATCAACTTCCAAATGTTGTCCTATGATCTTCATATGTGTGCTGGGTGTGAGGATATCCACTGATACACACACACACACACACACACACACACACACACACACACACAAACAGAGAGAGAGAGAGAGAGAGGAGAGAGAGAGAGAGTAAACAAATATTGTAACAATGGAAACCTTAAAGTGGTAATAATAGAGGTGCCCAATTAGCTAAAAAATCTTGCACATACCACAAGATTGAAAAGATTCTCTCCTTACAATCTATGCTAAAAACAAATAATACATATAAAAATAGTAACTAAACTCCAAATCATAATACCTGATTTCAGAAAAGAATGAATAGTGAGATCTAAGATAAAAAAAAAGTCTATAGCAGTTACTCTGCTTCTTGCTGTCAAATTCATGAAAAAAAATGAGTTATTGGGGGAGCAATGGTTTTATTTTTGGCTTGCAGTTGTTCTGTTACAGAAGTTAAAATCATCTTGATAGGAGAGTTCACACCTACACCAGGGGCAGAGGGAACTGGCCATGCCATTTTTACAGGACAACTGAAAGAGGGACAAACTTTACTTTTCACACAGCATGACTGTCTAAGTGTGCCAATTTCCTTAACCAGCTACTTCAGTCTTACTCACTTACTCAGGGTGTCCCACTCACCAGGGACAGGGTTACCTCCTCAATTTAGACTATCTACTAAGTTTTTAAAAATGTACACGGACCTGCAGCCTTCAATCTCCAAGTATATGCCAGTAGCTATGTACCATAACTTCTGAAGAGTGAAACAAATAGATTATCTGCATAATGGAGTACATATAACACAGATAAAAATTCCTTATCCTTAATATTGGATGACAGAATAATACACACCAAAATTTTTAAGGAGGTAAAGAAAAGTAGCTTTTACTTTAAACTTTTGCACTTAGGCAAACCATCACCAACCAAGTAGGAGAAATAGAAATGAATTGAGCTTCTCAAGGTATCAGAAAAGATTCTGAAGTAATTACTAGCAAATTTCTGCAAGAAGAACAAAAGGATGTAGAAGTGTAATGTTATATTTGAAAATAATTAATCAACTAGGAAATATTTATTTTATTGTTTTATTTACTTATTTTGTTGTTATATGTGTGTGTGAGAGAGAGAAAAAGAGAGAGAAAGAAGATGGTGGATGTCTGCTCACATAGGCAGAGCAATGTCAGAAATAACAAGAGAAGCCTTGCCTCAATAACAAAGTAGAAGGAGATAACTGACTCCTACAAAAAATTGTTCTCTGACCTCCAGACACACTTCATTGCATGCATATGCATGTACTTATTCTCTCTCTCTCTCTTTCTCTCAATCTCTCCCTCTCTTTCTCTCTCTCAAAGTTAAAAACATTCAAAATTATTTTTACCATTTTGATAAAGCAAGAAAAAAAAAGGAAAAATCCCTGCTAAGGGCTTGTTGTATACAGCTTTTATTATATTGACAAAGGTTCCTTCCATTCCTACTGTCTCTAGAGTTTTGATCATAAAAGGTTGTTGGATTTTGTCAACAGCTTTTTCTGCAACTATCGAGTGTAGTAGCACTTTCTTGCTTCCTCCCTTTTTGCTCTGGCTCTCTCTGCCCTCTTGATGGCTGCTGTGACTTGAACAAGCTTTCTGTGTCTTCCTCCAGTCATGCCTTCAGCTTTGCTATTTCTGCCATAGTGGACAACGCTGCTCTGGAACCATAAGCAAAGTAATTCTTCCTTTTCCCCTTATGTTGTATAAGTATTATCTCAAAGCAGCAAAAGGAAAAATTAACTACATCACAGACCAAAAGCAAGATGCCCTTTCGAAAATACTTCTGCTGTTCTGGTTTGAAAATGAAAGGCCCTCTCTGTCTGTAACCCACTCGATCAGGAAATTTACACAAAGTGGAAATTGACTATCTGCTAAAACCTGTGAAAAGGAATACTGCGAGACTGCCACACAGAAACTTCAAATAAAATCTGCATAGAATCAGAGAGTTTAAAACCAGGTGGGAATCAAAATATTAATGGGAAATTTCTCAGAGATTTTAAGCAGTGCATGGTCATTGACAAGAGCTGCATAGGGAACATTAATATTCACAACCTTAACCCTAAAGTGATGTGACCAAATATGAGACTCTACCTATGAAGTTTTGAATAACCCAAGAACTAAGTCAACTGGTCAACTCCAATTGCATAAAAAATGACTCACAGTGAGTAACGGAGACCACACATCATAGTGAATCTCCAAATAGTTAAAAGTCAAGTTTTTCAAGCTATTTTACTACAAAAACACTTCAGTGAGCTACATGATAAAGTTCATTTTGTCATAATACTATAGTGCTTGGTTAGATGGTGGTTGGAAAACAAACAAACAAACAAAAAACAAAAAAAAAAGAAAGTAAACCACTAATACATTTGCATTCTCTCTTGAGGATTAATGCTATTTCCTAGAGATTTTTGGAGAATTTCTCTCTCTCTCTCTCTCTCTCTCTCTCTCTCTCTCTCTCTCTCTCTCTCTCTCTCTCTTTCTTTCCCTCAGCATCCTGCTATGTAAACTGATCACTGTGTAACAGTCTGTCCTTGAAGTTCTTGTTTTCAGATTTCTTTAGTTGTTAAGATAGTTCTACCATTTTCTCTATTCATGAAGATGATAGCAACAATGATTTTGAAAGGAGAGTGACTGTTTATTTCACTTATGACATATCTTGAAAGTTTACTCAAAACAAGAAGAAGCAGTCAAATTAAACAAAAACAATAACAAAAATACCAAGGGAATTCACACACAGCTAAAAAAGGGGAGATGCTAGTTTAATAAAAAAAGGGAAAAATTTGACTATTGAGGGTAATAACCTATATAAATTCTCTAAATTAATTTGATCCTGTTTATAGTATATAATGTTTGTTTTGGTTTATGTATGTATATGTGTGTGTGCACAGAAATGTACTGTATACTTTTCTATTTTTAATCCAATGTACTGTCTTTTAATTTCTTTGACTCTCAAATATACTATACAAATTCATTAACAAAGACTGAGGAAAATTTGCTATTGATTTTTACATTTCATCATTGCCATCAGTGTTTGTACCATCTGTGACTTTGGACAGTATATGTGGAAATTATCAGTTTTCCTTGTAATAGATTTCTCATATTCAACACAAGCTGATATATCTTATTGTTATGAAACGGCTACATGACATAGTATAGAATAAAAACCTCCAGTGAGAATACTGATCATGCATATAAAATCATACATTTTAGAACTGAACAATATTTTAATAATGATGAAATTCAATAATCTCATTTTGCAGAAGACTAAATGAGGACTACTAAGGTTAAGAAGAACCTGAATTTCTTCTTTAGTGAATAATTTAGCATCCTTGGATAATGAAGAAGACCTTTCCGTAGTATCTATAAAAGAATTAAATGTGAGTCCAATTATTTGCAGATGTGTTTGTGATTATTTTGCATAAATGAAAAGTATGTTGACAATATATGGTCATTCCAACATCCCACTTTGGCTATCCTCTTTAGCATCTTTTAAGTCTCTGGACCAGATGCATAAAATCTTTCTGATTTTGAAAATAGTTCTTCTAATTCTTGACACAAAAATAAAAATGTTATTTTATAGCAATAGTATTTGTCAAATGTCAGAACTTGCCATATGTTTAGCACAAGTGAAAGGATCCCATTGGTTTGAGAGGATGCCAGCTGTAGCTTGGAAGACTCACAAGAGAGGTTAAGATCATTATATATGCACTTATTTGTTTCTATTCTAGATTGATTATTGGCATATGTGCCACCAAGCATTCTTAAAACTAATCCTGCTTCATTTCTGAAGACTTTTGAAATAATTTATTATCAAATTTGAACTTTTACATTTTTTTGAAAGTCTGGATTGTTTGTTTGTTTGTTTGTGTGTGTGTGTGTGTGTGTGTGTGTGTCCTGGTGGAGTCCCAAGGGTGACGTCAGAAATCATCCTGGATTGCTTCTACCTCCTTTTTGTTTTGCATTGGGATTTCTCAGGCTTGGACAAACAGGGCCTGGAGTGCAGGCCTCCAGTTTTTTACTCTGTACCAGAGATCTGATAAGATTCCCATCCTCCATGGTCAAGAAAGAGCTTCTCCTTCTGGTCATTGCACTCAGGCACTTACAATGCCTGTGCTTGATACACCTTATGTAATACAGTCACCTCCTTCAGTCACCTTCTTCTCTCACCTCTCTCCTCTCTCCTCTCTCCTCTCTCCTTTCTTCTTTCTCTCCTCTCTCTCTCTCTTTCTCCCCCCCTCTCTCTTTCCAGGATCTGAACTCAGGACCTTCTGCTTAAGAGGCAGAGTCTTAACCCCTGAGCCATCTCTCCAGCCCTTTACCCTTTTTTGTGTGAACATACCTTTCTTTTAACTATGAAATTGATTGATACCTTAGATTCATGAATTGTGTCTTGGATTCTTTGAAATCCTCAGTATTTATACAGATAATTATGTGTATTAAATAATTTTCTATGCAGGGAACACAATAATTTCAATTAGTTCTTTTATGCCACTATGAATAATAATAGTAACAATAATATACTTTTCATTAATTTTCTAGTGTTATTAGTTAGTAAAAAACATGATAATGTTTGACCAATGATATATAGGAGTATAAACTGCATGATAAAAATCATTACTTTGAAAACCCAGCCTGCTATCCAATTTCATTTCCCATGGTCTTGATATTGGCTATGAAGCAAAGCCTATACAAACCTTGACAGACAACTCCAGTGTTATAATTAAAACTGCCCTTCTCTGTGCATTGTCTATCATGTGATTTATTATTTTACTGAAAAAATAGTCACTGCAACTATTTATCACATTGACTGAAGTGTCAAGGTGTCTGTTGATTATGACCAACAGTGGATGGTTTTGACATAAATATATGCCATTTAGAATACTTTGTCAAAGTGGTCTATTGCTTTGATCTATGTAGTATATTATGTTTGTAGCAATTCATTTTCTTCCATATATTTCAGACATTAAACAAATACAGGTGTGTAAATAAGTCAGAATTTTCAATGAGAAAAAAAGAAGTCAAAGAAAGAAGTAAAACAATTGTTGTAATAGAAAGAAATAAGAGTAGAATCTTCAACTTAAAAAAACAGTTTCGTGCATTCGAGAGTTACATGAGGCTGGTGAGATGGTTCAGGAGTTAATGATATTTGCCACCAAGCCTGATGACCTGAGTGTAATCCCCAGAATACATATGGTAGAAGAAGAGAATCCAATCCCACAAATTGCACTATGACCTACACTTACAATGCTGTGTGTGTACATGTGCGCACACACACACACACACAGTATACATATATATATATATAAGTTATTATCAGATGTGTGATAATAAGGAAAGATAACTCATGTTGTAAAATATAAGACTCATTTAGGAAACAAGAGTAGGAAAGAAAATGTAAAAAGACAAGGCCTTTGAAGCTACTAAATAATTTCGTCTCTAGTCCATTTGTGAACCACATAAACTTTCGGAAGTTACTATGATTAAAAAATTAATTTGTATCAATATAAGGGTAATATATCTAATTTTCTCTGCAAAAAAAGAGCAAGAAGAAAACTTTTTAAAATTAGTTTTATCTTTCTGTCCCAGACCAGAGACCCAGGTGGACTCCCTGCTTCTCAAGAGGTGAACTTCTATACCAACCAGAATGCAACGAAGGGCATTACAGGAAAAGCAAAACTGAAAACAATAAACCATAATTCAGAACACCAAAGACCCTACATTATTCACCTGGAACCAGACCAGCCAAATTGCTCCCCATCCTAAAGCTCAGGGAACCTTGTGGAAGAGGGGGTTGCAAGACTGTAACAGCCTAATAATTGGGAGGACCAATGATATTCAAGATACTCCACACAAGTTAGGGCTGTACCAGCCAGAATTGGACTTTGCCTGACCTGCACAATGACTGACATGTCAACGATTCCCCAAAGTCTAGCATGGATCACAGAGGAGAAGGCTCCAGGTAGTAGGATCTTTAGAGGCAAGGGATAGTCATATTAGACAGTCATATTAGAATTCCCATACTAATGGGGAGCACAAGAAGGGAGTCTGGGCTATGCCACTGAATCCTGAACCCTCACTAGAGTGGAGGACTCAGAGGGAGGTTTGATGTTTAGACAAAAGGATGCTCCAGGGGATGGGAGGGAGGAATGAGGGGGCACAGGGAAAAGGGGAGGGAAGAAGGGAGGTGAAAGGAAGTGGGAAAGGAGGGAGAGTGCAATGGGGGACAACTAGGGAGGGGATGGGGAGGGAGAGGACAGAGTACCTAGTGAGCTTGTGTGATTAGGAAAAACTAAATGTGGGAGAAAAAATTAATTTTATTTATTTTTGTTTGTATCTGTGTTTCTGTGTGCATGTGTCTCTGTTAGAGGGCACTGTGTGTTACTGTGGAGGACCAAGGGTGACTTCAGGAATCACCTTGGATTGCTTCTATCTTCTGATTGCTTTGCTCTGGAGTTTCCCATACTCTGCCTTCCAGGACTAGATGTACAGGCTGCCACCATTTCTGCCTGGCATTTTTACGTTGGATCCGGGATCTGAACTCAGGACCTGTTGTTTGTGAAGCAGAGACTTAACCCCTGAGACATCTGTCATGCCTGAAAGAAAACTTTCATATGGTATTTTAGGCTGAGCATTTTGTGACATGAATCCTATGGTTATTTCTAAATTAATCTTTCTTCAACCACCTCACTGTGTATTTCTGTGAGGAAACATTTCACATGATAGAATCCCTTTGCTGTTTTTTAATTGGAAAACTTTTCTGATGGTGTTCTCTGTTTGTAAGATATTCTTACTTCTCCAGTCTTCACACATTTGGGTAATTTTTCTTCATCTTCCATAGCCTAGCTTAGATATAAGCCTAGGCTCTTTTTCCTAAGTTATGTAATTATGTCCTTCTTGTGTTCTCATATATCAACCAAGAGTTTCACAAAGGCAGGAGATACATCCAGAATCAATATTCCTATTGCTCATTATTATACATCCAATTTTTAACATAGCACATGTGCCCTATAGTAAATGCCACTGTAAATTGAAATTGAATGTGAAAAAGGTGGTCATTTATTAAGTACTCATAGGTTATTTATTACAGGTTCAAATAACAAGGAAATCAAAAGTTCAAACTTGCTAAGGAAATAGCATCCAAGATACAAGATTTTCAGGTCCAAAATATTCAGGAATTCAGACTAGCAATTTGGGCAGGGAAATAGTTTTATCACCTAATAGACTGGGAAGAGGAATTGAAGAAATGGGTCATTTGTAGGACTTCATCAGAATTTGCAGGAAAATTACCCACTGTTGTGGAAATCCCCGCAAGACCAGCCAGGGAAAGGAAGGGGAAATGGCGGAACTTAGGCGAGGAGGCCAGCTGGCACCGGGTCACCACCCAGATCCTGGGAATCTGGTGAGAAACAAGCAGTGACGAGGATTGCTTCAGATTCAATTTATAAGGAGGTGTTTGGGCTTACATAAGATCAGGGGTCCAATCAGGTGTTGCCATCCCTCCACTCTGGGGGACAGCCACCAATCATTTAACTGTTTACTAGGTGTCCATTGCAGAGGCAGGTTAGATGGCCACTTCCCATTGGTTGTTCATCTCTCCACCTGTATGGTTCCTCTCTTGGAACATGTCAGGAGCATATCTGCATGTGTCCAGGCTTGTCTGTAGCTGGGAGCCGGGGTGGAGCTAGGGCCTCCCTGAATCGATAGTGCCATAGTCCACTTGTAGGCATCCCAGAAAAATGGAAAGAGAAGGCCTTGTCCTCACCCAAAATCATCTCATATCTCACCTTCCTCTTTGTCTTATAACAAGGAGCAAGTAGGAAGGAGAACTGAGAAACTTCCAATATGTGAGCTGCATGGATTTTGAGCTTTTCAAAGACTAACCTTTCTCTTTCTCTTCTGTACTTTTGTGTAAAATTTTAAACTGACTAAAACGTAGGTATGCTTCTCCTAATATTCAACACTATTGTTTTACTTTTTCTAAAAAAAAAAAAAATTAGTATATGTGTGTGTGTCTGTGTGTGTGTGTGTGCATGTGTGTGTGTTTCAGAGGGCATTGTGTGTCTCTGTGGAAAGCCAAGGGTGACTTCAGGAATTATCTTGGATTGCTTCTACCTCTTTTTTGCTTAGCTTTAGGGTTTTTCCAGGCTCTGCCCACCAGGGCTAGAAGTACAGGATGCAGCCATTTCCAACTGGGACCTGGGATCTGAACTCAGGACCTTCTACTTGCACAGGCAGAGTTTTAAGCCCTGAGCTAACTTTCCAGCCCTTTTGTACTTTATTTCTTTTCTAAAGATTGTCTTCTTTACCACGTGGCTGCTTACTAATCTCCAAGCATTAATCTTGCTGTGTTTCCCAACTACTTGCATTCCCAAGAGTATTTGATTTTATTGTTTCCTGTTTGAAAATGAATGCAAATATTTGTTGGGCCTCTTTACCAGGCCTGAGGCCTGCTGGAACTTCCTGAGCCTGGCTAGAGTTTCAGGACCTGACTTTAGGTTTCAAATCTCATCTCTTTCGTTTACCTGGGATGATGTCACACCTATTCAATCACCTTCTGGTCACTTATTCATTTCCTATTGGTTACCCCATGATCACACCACCCTTCCCCCCTCCCCCTGCTTCACATTCTATATAATTCAACCCCCAGTTTAATAAAGTTGAGATCCTGCTTTGGCAGACCTCCCGGCTCCATTGTGTTCATTGGGCCGCGACACTCATCACCCGCTCAGCCCCAGTCGTCTGGGGCTGGTCCAGTCGTCCCTAACCACACTACCTGCAGAGGCCCCAGAGTCCTGCAGACTGGTGCCCTGTGTGAGGCGGAACTCAACTCGCTGATGGACAAGTCGATCTTCAGGTGAGTGTACCCCCATAAATTATGGGGCAGTCCTCATCCTGGGCTGATCCAGCCCTGGACTCCCTACGAGTGCTTTTAAAAAGCAGAGGTTTAAACCTCACAGATAACCAAGCACAGCAGTCATGGTCCTGCTTGCTCAAGGTGGCCCCATAGCTACCTGAGAGCAATTTATTTGATTGGGACACTTGGGACCAGATAGAGAAGTTGATTCTAAAGGCCCAAAAACAGAAGGGGGAAATTCCCCCCTTGGAGGTCCTACCCACCATAGGCGCCCTCAAGAGTTGTTTTTCCCCACGGCCTCCTAAGGAGAAAAAGGAAACTGGGGCTGAGGGGGTTAATAGACCAGGAGATGAAGTGAAACACCCCCCCCCCCCGGAGAGCCCAAGCTTGGCTAACCCAACTGCCATCAATCACTCCCCTCCTGATTCCTTTGTTCTTGCAAACTCTTGATCACCTCCCACAAATCCCTTTCTGTCCCCTTCTGCCCCTCCTCCATATCCTCCCTTAGGGCCAACCAACCTTTTCTCAGTTAACATAGTTCCGGGGGGGGGGGGAAATCGCCCTGCAGCATCGTACCCCTGGACAGCTACTGAGATCAAAGATTTGAAAAAAGTTGTAGCTGAGGATGGGCCCAACTCCCCTTGGGCAGAGACCATCCTTCGAGGGCTTGTTCATCAGCCCTGCACAGCCCAAGACTGGATGGACTTTGCAAAAGCTGTCCTCCCTGGGGCACTCTTTATCAAGTGGAGTGCTTTTCTTCAGGATGAATGTAGAACTCAGGGACAGAGGAATCAGGAGGCCAACCCTGTGATCCCCATCACTTATGGTATGCTTGCTGTGTTTGAAGCCCAATATTCTACCTGGGCTCAACAGGCAGCTATCCCTGAATCCTATAGAGACCAAGTGAGGACTGCAGGCACTAATGCCTGGAAAAGGCTAGATGACGGTTCAACTGAGTCCCCCATTTCTGGATTGTCCCAGAAACCAAATGAGGACCTCGCCTCTTTCATTGAGAGGGTGGAGAAAAGCCTAGCCCACAAGGTTCCCCCAGGGCCTATATGAGAGCAGTTTGAAAGATCTCTAGTCTGGGAAGGTATGAATCAAGATCAAAGCTGGCCTGTGCAGGTCTTAAGGATAAAAATATGGCTAGGTGGATTGTAGCTACCAGGGACATAGGCACTACTTCCCACACTGCCCGGGCCAATGCTAGGGCCATGGCTACAGCTTTGCACTCAGCCAGAGAAGCTGACAAGCAGGAATCAATTGACACCCAAGTGTGTGCCCTCCAACAAGTGTTCCCTGGAAAAGGGGAACAAAATTGCTTTGGCCATGGGCGTCAGGGTCACTTTAGAAGGGAGGGCCCACTTAAGGCTAAAGCCCCGCCATTGGAGGGTCCTTGGACCCCCTGCCTGAGATGTAGAAAGGGAACTCCAAAAAATTCTGGGAGAAATTAATTGGATGAGGCCATGGATACCCATCACTACAGAGGAACTGACTCCCCTATTTGATCTTTTGAAGGGCTTGGATCTCTCCTCCCAGGTGACCCTCACTCCTTATCATCATCAAATTTTTCACAAAATTCAACGAGCAATAGATCATTCTGTCTTAAAGAGATATGATCCTGGTCTTCCCATCGTCCTTTACCTTTTTTCTGGAGAGATGTTATGTACTGCCATGTTGGCACAAGGAGGTGATCCCCTTCAATGGATCCACCTTTCAGTTGGGTGAGCCCCAAGAGCTTATTCTATGACTGATCAAGTTGCTGACTGTATTATCAAAGACAGAGATGCTTGCACCCAGTTATTTGGGCTGGAACCTCACCTTCATGTTGTTCCTTTTAAGCTGTCAGACTTTACCTGGCTTCAGAGAAATAATGACAGGGTTGCTTTAGCCCTTGAAGGATACTTAGGAAAGATTGATTGCCATTATGGCCCTCATAAATGGATGAGATCATTTTTAAGACTAGATTGGAGACCATCTAGACTCTTCCTCCCTCAACCTGATCCTAATTTTCTTACTGTATTTACCGATGGGGAGCACCTAGGAGCTTCCTTGATGGCTTTTCCCCCTCATAAGAAGGGGCAACCGTTGTTCCCCCTTAAGAGGGTGACCCATGTGGTTAAGGGTTCGGCACAATTTAAAGAATTATTTGCAGTGGTATTAGCACTGAGCACTATACCTGAGCTTTTTAATTTGTTTTCTGATAGCCTTTATGTTGTTAACCTACTGCCTAATCTAGTTGATGCTTATATTAAATTAGATTCTAACCCTATAACTCCATTGATGCTACAGGCACAATTATTACTCAAACAAAGACTTAATCCCATCTTCATCCAACATCTTCGGGGTCACCAAAATCTGCCTGGGTTTCTGTCTGAAGGAAATGCCTTGGCAGATAAGATGGCATCTGCTTTAACTTTTCAAGAGGCGGCCAGTTTACCTCGGTTAACCCATGTTAACTGGAGAGGCCTCCATCACAAATATCCTTTGGTGCCCATCAAAGATCTTAAAAAGATCATCCGCACTTGCAAGTCCTGCCAACCCTTTCTTCCACTCCCTCCTTTACAAAAGATGGGAGTTAACCCCCGTGGATTATGACCTAACAACCTATGGCAAACAGATGTTACTCATTACCCTCCATTTGGTAAACTTAAATATATCTTTCTCACTATTGATATATTCTCTCATGCCTGCTGGGCTACGGCACACGCAGGGGAAAAATCTAAACATGCTGTCAGTCATATGTTACAATGCTTTGCCGTCCGTAGTTTGCCTGATCGACTTAAAACAGATAATGGCCCTTGCTTTATTAGTAAAGCCTTTTCCAAGTTTCTCCAGACCTGGAATATTACACACTCCACTGGCATCCCTCATAACCCTCGGGAACAGGAAATCATAGAACGTCAAAATCAAGCTCTTAAGGCCCAATTACAAAAACAAAAGGGAGAGTCTCCCCCCCCCCATGATCAACAGAAGAAGGCTTTGTTAACGCTTAACATTTTAAATTTGACTAAAACAGATTTAGAAACACCATTCCAGAGGCACTGGACTTCTAAGATCTCATACAAATCCATCCAGGTTCTCTGGAAGGACCCCCTTATGGGGGGATGGAGGGGTTCAGACCCCCTCATTCCTGCGGGGAGAGGATTCGGATGCGTGTTCCCCCCAAGTGAAAAAAGGCCTATTTGGGTCCCTGCTCGGGACATCAAATACCTTCTTCCATTGGCAGAAGGAGAGGCTAAAAACCTTCCCAGGGAGTCGTTTTCCCCTGAGGATTTTCTTTCTTCTCTCTCCACAGAGAAGCATGAAGACTCCATTGATCTTACTCTACCTGACGGTGATCTTCTGGCCATCGAGAGGAGGATTTGGAGATCCACATGAGGCCCAAATCATCATTGAACAACAGATGGGTAAACCCTGCGACTGCAAGGGGGGGTCCTTCAATATCCTTCCTACTGACGGGCTTCTCTCTAGCACTGTGGACTGTGGGCAAAAAATAGCAGGGACTTTCACTCCTAAACAAGAGACTGGATTGGGAAAACTACAATGGGTATGTTTGAAAAAGCCCACTGTAATTAAACCAGTTGATGGGCAACCCGGACCCTGCCCTCCGGGGGCATGTATAACCACCTATGAAGCTGTTCATGCAGTCTGCTATTACCAGGCCTCTCAATGCCAACTAGGTGATAAGACATTTTGGATTGCAATTAGGAATGGGGTTCAGGGGCCCCTCACTTCCAGTACATACATGACCAAACGAGCCCAATGCCCAGATGTTCCGGGAGAGCAAGAAATGTGCTGGGAGCTTACAGCCCCATTGGGAGTGTCTGATGGAGGGGGAGTTCAGGACCAGTTGACAAAGGTAATAGTTGAAGATAAGCTTGAGGAGATAGCCCGGGCCCTTCACCCACGCCTTCAATATCATCCCATTGTTTTCCCAGAATGGAAGGGGGACATGCTCCTAGACCCTCCCACAGAAGCTCTTTTAGAACTTGCTTTTAATCTTTTGAACACTTCTGCTCCTTCCACAGCTGAGGATTGCTAGATTTGTCTTGCACAGGGACCCCCATGTCCTCTAGCTCTACCAGTACCCTATAATGGGACCCTAAATTATACTACTGAGGGATGCAGCTTCTCCCGCCCCCTCTCAGTACAGCTTATGCATATGGGAGCCAATCACCCCTACTGCCTGGAGGCTCTTCCTGGTCCTAAGGATGCTACAAGCATTAATCTTGAATATGCTGACTCCTCCCTTTGTCCCACCAATTCAACCATCAAGTACCCGACCTTCCCAGTGTGCCCCCCATCTGGACATGTTTTTGTCTGTGGGTTTAGTGAAGCCCACCGATTGCTCCCAGCCAATTGGAGGGTTTTGTGTATTAGCAATATTGACCCCTGACATCGATTACATTAAAGGAGATGAACCAGTCCCTGTCCCCGCATTTGATTCTATCGCCAGTCGACCTAAGAGGACTATACAAATGATACCCATTTTGGCTGGCATTGGAAATGCAGCAGGGGTGGTGACAGACACTGCAGGCCTAGGCACCTCGATTGGCCTTTACCAAAAGTTGTCACAGAGGCTTATTGATGATGTCCAGGAGGTACAGAGACTGTCATTGAGCTCCAGGGCCAATTGGACTCCCTTGCAAATGTGGTCTTACAAAACCGACGGGGCCTAGATTTATTAACTGCCAAGGAGGAAGGAATTTGTCTTTTTTTACAGGAAAAATGCTATTTTTATGCTAACAGATCAGTATTCGTACGTGACAAGATAAAGAAACTATAGGAGGACCTGGATCAGTGAAGGAAAGAGCTCCAGGGACACCCCTTTTGGTCCTCCTTTGGCGGTCTCCTCCCATACCTTACTCCCCTTCTGGGTCCTGTGTCCATGATACTTCTCCTTGCAGCTGTTGGGCCTTGTGTGATTAATGCTCTTACTCGCTTTATTAAAAGACAGATTGAATCTATCCAGCTTCACCAGGTCCACATCAACTATCAGATGCTCCCCGCTCAGGAGTCCAGCTCTGAACATTTGGCCTTAGAGCCATTCGATGACTCCCTGTGACCATGAAACCCCCAAGTCTGGCCTAGCCAGGCGCTTAAGTGAGGGCTGGTGGCCAGAGACGGGTAAGTGAGGGCCCAGCCAGAGATCAACCTAAGACAGGACTTGTAACACTCAAAGTTACAAGCTTCCATGACGGGTAAGACTCCGGAGGGAGGCTCTCACACCTAAGACAGGCACAGTCACTCAAGGCCATATGGCCTGCTCGATCACAAGTAGCCCCTGGATCGTCTTTTAAAAAAAACAAAAGGGGGAAGTGTTGGGCCTCTTTACCAGGCCTGAGGTCTGCTGGAACTTCCTGAGCCTGGCTAGAGTTTCAGGACCTGATTTTAGGTTTCGAATCTCATCTCTTTCGCTTACCTGGGATGATGTCACACCTATTCAATCACCTTCTGGTCACTTATTCATTTCCTATTGGTTATCCCATAATCACACCACCCCTCCCCCCTCCCCCCGCTGCACATTCTATATATTTCAACCCCCAGTTTAATAAAGTTGAGATCCTGCTTTGGCAGACCTCCTGGCTCCATTGTGTTCATTGGGCCGCGACACTCATCACCCGCTCAGCCCCACGGGTCACCCGGCTGGTCCAGTCGTCCCTAACCGCACTACCTGCAGTGGCCCCAGAGTCCTGAAAATATTTTCAACTCTTTCCCTACTGAATAATTCATTACTTTATGGAGAAAACAAACTCATAACTCTAGACCTGTATCACTTTTGGTTTGGGTTTTACTTTTTGTTTTAGCATTTTGGTTGTTGTATAGAGTTATCTCATGGAAGAGTAACACGTTAATGTCAGACTGATGTCTCTTAAAATTAAGTGTTTATTTAAATCTTTTGTCTTTCGCATCTTGCTCACATATTAATTGGTTTTTTTGCTAATGCAGAATTTCTTCACCAGCTATGTAATATGCATATAGTTTCTTACATTGGTAGGTTTCATTCTGTATTTTCAAAAAAGTCGACTTATACAGATTCTTGTTCCCTTTTGTATATCTATTTATATAATTATACAATTCATATGTTTTAATGTATCTAATTTTAAGGTTGTAATTAGAAATTTCTCTTACCTCATATTTAAAAAGATGTTTGATAATTCTTCTTGGCATTTTATGGTTTCAGCTCTATTTTGTGTGATGTGTGAGGTAAATAAAATGTACATTTTCCCTATTGTAATGTCATAAAATTTTCTGTTGAAAATACCATTGTATCTGTTTAATCTCATTTACATGAGACTAAAATTATCCACAATATTGGTAGCAAAGTACATGAAAAGTTCTTAAAGTTTGTTTATTTTTCAAAGAAAGAGAGAGATGAGAAAGAGAGAAAGTAAAAGAGAGTTAAGGTGTGGTGTGTATGACTCAGAAATACAGGATTATTCATAGGTATTTTTACCAGATGAACCATTTTGTCAGCATAGTGGCCATTATAACAAACTCTATGGGAATTCCTCAGCATTTTAAACCTAGCACTACTATATAATTCAGAAACCCCTGCACTGGATGTGTACCCAAAGCAAATGATATAGCACCATGTAGAAATACTTGTACACAAATATTTATAGCATCATTATTCATGATAAAATGTGAAAGTAACCCATGGCCCTTAAATGAATGAATGTATAAATAAAATGTGATTTATTCAAAATAAGTTATTGAGATTGTAGAAACAAATAAATCCCACAATTTTCAACATTATAAATTGAATGACATCCAAGGGCATTAAGCTAAGTGAAATAAATGGAAAACACAAAGGTAAATACATCTTTATCTCACTAATATATAGAATCTAAATGAATTGAACTCAAAAAGAAGGAATGGCAGCAATTACCAGTGGCTAAAGATGGAAGAAATGGAGACATGCTGTTCAAAGGGCACAGAATTCTAGTTACTATAATGAACATGCTGTATAGACCTAATACATGTAATTGAGACTGCAGTTAAAATGATTGTACATTTTAAATTTTCTAAGGGAGTAGATCTCAAATGTTTGCATACACACACACACACACACACACACACACACACACACACACACATACAAGATATCTATGTGGAGGACTTGGCTTGATTTTATCAATAACTTCATGACATAAATATATATACACAATGTCATGGTTTAAAATGTGTCCCCCACAGTCTCATGCCTTTGGCAAGGTCATGGCACCTTGAGAGGTGGAGACTTGCTTGAAGAAGGCAGTCACAAGGGGTGGGCCTTGAGGTGGATTAGTCCCACCCTACCTCCAGGAAAAGTCAGATTTTGCAGCAGGCAGTTTGCAGCTCTCTGCTTCCAAGATGTCTGTGGTGACTTAGCCTCCTCCAGCTTTGGCCAGCCAGCCATGCCACCTCTTCTTTGAGAGACTGTACCTTTCCTCTGGAACCATAAGCTGAATAAACCTCCCTTTCTCCCTTAAGTTGATTGACTTTGGGTGTTCTCTCACAGCAATAGTCAAGAGTAACTGTTACACACACATATATCAAACTTTATATATATATATATTAAGCTCAAAATTGAAAAATTATGTGGGTCTACGTGAAGATTCTATGCTGGGGACAGTGAGATGGCTTAGCAGGTAAAAGCACTTGCTGCAAAAGCCTAGCAACTTGAGTTCTAACCTTAGAGCCAACATAAAGGTGGGAGGAAAATCACCCCATGAAATAGTCTTATGACTTCCACATTTTTCATGGTATGTGCATGGATGTTTCCTCGTACTGTATATATATATATGCACATACACACATACAATATATAAACAAAATTTTAAAATGACTATCCTATTCATCTTTATCTTACATTGTGTTGAGTAAGGTCTTTGTAATCACTACTTGTTTGACTTAGATAAACTTTATTTCCTAGGTGGTTTATTTTCAAGAATAAATCTTTGATTTTATATTTTCATTGTATTTTCATGGACATTTAGAATCTCCTTATTGATTCTTAAGGAAAGTACATTCTGGCATTTTGGTTGATGCTGTGCTTAATTCCCAAAGAAACTTGGTTAGAACTGCCAACTCACTTACATTAAACCTGCCAATTCATGAACACAATGCATGCCTCAATTTATTACGGTTTTCCATTCAGCATGCAAATTTTAGATCACACATATTGCCCAATTTATAGCTAGATATTTCATGTTTTGTAGTACATACAAAAGCTAGCTTCTTCATAAACCCTAACAATATTGGAATAGCATTAGATTGCTTAAAAAATAGCCAAAGAAATAGTTTCTATATATCTCAGTAAGTTTATCCAAGGTAACAACCATGAAAACAACATTGTCATACAAATGTTAATGAAATTTGCAAGATTTTACTAGAATTTCAATAGTGTGTTTTTTTTCTCTCCAAAAATCCCATCAAGGTTCAACAGTGTGCCAAGTTGTCATTTTCTCCTCAGATCCCTTTGGTCTGTAAGAGTTTCTCAGACCTTTCCTCTTTGTGATGACCTTAACAGATTATTTTGCATTGAATTTATTTAAAATGATCCATAAAACCATAAAATTTATGCATATTAATATAACATCATTTGATATTCAACCAATTCATGCACCTTAGCTAATGCTTAAGTAAGGCTATTATGCTCTCAAACATCATTTTTCAAATAACCTGATGATGAGGAAGAATGTCAGGCATTTTATGGACATTTTCCTCAAGTGAGATTAATTTCTATAGTAGTTACTCTTCTATGTTGCTGTGAGACTCCATTCAAAGTCAAGCAACTTAAGGGAGAAGGGGAGATTTATTTAAGTTACAATTCCAGAGGGGAGATATAGTCCCTTATGTTATGAAAAGCATGGCTGGCTGGCAGAAGGTGGAGGCTGCCTATGCCATGTCCTTGTGGACACTGAGATCTGCAAAATTGCCAACTATAAGAGCAGACTTCTCCCAGAAGTAGGGTGGGGCTAATCAACCACAAGGCATACTCTCTGTGATTGCCTTCCTCTACCAAGGCTCCACCTCTTAAATGTACCATGATCTTCCCAAACAACTAAAGATTCAAATACATAAGCCTGTGGGGGCCAACTCACATTTCAAATCATGACATTTTCTATATTTTTTTATTTTTGACAGTTTATGCATGAATACAATGAGTTTATGTTATTCACTATTCACTCCACTCTCCTTCCTTTGCCCATTGAGAACCCTTTTCATTGGTTTCCCTTTCAACTTTCATGAGTTCTTTTTTTTTTTTTTGTATGTGTGGTCTCTTAAACTTCATCTGGTATGTGCTAGAGCATGGGCAATACATCATTGGATATACCCTTGAGAAAATAGCTCTTTCTGTCACAGCCAGCATTCAGCCTTAGTAGTCCGTAGAGAGGGATGGTGTCTCATGAGGTCTTCCCCTTCCTACAATAAAATCTTTATATGTCAAATCCTGTGTATGTCTTGTGGAAGCAGACACAGTGGCAGATAGTTCATGAGTGTAGTAGCTGTTTGTCCCTATATTTGACATGACTGGAATAGGGGTAGGTTCTTGGGAGTATATTACAAACATTTTTACTCATGCTATTAATATATTAAAAACATAAAATTGTATTGGTGTCACATACAAATGAGAATCTGATCAATAATCCATTAAACAGATATTGAAGAAAACTTCCTATTAATTATTTCATGAAAGAAGACACAAGCCCTTATAAATGGTTCTATGACAGTAGTTCTCTAGTTTGATTATACATATAAATATATCAAGGGCTTGGAAGACGCTACCCCAGAGTTTTTAGTTTAGTGGTTCTGTGATGGGGTTTCAAATTTGCATTTCTTCCTTCCTTTTTTACATTTACTTAATCTATACACTTTCATTCCATGGCTTACCTGGGATTTGGGCTTGCTTTACAAGTAATTAGGCTTTTACCAATGCTTCACAAAAATCCATGTGTGTGTAAATGTCTTTCTCTTAACCCCTCTTTAGTCTTTAATTATTGAATTATAACAGAAAAAGAAATATGTATAAATACATATATATGTGAAGTGTACAATACCAGACTGATGTATGCACATATATTTAATGATCGCCACAAACATATAATTAAAATATCCATTTCCTTCCATAGTTATCTTTTTATGTGTACATTTAAAGCACTTAACCTGTACTCACTTGGCAGATTTCAAGCATATAATGTCATATTCCTTACAGTCAACATGCTGTATCCTGTATCACTCAAATCTATTCATTTTAAGCCTACATTTTTAGACTTTAAACCAACATCCCACATCATCCAACTCTCCAACCACAAACTTACCCTCTGTGAGTTTGAATTTCTTATTCTACAAAAGTGACATGATAACTTTTCTGTGCTTCGCTTATTTCATTTGACAAACTATCCTCAAATTTCTTATACATTGTCACAAAATGATAGGACTCCTTCTTCCTAAGGTGTGAACACATTTGCTGTACATCTACTAAGTTAACAGATAGCATAGTTGGGATGGTGTTGATGGTGTCAATGCTATTGCTAACTCTGGAACCACATTTGTACAATTCAAAACAGATAAACAAACAAAAACCCCACAAACTTAGGGCCTTCTGGGGCTGGAGAGGTGGCTCAGGGGTTAAGCCTCTGCCTTGCAGGCGGAAGGTCCTGAGTTCGGATCCCACATCCCACGTATGGACACCGGGCGGAAGCGGAGGCGGCCTACGCTTCTGGTCCTGGTAGGGCAGAGCCTGTGAATCTCGGGGCAGAGTAAATAAGGAGGAGGTGGAGGTTGTCCATGGTGGTTCCCGAATTCGTCCGTGGTTCTACACACACACACACACACACACGTACGTGCACGCACACACACACAATTGAAAATCCCCACCCCATTCCCTCCCCATCCTCCAGTGCCTCCCCCTCCCATCCCCGGAGCATCTTTTAATGAGCATGCCAAACTCTCCTCTGGGTCCTCCTCTCTGATGAGGTGCAAGGACCCAGGGGCATTTCCCAGAACCGTTTCCTGTGTTCCCTTTAAGCATAGGAACACTACTGTGGCTGTCAATCCCTTGCTTCCAAGGATCCTAGTGCCTTTAGCAAATGCTAGACTTTGTGGGGTCAATAGTGTGTTGGACATTGGGCAGGGTCAGCAAAGTTCAATTATGATTGCTTCTGCCCTAGCTTGTGTGGAGATTCTTGCATATCTTTACTCCTTCCATCCTCGTGCTCTTACAATTGAATAAATAAAAAAAATTAAAAAAAAAACTTAGGGCCTTCTATGTTTAGTTTTCTGACAAGATAACAATTATCATTTGAACTCTTTTTAAAAATAGGTTTCATTTAATTGTTTCTTTAAACTTTCATAAATATGCATGATGCAACGTGATTACTGTAACACTTCCTCTTAACCTCCTCACACACATTGTGTACTTTTCTTCCCCAGGAGTCCCTTTGCCATATTCATGTCTTTCTTTTTTTCTTGAGATTCAGTGATTGTAACTAAGGCAACCTGTGTAAACATGGGTTTGGAACTATCCATTAGAGCAGTAGAGTCCTCTGTAGTTGCAGAACTGTTGAAAATGTCTGCTCCTCCCTCAGAATTTACCAGTAGAATATACCAGTAGATCAACAGAGGATGGTAGGGCCCAGCATGCCCCTCTGTCATCCATGGTTGACTACTCACAGTCTTGTACAAACCCTGTGCAGGAGTTGTGGTTGCCATGAAATCAACATTGAAATAGTTGTGCCATGCCCAAAGACATTTCACAGTCCTTCTTGGGATCTACTGGTTTTTCCATTGATTACACAAGGTTCCCTGAGCTCAAAAGGGTGGGATAAGAGTCCTATTTAAGGATGAACTTTCATATATCATTCTCAACAACTTGAATAGCCACGTGTTTCTGCATTCCCTTATAATCAGTGCAAAGAAAATTCTCTGATTAAGGTCTGGAGTAACATTTGTCTATAAGTATAAACATAAATGTTTAGAAGGCAGCTGTTCATGATGTCAGCTTGGCTAAACAAGAGAAATAAGTTCTCGCTAAGACCTCAGACCTCCTCAGCCATGAATTTTTTTTATTTCCACTCACACAAACTTAACAGGTATACCAGTCCCTCCCTTCTTCCAACCCCCCATCCCCCTGTGCCCCCCACCCCCTTCCCTCCCCATCCTCCAGTGCCTCCCCCTCCCATCCCCGGAGCATCCTTTAATGAGCATGCCAAACTCTCCTCTGGGTCCTCCTCTCCGATAAGGTGCAAGGACCCAGGGGCATTTCCCAGAACCGTTTCCTGTGTTCCCTTTAAACATAGGAACACTACTGTGGCTGTCAATCCCTTGCTTCCAAGGATCCTAGTGCCTTTAGCAAATGCTAGACTTTGTGGGGTCAATAGTGTGTTGGACATTGCGCAGGGCATGCAAAGTCCAATTATGATTGCTTCGGCCCTAGCTTGTATGAAGATTCTTGCATATTGTTACTCCTCCCATCCTCTTGCTCTTACAATCTTACCACTCCGAAGTTGACCAAACAATCTCAAAATTCATATGGAGGCACAAAAGACCCAGGATAGCAAAGACAATCCTGAGTAACAAAAACACTGCTGGAGGTATTACCATACGGAACCTTAGTCTATATTACAAATCCATAGTTATAAAAACAGCCTGGTACTGGCTCCAAAATAGACACACAGATCAATGGATAAGGATTGAAGACCCAGATATAAGCCCACAAAATTACAGCCATTTGGTCTTTGACAAAAGGGCCCAAAGAATCCAATGGAAAAAGAACAGTATCTTCAACAAATGGTGCTGGCAAAACTGGATCTCCACATGCAGAAGATTAAAGCTGGACCCATACTTGTCACCATGTACAAGACATAATTCCAAATGGATCAAGGACCTTGATATAAGGCCAGAGACTATAAAATCCATAGTTGAAAGGATAGGTAACTCCCTTGAGCTGATTGGGCTAGGCCAACATTTCCTAAACAGACATCCAATGGCACAGTCACTGCTACCAACTTTCAACAGTTGGGATCTTGTGAAATTAAAGAGCTTCTGTTCAAATAAAGAGATTGTAACAGGAGCTCAAAGGCAACCCACATAATGGGAGAAAATCTTCACTAACCACATATCTGACAGAGCTGTACTGTCTAGAGTGTACAAAGAACTTAGAAAACAAAACATCAAGGAAACCAATGGCCCAATTAAAAAATGGGCCCTGGAACTTAAAAGAAATTTTACCAGGGATGAAATTAAAATGTCTAACAAATATCTTAAAAAATGCTCCACTTGTTTAGCCATCAGGGAAATGCAAATCAAAACCTCCCTGAGATATCATCTCACCCCGGTCAGGATGGCAAAAATCCACAATACAAACAACAACAAATGCTGGAGAGGATGTGGAGAGAGGCGAACTCTCCTATATTGCTGGTGGGAGTGCAGGCTCATACAGCCACTCTGGCGAGCCATCTGCAGATTCTTTTAGAAATTAAAGATTGAAATGCCATATGACCCTGCTATTCCACTTTTGGGAATAACCCCCCATACAGCAGAGGTTTACCTTGATAGCACAAGCACGACCATGTTCATAGCAGCACTGTTTTCAATAGCAAAGACATGGAATCAACCCAAATGTCCAACAGTTGACGAGTGGATAAGGAAACTGTTGTACATCTATACAATGGAGTACTACTCAGCCATCCAAAATGATGAATTACTGGAATTTGCGGGGAAATGGATGTCATTAGAAGCAGTTATATTAAGTGAAGTATCCCAGACCCAGAAAATTAAGCGCCATATGTACTCCCTAATAGGTGGCTCCTGATACCAAACCCACCCAGCCCATCTTGAGACACTCATAGGTAAATCTATGTATTACCTACAGTAATTGCAAGGATTATGAACAGGAGGGATGGGGTTGGAGGGCCACACCAGAAACAAGGAGAGAAGTGACCTTGTTACAGTAGAGAAAACAGGCCTCCATCAAGGACTGCAAGAAAGTAATGTGACACCTAGTTAAGTTCACAGACATTCGTTCCTGATTATTTACAACTAAGGGGGTATGAACTCACCAAAAGGGGAGGGCATATAGTCCGGCAGATTAACAAGTAACCATTTTGCAAATGGGCGATTGACCCCTCCCATTGCCAAATGCCATATGACCCTGCGATTCCACTTTTTGGTATAAGTATTACATCTACCCTTGAATGTGCACTTATAATATGACTGTAGTTTAACAGCTTTCTGTCTTTGGCCAGGGGGTGACATACAGTACCCATCACGATGGAGTGAAGGGCATTGCAGGAGCAAGAAAACTGCAAAAGAAAATCAACAAACCACTATCCAGAACTTCAGAGAATCTATATCAACCACCTAGAACTAGGCCAGCCTAATCTCTCCCCATCCTGAAGCTCAGGGACATTTGCGGAAGAGGGGGTGGTAAGAGTGTAAGAGCAAAAGGATGGGAGGAGCAATGATTTGCAAGATACTCCACACAAGTTAGGGCCAAAGCAATCATAATTGGACATTGCATGCCCGGCGCAATGTCCAACACACTATTGACCTCACAAAGTCTAGCATCTGCTAAAGGCACCAAGATCCTTGGAGGCAAGGGATTGACAGCCACAGTAGTGTTCCTATGCTTAAGGGGAACACAGGAAAGGGTTCAGGGAAATGCCACTGGGTCCTTGTACATCATCGGAGAGGAGGGCCCAGAGGAGAGTCAGGCATGCACAAGAAAGGACTCTGGGAATTGGGGCGGGAGGCACGAGGGGATGGGGAGGGAAGAGTGAGGGGAGGGGGAGCAGGGGGTTTGGGGGGAGGAGGAGGGAGGGAGGGAGGGAACTGGTGTACCTATTAAGTTTGTATGAGCTGAAATAATAATAAAAAATGTATTAAAAAATCTTACCGCTCCCTCTTCCGCAAATTTCCCTGAGCTTCAGGATGGGGAGAGATTAGGCTGGCCTAGTTCCAAGTGGTTGATATAGAGTCTCTGATGTTCTGGATTATGGTTCGTTGATTTATTTTTTTCAGTTTTCTCAGCCATGAATTTTTGACTGGGTTTACAGTACAAGCATGAGTTCCCTCCTTTGGAGCAGACCTCCGATGTTATCAGAGAATGGTTGGTTACCCCCATAATAGTCATGCTGCTATTGCACCAGTTGGTATTGCCATTTTTAGGGGTCACACCTGGTTAAAATCAGTGTTACTTTTCTTTCCCATCACCTTGTATAACACCTTCTGGCATAGTAAAACCTGGCCAGCAGTGAGGACACTTCAAGCTTAGTATTAGATTTACTTTCACTTTTTTATGCAGTAATGGTGTGTGTTTATCTTCAATAACAGGGTCATTTTGAACCTTCTTTAATCTTCCAAGTGCTGGGCCCACAGATATATGTAATCATATCAAGTGTTTGTCAGATATTAACATAGCTTTACTCTTAAGAATCTGCATGTCAATTATCTTGATTTCCTTTGTTTGTTCACTACATGACCCTATCCACTAATAAAAGCAAGAATTAGAGATTTTTGTTAATTTGCCATGTTCATATTTCATTTATATATTAAGATTTCCTATACTTTTCAAAGGTCCTAGTAAGATACATGTACTCTGACTCATTGACATACAGATCTTTTGATCTAAAGAAAATATTACCTATGAGTTTACATCTAAATTATGATTCTGGGCAAGAGCTCTTCTTACTCAATGAATATCCACTGATAAGAATGAAGGTCAATGGTTCTTGGCACAATCAAGGAATTTTGATTCAAGCTGAAATTTGTAAATTATCTTGAAAACATGGGAAAGGGTTTTCCTCCAGTGCAGGTCATAAGGTTTGTCAGGAATGGACTTACATTAGACTCTTTTTGCTTGCAGATTTATGTCAAAGAGATGGGATTTAATGACATTTTAACTTTAGTTATATTTTATTGTCAGTCATTAGCTAAATGGAGAATGGATGGTTTCCAAAATCAGCAGCAAAATATTTCTTGATATAAACCTTTGTTGTTTTTACCTTTTCAATGTTTCTTCAGAAAGAGTATCATTTTTTAAGTATTTACATTCAAACATAGTCAAATCTCATAAATTTTACCTAAAAACATATTTCCTGAACAGCGTGAGGAGCTCTGGTTTAGAATTGCCTCCACCATCTCCTGAGTTATAAATTCAGAACTATGTTTTCGATTTTTCATTACTGTTTGTATCAGGCAGTTTATACACCTATATTCACTAAGCAATAGTTTTTTCTGCTTCATATTCTGTTCTGATAACATTTTAGGAAGAATAATTACAACTTATGCTTCTACTCCACAGAGGAGAGCTTTCATTTTTCTACTAAAGGAAGACTTAATTGAGTTCTGTCACTACTTTGCCATAGGCACTACCACTACATTCTTGGGGTCTTGCCTCACTGAACTAGAGAAAACTGATGGGGAGACTAAGAGGTATAGGGGACTTGATGCAATATTTAATCAGGAGAGACAAAGAAAGTATACAGATGATTCTTCTTTTTCTTATGAGTACTTGTAAACTAGGGAGAAACATGTCTTCTATGAAATCAGGCTACAGATTACACATGTTTAATTTCTGTGACCACCTCAGTTTTATATATACACATATAAAATATTAATTCTAATCGTGAGGAGGTATATATAAATCTTACAACTGTGATGGAATATATATTTATATAAATATTATAACTGAGAAATATATTAACTACAACTATGAAGTAGTGTATTAATTGCAACTCTGAGAAAATATATGTATAACAATTGTGATGGGAGATATACATATCACATATGTATATAAATATATATATATATGTCTTCTCCTTCCTTTTTGTCATCAGTTTTTTTTCTAATTTGTATTTTGGAGCTCTCACATTTTGTATTACCTTCCCCCATGAAAAACTGCATCTTTCTTCTGGAATCATGTAAAATAAATTCTAAACTGTGAAATATAAATATTTATTCATTGAAAAAATTTATGGGTGAATTTTTAACAAATAATTGGTTTTGATCTAAAATCCGAGTTTTTCATCTAAAATATATGAATGGAAATAAATCGATAAGTAAAATACTCAATTAAATATTTTTATTTTAACTATCCTGAAGCTGATATTTTGTTAAGAAAAGGACATAGGTGTCCATGGGAGCTTAAATATATGGAGGAGCATGATGGTTTGTTTCAGCCATCAAATTGTACAGTAGTTTGATAAACATAACAAAAAACTGAAGTAATCTGCATATTTACAAACATTCACCTTTTTCTTCTTAGTACAAATATTTGAAGTGGATAAGTAATCTCTGAAATGATGTGCTTTCTAAATTTAAAAAATTTCAGATATTTTACAGTCTATAAGCATTGAAATGTAAAATGCCCTGTTTATGAAATGAAGTATTAAAAATATGAGAATACTTACATACCCTTTACAATCATTTTTTGAGAAAACTACTGTCCTGTGCTGCTGTTTATTTTTATTGATAATGATAAATGATTATTACATATTTTTCCTTAAGCACTACAGACTGGTATTATAAAAATTAGTATGCATAAGATGGAATTTAATCTACTACATCCAAAGACAAACTCACCAATTTATAATTTTTAATTCTTTCTTAAATTTTATTTATTTATTTATTTTTGTGTGTGTATGTGTGTGTGTGTATGTGTGTGTGTGTGTGTGTGTGTGTTTGTTTGTGTGTGTGTTGTCAGAGCGCACTGTGTGGCCCTGAGGAGGCTCAAGGATGACTTAGTGAATGAATCACTTTAGATTGCAACTACCTAATCTTTGCTTTCCTTTGTTTTGGAGTTGCCTAGGCTTTCCCTTCCAGTGTTCTAAAGGCCACAGACATTTCTGCCTGATGTTTTTATGTGGAACCTGGGATCCAAACTCAGGACTTTCTGCCTGAGACGCAGAGTCTTAACCTCTAAGCCATCTCTCCAGCCCTTTATAATTCTTTCTAACTGTATTATTTCTTTTCTTTTTTTTTATTTCAGCTCATACAAAATTATTAGGTACACCAGTTCCCTCCCTCCCTCCTCCTCCCCCCGTACCCCCTGCTCCCTCTCCTCACCCCTCTCCCTCCCCATCCCCCAGTGCCTACCACCCCAATTCCCAGAGAGTCCTTTCTTGTGCATGTCTGATTTTCCTCTGGGCCCTCCTCTTCGATGACGTAAAAGGACCCAGTGGCCTTTCCTGAACCCTTTCCCGTGTTCCCCTTAGGTATAGGAACACTGCTGTGGCTGCCAATCCCTTGCCTCCAAGGATCTTGGTGCCTTTAGCAGATGCTAGACTTTGTGAGGTCAACAGCGTGTTGGACAATGCGCAGGGCATGCAAAGTCCAATTATGATTGCTTCAGCCCTAACTAGTATAGAGTATCTTACATATCATTGCTCCTCCCATCCTTATGTTCTTACACTCTTACCGCCCCCTCTTCCGCAAATTTCCCTGAGCTTCAAGATGGGGAGAGACTAAGCTGGCCTAGTTCTAGGTGGTTGATATAGAGTCTCTGAAGTTCTGGATTGTGGTTTGTTGATTTTCTTTTGCAGTTTTGCTGCTCCTGCAATGCCCTTCACTCCATCCTGGTGGGCATTGTATGTTACCCCCTGGCCAGAGACAAAAAGCTGTTAGAGTCTTGTGATAAAAGCACATTCAAAGGTAGATGTAATAAAAGTGGGAAACCACAGTGAGGGAGGGGTCTATCACCCATTTGCAAAATTGTTACTTTTTATCTGCCAGACTATATGCCCTCCTCTTCTGGTGAGATCACTCCCCCTCAGTAGTAAATGATCAGGAACAAAAGTCTGTGAACTTAATCAGATGTCTCATTACTTATTTGGGTCCTTGGTGGAGGCCTATTTTCCCTCCTGTAACATGGTCCCTTCTCTCCTTCTTTCTGGTGTGGCCCTCCTACCCCATCCCTCCTGTTCATAATCCTTGGAATTACTGTCTCTAGGTGGGCTGGGTGGGTTTGGTACTAGGAGCCACCTATTAGGGAGTACATACGGCGCTTAATTTTCTGGGTCTGGGATACTTCACTTAATACAATTGTTTCTAATGACATCCATTTCCTGGCAAATTCCAGTAATTCATCAATTTTGATGGCTGAGTAGTACTCCATTGTATAGATGTACCACAGTTTCCTTATCCACTCGTCAACTGTTGCATTTGGGCTGATTCCATGACTTTGCTATTGTAAACAGTGCTCCTATGAACATGGTCGTGCTCGTGCTATCGAGGTGAACCTCTGCTGTATGGGGGGTTATTCCCAAAAGTTGAATAGCAGGGTCATATGGCATTTCAATCTTTAATTTCTTTAAGAATCTCCAGATGGCTCGCCAGAGTGGCTGTATGAGCCTGCATTCCCAACAGCAATGTAGGAGAGTTCCCCTCTCTCCACACCCTCTCCAGCATTTGTCGTTGTTAGTATTGTGGATTTTTGCCATTCTGACCGGGGTGAGATGATATCTCAGGGAAGTTTTGATTTGCATTTCCGTGATGGCTAAAGAAGTGGAGCATTTTTTAAGATATTTGTTAGACATTTTAATTTCATCCCTGGTAAAGTTTCTTTTAAGTTCCAGGGCCAATTTTTTAATTGGGCCATTGGTATCCTTGGTGTTTAGTTTTCTAAGTTCTTTGTGCACTCTGGACAATAGAGCTCTATCAGATATGTGGTTAGTGAAGATTTTCTCCCATTCTGTGGGTTGCCTTTGAGCTCGCGTTACAATCTCTTTATCTGAACAGAAGCTCTTTAATTTCACAAGATCCCAACTGTTGAGAGTTGGTAGCAGTGACTGTGCCATTGGATGTCTGTTTAGGAAATGTTGGCCTAGCCCAATCAGCTCAAGGGAGTTCCCTATCCTTTCAACTATGGTTTTATAGTCTTTGGCCTTATATCAAGGTCCTTGATCCATTTGGAATTAAGTCTTGTACATGGTGACAAGTATGGGTCCAGCTTTAATCTTCTGCATGTGGAGATCCAGTTTTGCCAGCACCATTTGTTGAAGATGCTGTTCTTTTTCCATTGGATTCTTTGGGCCGCTTTGTCAAAGACCAAATGGCTGTAATTTTGTGGGCTTATATCTGGGTCTTCAATCCTTATCCATTGATCTGTGTGTCTATTTTGGAGCCAGTACCAGGCTGTCTTTATAAATATGGATTTGTAGTATAGACTAAGGTTTGGTATAGTTATACCTCCAGCTGTGTTTTTGTTACTCAGGATTGTTTTTGCTATCCTGGGTCTTTTGTGCCTCCATATGTACTTTGAGATTGTTTGGTGAACTTCTTTGAAGAATTGCTTTGGGATTTTGATTGATATAGCATTGAATCTGTATATTGCCTTTGGTAGGATAGTCATTTACACGATGTTGATTCTGCCAATCCAGGAACAAGGGAGGTCTTTCCACCTTCTGGTGTCTTCTGCTATTTCTTTCTTTAGGGTTTTAAAGTTTTCATTGTAAAGGTCTTTTACCTCCTTAGTTAGGTTTATACCAAGGTATTTCATTTTTTTAGGGGCTACAGTAAATGGTATTGTTTCTCTCAAGGCTTTTTCACTTCTTTCATTCTGGGCATATAGGAAGGCCTCTGATTTTTGAACATTTATTTTGTATCCTGCCACCCTGCTGAACTTCTCAATTAGTTCCAGGAGCTTCCTGGTGGAGTTTTTGGGATCACTCAGGTATAAGATCATGTCATCTGCAAATAGGGATAGCTTGACTTCTTCCTTGCTGATTTGAATCCCTCTTATGTCCCTTTCTTGTCTTATGGCTTCAAGCTAAGACTTCAAGTACAATATTGAATAGAAGCGGTGAGAGTGGACAGCCTTGTCTAGTTCCTGATCGAAGTGGGAATGTTTCCAATTGTTCCCCATTGAGCATAATCCTTGCTGTGGGCTTGTTGTATATAGCTTTTATTATATTGATAAAGGTTCCTTCCATTCCTACTGTCTCTAGCGTTTTGATCATAAAAGGCTGTTGGATCTTGTCAAAAGCTTTTTCTGCATCTATCGAGAGTATCATGTGGTCTTGGACTTTGGACTGGTTTACATGATGAATTACATTTATTGATTTGCGTATGTTGAACCAACCTTGTGTGCCAGGGATGAAGCCTACTTGGTCCCCATGAATGATCTTTTTAATATGTTTTTGAATCCGATTTGCTAAGACTTTGTTGAGAATCTTTGCGTCTGTGTTCATCAGGGAGATCGGCCTATAGTTTTCTTTTTTAAGTGAATCTTTATTAGGTTTTGGGATTAAAACGATATTAGCTTCATAGAAGGAATTTGGTAGTGTTCCTTCCTTTGCTATTTGATGGAACAGATTAAGGAGTATTGGTGTTATTAACTCCTTAAATGTATGGTAGTACTCTGTGCTGAATCCATCTGGTCCAGGACATTTTTTGGTGGGAAGATTCGAGATTACTTCCTCAATTGCCTTATATGTTATAGGACTATTTAAATAATTCACAACTTCCTGATTCAATTTAGGTAAGTTGTGTTTACTTAGAAATTCATCCATCTCTTTTGTGTTGTCAAACTTCACAGAGTATAAGTTTTTGAAATATGATGTTATAATTCTCTGGATTTCTTGGGTATCAGTAGTGATAACTTCATGTTCATTTCTAATTTTGTTAATTTGGGTTTTCTCTCTCTTGCTTTTGGTTAGTTTAGCTAGGGGTGTATCAATCTTATTGATTTTTTCAAAGAACCAGCTTTTTGACTGGTTGATTTTTTCTATCGTTTTCTTAATCTCGATTTCAGTTATTTCTCCCCTTATTTTGCTAATCTCCTCTCTTCTACTACTTTTGGAATCAGATTGCTCTAGTTTCTCTAAAGCTTTAAGCTGCATTGTTAAGTTGTTTATTTCTGATGTTTCCATTTTTTTGACGTAGGCATTAAGAGCTATGAGCTTACCTCTTAGAACAGCTTTCATTGTGTCCCAGAGATTTTGGTAAGTTGTATTTTCGTTATCATTCACTTTCAGGAAATCTTGAATTTCCTTTTTAATTTTTTCCTGAATCCAGTTCTCATTCAGCATCATAGTGTTATGTTTCCAGGATTTAGTGTATTTTCTCTTGTTTGATGTGTTGTGGATGTCCAGCTTTAGGCCGGGATGGTCTGATAGGGCACAGGTTAGAATTTCAACTTTCTTGTATATGTGTAGATTCATTTTGTGGCCCAATATGTGATCTATTTTGGAGAAAGTTCCGTGTGCTGCTGAAAAAAATGTGTATTCTTTGGTGGGTGGGTGAAAAGTTCGATAGAGATCTGTAAGGTCCATTTCTTTCAGGGTTTGATTAAGTTCCAAAGTGTCTCTGTTAAGCTTTTGACCTGTTGATCTATCCCATGTTGAGAGGGCGGTGTTGAAGTCCCCAAGGATTATCTTTTGGGGATTGATTTCTTGCTTTAGACGCTGTAGGGTTTTCTCAATGAATGTGGAGGGGCCCGTATTGGGTGCATATATGTTCAGTATTGTGAAGTCTTCCTGGTGAATTGTACCTGTGACTAAAATGTAGTATCCACCCTTGTCTCTTATAATTTTCTTTGGTTTGAAATCCACTTTGTCTGATAGCATAATGGCTACCCCTGCCTGTTTTCTGCTTCCATTTGCTTGTAGAATTGTTGACCAGCCTTTTATTTTTAGAGCGTGCCTATCTTTTGTGGTGAGATGGGTTTCCTGCAGGCAGCAGATTGATGGATTGTGATTTTTAATCCATGTTTGTAATCTGTGTCTCTTGATCGGTGAATTAAGTCCATTAACATTTAGTGTTATAATGGAGAAACTATTGTTAATTCCAGCCATTTATTATGTTTAGTAGCTTTTAAAAGTATATTGCTTCGTTTTTAATGATGTTATACTTGCCTTCTGTTCTCCTGGGTATGCCTGTTTTTTTCTTCACGCTTGAGTATCATTTCTAGCATTTTTTGAAGGCCTAGTTTGGTGGCCATATATCCCTTAAAGTTGTCTTTGTGCTGGAAAATTTTTCTTTCTCCCTCGATGATGACTGATAGTTTTGCAGTGTAAATCAGCCTGGGTTGACATTTTTGCTCATTCAGTACTTGAAGTATGTCTCTCCAAGCTCTTCTTGCTTTTACTGTTTCGACTGAGAAGTCATTTGTTATTTTAATAGGTTTACCTTTAAAAGTGACTTGTTTTTTCTCCCTTGAAGCTCTCAGCACCAGTTCTTTATCTTGAATGTGGAGTGTTTTAACTATTATTTGCCGCGGCGTGCTTCTATTTTGGTCGTATCTGTTTGGGGTGCGGAATGCCTCTTGTATATGGATGGGCCTCTCTTTTTTTAGATGATGAAAGTTTTCCTTGATGATCGTTTGAAAAATTTCTTCAGGGGTGGTATTTTGAGATTCTTGCTCTGGTATTCCATGAATACGCATGTTAGGCTTTTTCAGGGTGTCCCATATCTCTTGGATATTTCTCTCAAGTATCTTTTTGGCTTTAACAATCTCTTCCATTGAGCTGGTTAGTACTCCCACTTTATCTTCAAGGTCTGAAATTCTGTTTTCTGCTTCGTTAGTTCTGTTGATAAGACTCTCTGTGGCCTTCTGGGTTGAAGATAACTTGTCTTTTAGCTCAGTTTTAAACTCTGCTTGAGTTGTTTTAACTGCTCTATGCCACTTTTTGTTTCTTGCACTGTTTTTCTCAACTCCTCCAGATGTCTGTTGTGTTCCTCTTCAAAGCGATTGATTCGATTATGTAATTCCTCCTGGATTTCCTCTTTCATAGTATTGAACATGGTAATGATCATATTTTGAAAGTCTTTATCCTGGGTGGGGCTTTCTTGGCCTTTTTCCGTGGGTTTGTTCTGGTTGGAGTCTAACATTATGGGATTAATTTCTTCAGTGGGAAATTTGTTTACTTGATTGTTGCTTCTCATGGATTTGCACTTTGACTTTGGCATTGTCATTTTAAGTCTTAAGATCTCTCAATTTCACTAAACTGAATTATTTGGCCTGGGGTCCTGGTGGGCGGGGCGGGCGGAGACTTACCTAGGTCGTGGTGTGAGGCCCGGCTGGACCATGCGCGCGTCCGGATCAGTGGAGCGGGGTGGGGTGCAAAGGGGGGATGGGGGCGACGGCGTGGAGCTATTTAACCCGAGGGCAGCTGGGGCGGGGCCCGGGTGCAGGGGGAGGTCCTCCTCGTCCCTCGGCCCCGCGCCCGCGGATGGTGGGAGTCGGAGCCGGGTCCCTGTGGGCCGACCTGGGGTCCTGGTGGGCGGTGGGCGCGGGGGGGGGGGGGAGTACTCACCAGCTAGGGCGCGGGGTTGAGGCCCGGCTGGACCGCGCGCGGCGCGTCCCTACTGGCAGAGCGGGTTGGGATGCCTAACTGTATTATTTCTATGTTCTCAAACTGTGAGTCTTGCTTTGACAAAGTGAATGTGTAGGCTATTCCACCTCAGCACTTTTGTTGAAGAGATATATTATTAGCTTATTTGTATATTTACAGAGGAGTGCTTGACAGTGGTAAAAAATTAAGAATATTTATCAACCATTAATTTATGGACATAAAATTGACTTTCTAGCAGACAAATATCATTTGTATTCTTCCTGCTTCTACTTTTTAGATATAGTCAAGCAGAAAAATACTTTAGATATAATAAAGCAGAAATAAACTTAAATCTACATATTTATCTTCTATTGTAGCTTATTTAATTTTATTTATATATTTTAATCAGAATTTTTTTCTCTCTTACTTGCTGTTTTGTCTTGTATTTTATAGAATAGCTTTAACTTCTAGAGAACAGCTCCAACTTATATGATCCTCTGTAACTTAGAATTTTAATGGAATATAACTGTGGGGAAAAAAACAGTTAGACAGAACACAAGAGAGTTTCCAGGTAGAAATAAAGTTGTTCTTCCACAATGATGATGAGGTAAATACACACACACGTGTGTGTGTGTGTGTGTGTGTGTGTGTGTGTGTGTGTGTATAGCATTATTGTTAGTTCCCAATGCAACACCAGAAATCAATAGCAAAATATCTCTATATTAGTAGTCTGAACTGTAGCACCGAGGGATATATTCACAAATACATAATAGAAGAAAAAGACAATAAACTCTAAATTGAGTTCCACATATGCCTTGGTATATCCTCTTTATGGTGAAGGTAGCACCTGAGATACAGTATTCTACCCATTTACTTTAATTCTAGAGAGACAAACATATATGTGAGAGAAGTATTTTTTGGCTTCTAATATTTTTCCCTTTCATGTTTCATGGAAAATATAATATGCTCTAAAGTTGTATATTATCAATCTAATAGTAATATTTTGGTAACTTAATACTGAATATTTTTGAGTAGTACTTTTTCAGTTAAAGTTTATATTAAATTTTCAAACAGATTAATGGAACAGCATCCTCATTTTTCAAAGATGCATGCTCTTATGAGTACCCAATACTTAGTTTTAATAATCATCAGTTTCAAACTACTTAAAATCAGGAAGATACAGTTTGAATTTAAAGTGCCTGTGCATATATCTCAATGGATTAACACATGATTTATTTCTATAACATAACAAATGATAATTATTTACATTCACTAGACACCTAAATGTGTCATGTATTGTATTAATTCTTTTAATACATATTTTATTTATTTCCCCTATCATTTTTAATTAATAATGTCCCAATTTTAATGAACAATTTGTTCTACCGAGATTTTCATATTTTACTGTATGAATTTATAACATAATTAATAATTTTTATTCACTTAATTCCATGAAATCAATACACACAAAAAGTCAGAACATAGTCATAATATTAACATGTTATTTAGAAATTATGAAGGTAAATTTTATCACAAAGTAGAATAGTACAGGAACAGGATAAATTAAAAATTGTAAACTCTATGTGGACTCTCCTTAAATAAACCTATGTAATCCATAGCCTTAATTAACTTGAAATAGAAAATTTCATGAAAAGATGTCATGCATTATTTATTTTTCCTTAAATATTGTAGGAAACAATCAACAACTAAAGATTTCTTTCTTTGTATAACTTGTATACCATCTATTGGAATCACATTTTTATTAATAATGAATCACAAAGAAATTTATTTTAAAATGATTCTCTGAATGCATATAAACTCTCTGTTTATTAAAGAAGAAAACAATCTTGCATCTTAACAAGATAGATGTAGTTGTGTTCTGTTGCTGTTTCCCTGCATGGTTGCTGATAAATGACATCAAACGGTGTAAGGGAACAACGGGTTTATTTTCTCTTACAATTACTGGTTACAATTCTTAGTCCAGCTTGATGGGAGAATATGCACCAACACCAGGGTGGAGGGAACTGGCCACAGTTTCACCACATAATGGCTGAGAAATGGACAAACCTTACTTGCCAGACCAGCATGTCTGGCCAAGTGAACAGAAGGATCCCAACTCTCTCGACCAGCTCTCTGTGATTTATTCCAGAACCTACTCCCGCCCACCATGTAGTGGGCCTTCCCCATCAGCTAGACAATCTCTTGCAGGTTTGCTCTGGGTTTAACTCAATTATTAATTCTCTACAAATGTGCCCAGAGTTCAAACCCTCAACAGTCAAGTTGATACCTATGCTTAACTATGAAATGTTTATACGAAGAATTAATCTTATCTGACTATTTATACTGGAGAAAGTAGAACATCTTTGACAGTTTTTTTAGAGTTGAGATATTTTGATTTCTTTTTTTTTAGTTGTCAATGCTGAGGCTTTGTTAAGTTTCTCGATATTGGGCTTTAATTGTGATCAATTGTTTTTGTTCTCTCCAGTTTGCCATGGAATTTGTATTTTATTGTATAAAACATTAGTTACTCACTGAATCATCAAATTTATGATGTTAACCTATAAGATAATTGATTCTGAATTCTATGTTATCCATTCCCTACATTTTTGTTTCTTACAAAGTTGAAAATGTTATAACTGGGTTGGCATCTGTAATTCTAGCATTCAGAAGACTGAAGCAGGATTACCAGTAGTTTGAGGCTATCCTGGGATACAGAGTATGATCCTGACTAAAAAAATAAATACAAATTTGATAATTAAAATATTGAAGGACCTTCCTTCCTTCCTTCCTTCCTTCCTTCCTTCCTTCCTTCCTTCCTTCCTTCCTTCCTTCCTTCCTCCCTTCCTCCCTCCCTTCCTCCCTCCCTTCCTCCCTCCCTGCCTCCCTCCCTGCCTCCCTCCCTGCCTCCCTCCCTGCCTCCCTCCCTGCCTCCCTCCCTTCCTTCCTCCCTTCCTTCCTCCCTTCCTTCCTTCCTTCCTTCCTTCCTTCCTTCCTTCCTTCCTTCCTTCCTTCCTTCCTTCCTTCCTTCCTTCCTTCCTTCCTTCTTTCCTTCCAGAATTGAATTTAGGGCCTTTCTTGCTCATGCTAGGCAACCATTTGACCACTGAGTTATATTCCCAACCTAAAGACATAGCCCAGGCTGATCTCAAATTCATGATTTCCTGCCTCCACCTCTTCAGAATATTCTACTGGTATTTACCACCATTAATTAGAAAATATTAGAAGATAATGGGGGAAATGTTCCTATAAATTTTAAGGAATTTTAAAGTTAACATTTTAGGAAAGATATTTGCATCAATAATTCTGCACTGGTAGCTTAAGTACAGATACAGAAATGTCATTTTGACATTCGAAAAATAGCTGAGATATATACTTGGAATATACAAAATAGATTTTTAATTTTTACCAGCATGAAATTGAGGACATAGCTATTTGTTCTTTATTTACATACATGTTTCCTTTCCTATAAAATAATACTGTTGTGAAGTCTGATTAACTGTCTGGAAAGTTGAAAAGCATATTTTGGAATATTGCATTTTAATAAAATGAGTGCAGCAATGAAAACAGTTAATACCACTGAGGTTTATATTCTTAATATTGCTTTTAACTCATGAAAGTTTATTTTTTTGTTTGTTTTTTAAACTTTTTAAATTATTATTATTATTTATTCAACTGTGCGCATGTGTGTGTGTGTGTCTGTGTCTGTGTAGAACCACGGACGAATTCGCGAACCACCATGGACGCCTCCACCTCCTTCTGTCCCAGGATTTACAGGCTCCGCCCTACCAGGACCAGGGGGGGACCTGCGCTTCTGGTATCTATGTTCTCTACCCTTAAGGCAGCAGTAACATCAATATATGGATCATGTACCTCTTACTTTTCTCTCTCATGCACGGTAAAATATGTGCTATTGCCAAAAACCCCAAGATCACAGTGGTTAAAAAATTGAAACTTATTTCTTTTTATTTCACTGACAAAAATTATTATTCCATAGACAACTATTCAAAGAGAACTTCAGAATTAGATGTTTCCCTTACTCAGGAGACTAGTTACTTTGAGGATCTCAACAAACTTTTATGAGCTGATTGTAGCAAGTTCTCAGTCAAAAGAGAGGTGACAGACTTGGTGGTTAACATGTAACTTTAGTAGTCAGCACTGTAAATACCAGGAATCAATTCTGTCAACATTCTTTTAGCAAAGATGCCATTATGTGATTCAAACTTAATTCTAAATTCTGTGGAAAAGGACATATTGTTAAATAACTTTGCAAATATTTCACCTTTCCATCAACCAGTCATTCCCAACAGACACTTGCAATTAATATTTCATTACATTTTTTCCTATTTGTGGTTCCATAAGGCAATACAGTGATTTCATAAATCAAATGAATGTTAATATTTACTGTGTATTTTTTCAAAATATTTTGAAAATGCAAGCTTAAAGGATTACAATATTTCTATAAATATGCATATATCCAAATCTCATTTATATTTTGAATTTTTGTTGCTGTTTTCCATTTAGACTGACAAGGTGGCTTTGCTTTAAATTTTTTCCTTGAGAGAATCATGGAGAAATGTACATGTCCAAGGAATGGAAAATAACTCTTAAATCACTTAAGTTTGGAATCACCATGCCCATTTCCCTAAATAAACTGCATACATCTTGTTCTTTGCTCCTCTTTAAGCTTGATTACATCTCTGCTCAATTACAGAAATGAGCTTTTAATTGAATTTCTTAATTGGAAGTTTGTTAGTTGCAAAACACAACTGCTCACTTGTTCCTTTAAGAGTCAATTAGGTCTAATCTATGAGAAATAGCATGAAAAATGAGGAAGTCATCTCTGTGACTATAATGTTATTACTAATACAAATTTATAAATTGCAAATGATTAGAACAATTAACCATTTCTGATTCTGCTATTGAATGGGTAATTCATGTTTGTTCTGTTGGTTGTTTGTTTAATTAGTTTCTCTTTGATACAGGGTTTTGCTGTATACTCAAATCTAGGCTGTCCTCAAATATACAATCTTCCTGCCTCACTTTGTGTATTCTGATTGCAAAAAACACACCTCCATGTGTATTTTGGTTACTAACTGTTGTCTCTTAGTATTTAGAAAACATCTATAAATGTAAAATTTCAAATTACCATTATAAAAATTATGGTTTGTTAAAATTTAAATATATTCATTGGTATGAAGCAAAATCTTTAAAAAATGAACAATTTTCAAAATTGCATGTTTATTGTTTGCTTTTCACATAACAAAAGCAATACATTTAACTTTCTATTTATGTAACCAAAAAGTAAAGCATGGACTAGTAGAACTTCCAGATAAGTATTTGTTTTAAATCTATATGTGACCTAATTTTTAAAAGTACATTTTTAAGACATTAAGAATTTGTAGCCAGTTTGGTTGATTTAAATATTCATTTAGATTTACAATCTGTATGATACAGTTTAAAAAGTTTCTGAGACATGTAAGAAAATTGACATTTGTCTAATATTTACATTTTTATTTTTGACTTCCAACTTGTAGCAGCCATCCTGTCTCTTCTTCAATGCTGGGTTGATTTATTGTGACTGTCATTCATCATCCTCAGTTTTTACTGAGTTATATTAGTTTTACTGTTATCACTTTTTATAACATGAATATTCTTTTCTCTAAGTCCATTTGAAATAGCAACTGTCTATGCTTACACTGAGTTATTACACATTGTTCTAATTCTTGCTTTTTAAGAAATCACACAATGGATTAGTTGGATTTTAGATTGCACTACTTGCTAGTGAGTCTGATTCATAAAGATTAAAGTTCCATCTTCTATTTTTCATATAGTTTGCAATAGATTTTACTGGTTTATTTTAGAAGAAGAAACCTGGTGTGGATCTAAAATTGGTGAAAACACTTTGCCTCAGAATGGAGTAGCTTTGCATAAACTTGAATTGAATGTTGTCATGTAGAATGCTGAGGTCAGCATACTTTCTACCACCTTGTACATAACTTGCTTTTTCCTTTCTAAAATCTTTGACTATTCATATTATTGATACTCAGTAGTTTACTCTATACATCCTGACATTTAAAATTTAACTGCTTGTGTTTTTAGAGAAATTTTAACCTCTTATTGTACCCACTAAAATCTTTATTTTAATAAGGATGTAATTAGTCTTTTACATTTAAATAATTGCTTAATTTTTCTCCAAACTTAGTCATTTCTACACTCCTTTATTTTTCACTACTGAAGTTTTCAAATTTTGTTCTAGAAATGATGTCAGTCTGGTAGCTGTATTCTTTATGTTTTTAGTCCTGTCTTTTAGATTTAGGATGCTTCAAGCATATTAATGAAATATGTTTCTTTTTCTTACTTCAGTGTTCTCTTGTAACTCTTCCAGCTCATAATTTGTTTCCTTCCTCTTCCTTTATTCTCTTCTTTAAAGTATTTCAACTGAACATTAAATGTTTCCTGTTTTAGGAAAAAAATAATTCTTATCACGTATGAATTTGAAATGATGAAAAATTACTCATTTCAATGTTTCTTTTCACGATTCAATTCTTTGATGTATATTTTCTCTTACCTATGTATGTATTCTGTTGTATTGTGCTACGTGTGTGTTGTCTTGTATATAACTCAGTTTCTTTCCTTACCTAAATATAAATAATCATGATTACAAATAATTTTTGTGTGTAGGTTGTTCTGTGAGGAGCAATTTTCCTTGAAATCTGATTTGCAACAGAAAAGACGTGCCTTACTCAAATAAGGTAGAGAGTATCACAAAACAACAGGAACTTTTTGTATGGAGAAGAATAGTATTTTTCTTACAGAAGAGTTACAAAATCAATGAACTCATTTTTAAATTACCTACTAAGTATTCTTGCATAAATAGTATCAACATAAAATAATATACTGTTACTGATTATCTAAATGAGAACAATAAACTTAATCAAACTATCATAAATCACAACCACAAATTAGATATGTCAAAGGTTCTTAATTCCATCTGATAACTTCATTATACACATCAAAGGTTCTTAATTCCATCTGATAACTTCATTATACACAAAGTATTATCATGATAACATCAGTCTATAAACAGCTCAGAGTACCACAAAATATCAATGGCAAAGTTGTTCCCTACTTTGGAAATGAATCTATGTATTTTGAAATCATGGTGGGGTTACAGAAATATTAGTAGACCCTAAGGAAAAGTAGCAGTGTCAGAACAACAAAGGATGCCAATTGTGGTAAAGTCATAGGGTCTAATCTTAATATAGAAAGTGATTCAAAACTAATACAACATCTCTTCTTAAAGCAGAGATTCATTACCAAGTCAGATTAACTTTGCAAATTCATGCAGGTGTTCAGATTCTGGTGTCTACCCCTTCTCAATATATTCCATTCAAATTTTGATATGGGAATATCTTCCTCTGTTTAAGTGTTATTTCATTATACTTATTAGGGATTTCTTAACAGTTTTAAGGGTCTAGCTTGATTAAGTATTTTTCTTCCAGGAAAAATGCACTATACTTACATAGTCAACCAATATTTCTAATAATTGCTGTACCCTCCTCTTCCAATGTCCAATATTGTAGATTCAGATGTCTTTTCAATATTCCTGTAGTCATGCTTCCTAAATTAAAGGCTATGAAAATTTACATAGTGTCCTGGGGATAATATACCAGATCCTGAATTTGGTCTCCATGACTAAAAAATTATATATCCATAGTACACCATACAAGTTTATATAATAAATATCTAAAAGAAGGAAAATTAGGAGAGGAGACATTACTTCTCCTCATATATAATGGAAACATTCAAACACACATTTTAATGAATTTGTCTATAATCCAGAAGGTACTGCATTTGATATATATCTGAAATAAACATTTAGCAACTCTTAAAAATATGAAATTTTAATTAAGTTGCATTGGAATAAGCACATTCTGTTAGGTATCTTTCTTTGCTGTATTTACAATGCACTTTTGTACATTTTGAATGAATTTTTTCCATTTGCAAGTATTATTATTCACCTATGGCTTTCCATAGATAAAACAAGTTCTAAATAATTATAATTAACATTCTCTTTTTGATGTTTCAGTTCTTCATAACTTGATCAATGGGATCTCTTTCATAAGACACACCTTTGATATTTGATCTTTTAATAAGACTGGGGCTGGAGAGGTGGCTCAGGGGTTAAGCCTCCGCCTTGCAGGCGGAAGGTCCTGAGTTCGGATCCCAGATCCCACGTATAGATGCCAGGCGGAAGCGGGGGCGGCTTGCACTTCTGGTCCTGGTAGGGCGGAGCCTGTGAATCCCGGGGCAGAAGGAGGTGGAGGCATCCATGATGGTTCCCAAATTCGTCCGTGGTTCTACACATACACAGACACACACACACACGTGCACATACATACGCACATGCACACAGTTGAATTAAAAAAAAATAAGACTGTACATCTATTTTTGAAGATATCCTTGTTTGTTGGAAATGAAGTCCTCAAATACATTATGCATTTTCTTACCTGAATATACTAAATAGGTTCCACAAATATACAAATATATATATGTATACATATGTATATACTTCAATTGATAGAATCTTTCCCAAATACAACAATTGGAATTACATTTCAGTTGTTGGAGATAAGATCTACCAAATATATTTATTTTAAAAATTCAAGAGTTTTTTTTATCATAGTCAGAAGCACTTTTGTTTTTTTATTTATTTTTATTTTTTTATTTCTATTCATACAAACTTAACAGGTACACCAGTCTCCCCTCCCTCCAACCCCTTAACCCCCTGTGGCCCCCTCCCCTCCCCCTTCCCTCCCCACCCCCCAGTGCCTCCCCCTCCCATCCCCAGAGCATCCTTTAATGTGCATGCCAAACTCTCTGGGTCCTCCTCTCTGATGAGGTACAAGGACCCGGTGGCAAGCTCCGACCCCGCCCACCCCCAGAACCCCAGGCAGCCCTCAGAAGCACTTTTGAGAATCAGCAGTGCAGTAGTAATCGAAAAAAATACATGGTCTTTCCCTCTCACTTTCAGAAATACACCCCTGAGGAAAACATTCTGAAGGAAGAACCATTTAATACAAATTCAAAAGTTATAACAAGACTTCAATAGGTGCAGCAGTCTACAAATTTTTTTAGTTAAAAATGTCCCTTAGGGGCTGGAGAAACACCTCAGGGATTAAGACTCTGTCTCACAAACAGAAGTTCCTGAGTTCAGATCCCAGGTTCTGAATAAAAATGCCAGGCAGAAAGGACAGTGGCCTCCACTTCTGGCCCTGGTGGGCAGAGCCTGGAAAATCCGAGAGCAAAGCAAAAGGAGGTACAAATCAACCTCGGACTCCCACAGTCATACACACACACACACACACACACACACACACACACACACACACACACACTAAATAAAAATCAATAATAAATAAATCTAAAAAATATCCCTTAGGTTCTATTAATACATATATGCTAGCAGAGTAGTTTTTGATTGTCAAACCTGTTAAATTCTATTTTTCTCTCACAGTGTATTTAGTTGACACATGCTTTGAAATCCATTGTATGCAATGCATGTTGTTCAAATCAGGGAAATTGGTATATCCATCACCTCATACATTCACCACTCTTCTTTAACTAGTACATATTGCTAGGGTAAAACTAAGAATATTAATTTTGACATTACACATTTCCATATATGCATACACTGTATGCTTATCATTTTTAGCCCTTTGTTACTCTCTCTTTTTTCCTTCATTTTTTTCTGTTCCATATTCTAGTATGTATTTGGCTTGTGATTTCACAAATCTACCCTGAGATTCCACATATGAAAGAAAATATAAACTTCTCATATCTGTTTTTCTGAGACTGACTAGTTCATTTAACTTTATGATCTTCAAGTCTATGTATTTTAGTGCAAACCACTCAATATCATTACTTGTAACTGAGAAAACTTCCTCTGTGTATGTATACCACATTTTCTTTTCATAGTCATCAGTATATAAGCTCTTAGGTTGATTCTATAACTTGTTTATTGTGAATAGTTCCACAATAAACATGGATGAGCAGGTAGATTGATCATTTGTATACTCACTATGACTCTTTCAGGAATATTTTCAGAAGTGTTACATCTACATCACAGGCTACTTTTTTATTTTTATGGACCCCAATAATAGCTGGGCTTTTATGTATTCCTACCATGAATGAATAATGGCTCATTTTCTTTGTAGCTTTACCAGTACTTTTTATGATATGGTGAGATTATTTTACAATTCATAGTACAGTATGTTAACTAAAATCACCATGCTGTGAAATAATATGCAATAATTTATTTATCCATGCACTTTTCCTATCTATCCATAATTTTGTACCCAGTGACCAACATTTCTTATTATTTCTCTCCCCACTCCTCTTCATAGGTTTTGGCAACCATAATTCACTTCCAATTAACCACTCTGATTAACTTCTGTGAGATCAACTGGTTCATATTTCTAAAATGCATAAAACTATGCAGTACTGTTGTCAAAATTTTGCCATTACTTGGAAATAACCAAGATGCCCTATAATACGTAAATATGTAAATAAGCTGAGACACCTAAACAGTGAAATGTCACTCAGCATTGAGAAATAAATGAACCATTCAAGCCATAAAAAGTTTTGAGAACCCCTTTCCCCACTCTGTCAGGGACCCCCCGGGCGGTTTAGCTGGGCCTCACCACGACCTAGGTAAGCTCCGCCCCCACCAACCACCAGAACTCCAGGCCAAATAATTCAGTTTAGTGAAAAACGCACAGAAATTGAAAAAGATCTTAAGAGTTAAAACGTCAATGCCAAAGTCAAAGTGCAAATCCATGAGAAACAACACTCAAGTAAACAAATCTCCCAATGAAGGGATTAATCCCATAATGTTAGACTCCAACCAGAACAAACCCACGGAAAATGGCCAAGAAAGCCTGACCCAAGGTAACGACTTTCAAAATATGGTCATTACCATGTTCAATACTATGAAAGAAGAAATCCAGGAGGAATTAAATAATCGAATCAATCGCTTTGAAGAGGAACACAACAGACACTTGGAGGAGTTGAGAAAAACAGTGCAAGAAACAAAAACTGGCATAGAGCAGTTAAAGCAGACTCAAGCAGCATTTAAAACTGAGCTAAAAGACAAGTTATCTTCAACCTAGAACTCCACAGAGAGTCTTTTCAGCAGAACTAAGGAAGCAGAAAACAGAATTTCAGACCTTGAAGATAAAGTGGGAGTATTAACCAGCTCAATGGAAGAGGTTGTTAAAGCCAAAAAGATACTTGAGAGAAATATCCAAGAGATATGGGACACCCTGAAGAAGCCTAACATGCGTATTCATGGAATACTAGAGCAGGAATGTCAAAATACCAGCCCTGAGGAAATTTATCAAACGATCATCAAGGAAAACTTTCCTCACCTGAAAAAAGAGAGGCCCATCCATATACAAGAGGCATTCCACACCCCAAACAGATATGACCAAAACAGACGCTCGCCATGGCAAATAATAGTTAAAACACTCCACACTCAAGATAAAGAACTGGTGCTGAGAGCTTCAAGGGAGAAAAACAAGTCACTTTTAAAGGTAAACCTATTAAAATAACAAATGACTTCTCAGTCAAAACAGTAAAAGCAAGAAGAGCTTGGGGAGACATACTTCAAGTATTGAATGAGCAAAAATGTCAACCCAGGCTGATTTACCCTGCAAAACTATCTGTCATGATCGAGGGAGAAAGAAAAATCTTCCAGCACAAAGACAATTTGAAGGGATACATATCCACCAAACCAGGCCTTCAAAAATTGCTATAAATGATACTCAGGCTTGAAGAAAAAAACAGGCATATCTGGGAGAACAGAAGGGAAGTATAACACCATTAACAGCGAAACAATATACTTATAAAAACTACTAAACATAATAAATGTCTGGAATTAAAAATAGTTTCTCCATTATAACACTAAATGTTAATGGAATTAACTCACCAATTAAAAGACACAGATTATAAATTTGGATTAAAAATCACAATCCACCAATCATCTGCATGCAGGAAACCCATCTCACTGCAAAAGATAGGCACGCCCTAAAAATAAAAGGCTGGTCAACAATTCTACAAACTAATGGAAGCAGAAACAGGCAGGGGTAGCCATTATGCTATCAGACAAAGTGGATTTCAAACCAAAGAAAATTATAAGAGACACAGATGGGTCTACATTTTAGTCACAGGTACAGTTCACCAGGAAGACTTCACAATACTGAACATATATGCACCCAACACGGCCCCTCCCACATTCATTAAGCAAACCCTACAACATCTAAAGCGAGAAATCAATCCCAAAACGATAATTCTTGGGGATTTCAATACTGCCCTCTCAACATGGGATAGATCTTCAGGTAACAAACTTAACAGAGACACTTTGGAACTTAATCAAACCCTTAAAGAAACACCACTAGAGGTATCACCATACCAAACCTTAGTCTATACTACAAATCCATAGTTATAAAGACAGCCTGGTACTGGCTCCAACATAGATAACATGGATAAGGATTGAAGACCCAGATATAAGCCCACAAAATTACAGCCATTTGGTCTTTGACAAAGGGGCCCAAAGAATCCAATGGAAAAAGAACAGTATCTTCAACAAATGGTGCTGGCAAAACTGGATCTCCACATGCAGAAGATGAAAACTGGACCCGTACTTTTCACCATGTACAATACTTAATTCCAAATGGATTGAGAACCTCAATATAAGGCCAGAGACTATAAAAACCATAGTTGAAAGGATAGGGAACTCCCTCGAGCTGATTGGGCTAGGCCAACCTTTCCTAAACAGACATCCAATGGGATTTTGTTGGAATTTGATACAATTAAATGAAAATAGTACTATAACAGAACTTTTATCAAGACTACTGTAACTTTATTAATAGTATTAGAGAAGAAATTCACAATGTTTCACATTAGTTCCTTTTAAACAAAGCTTTAACTTTATTTAACTTATTTCTGAACAACTTAAATATTGTTAACACAGGTAAAGCTCTATATTACATACAATTCAAGCTATTATGTTTGGTTCTTTCTTTACTGAAGATGAAAATCATGCAAGAAGAGAACTACAAGGGAGAAAAAAATGCCTTTTCATTTTTTTAATCAAATAACCATTCAGTCAAATATTTATAATCTCATCAATAAGAATAGCACAGCTAGAAGTGACTTATTTGCTTGCACTATTGAATGTTACTAAAACTAAGATGGAATAAATATTTTAAAGTAAGAACAGAATATTAATTAGCAATCTAAATAGATAAGTAAAATTCTCAATAATCTAACATAATCAATAAAACTTCTAAGTGTCTGATAATACCATATACATGAAAATCTAATGTCGTATCAATATACCATTTGCTTTTCTGTGCCTGTGTTACCTTACTCAATATATTATTTTCCAGTTTAATCCTTCGTTTATCTGCAAATTTCATATTTCATTTTCCTTCATAGCTGAATAAAACCCCATTGTATTGCATTTTCATTATCCATCCATCAATCAATTCTTAGTGTTCAACTTGCATTTCCATTAGAAACCAAGAAATTAGATAGAAGCTATTGGAAAGGGGATTCCTTAAGGGACAGAGGGTGAATGTAGGTGATATCAGAGTTGATAGTGAGGTAGAATTCCAGGGCTAATTCCAAAGCCCTTACATTTAAGACCCCAACACAGCTGTTTAAAACCCTCACCTCAATTGCCTTTAGCTATAACTTAAGCTGTCAGCAAAAACTCGTCAAATTCACAAGAGATGCCTGATTCCAGAAAGCCGCCTTCTCCCCTTTCTCTCCAATCTGCAGAGCTAGCTGAAAGTAATAGGTGCCTTCAGATTCTGCTTCTGTAACAGCTATTAGCTTGCTTCTGGCTTGTTTCCATTTTCCTGTGAGAGTAAAAGTGACTCATCCTGTTATTTCAGGTCAGTCTTTTGCAGGGAAACCCAAACTGTGACTTCATCAGGGAATTAGACAATCTTAGTCAGTTCCTGGTGTTGAGTCTGTCATTCCAGAGAAATTCCCATAACAAGAGGAGGTATACTGAGGAAAATAAAGTCTACCAGGTAGGGAATGAGAGGTTAGGAGAGATTAGGTTTTAGAGAGGGGGTTAAATAAATCAAGAGGATAGGAAAAATCTACAAGGAAACCTACTATCTTGTGTCCAAATTAAAAAATGTAACTTCCACCTTTAAAAAAAGAGTGTTTGAAGAGAAATACTTTGCATGGCTAGAGGGAACATTTCCTTAGAAACTGTGGGTAATGAATGTACTGCAAGGAGCTGTTGATCATGGGTGCCCTGGATGACCCAAAAATAGTACAGACACTTGCCATTCCTCTTAGTTACCCACCTGAATGTAATGATAAGATCCTACTGCTGAAGAAAACATACCCTTCAGCTACATGATAAAGGGAAAACAAGCTGGAACTGAGCTGGAAGCCTTCTCCCTGCAGACTAGGTTTCACAGTGTTGGAAGGTGCCTTGCAAAGTGCTGGAGAAGAAATCAATGGCTACATTCACCTTGAACCCAACAAACTGCAACATCAACCTGCAGCAAGCATTACCACTTGTGCACTATACTACTTTTATGGAGGTGAATAACTGTACTCTGATTAAATTTGAGGGCTGCTCCACAGGAAGAAAATCATGGCTGGTACTATAAATCCAGCCAAACATCCAAAGCAGGAAGGTCATAGGTCACAGGGGGAACCTAATTCTGTCATCCAACTAAATCTACATAGCATCGAACTGTCTACTAAATATTTATGTTTGCACTATGAGACAAATATTACTCTCAGTCTGTTGCAGTTCACCTGCATGGTTGCTAATAAATGACTATCAAACTGTTTAATGCAACAAGGGGTTTATTTTCTCTTTTGATTACTGCTTACAGTTGTTAGCTTGACCAGAGAGCACCCACCAACACCAGAGATGAGGGAACTGGCCACACCATCTCTACGTAATGGCTGAGAGAGGAATGATCCTTACTTGCCAGACCAGAACATCTAGCCAAGTATACACAAGAATGCCAGCTTCCTCAACCGACTCTTAGTATTTTATTCATCCGTTCAGGGGCTAGTCCCACCCACCATAGGCTGGGCCTTTTCCATCAGCTAGACAATTTCCTGCAGGTTTGCTCTGGGCTTAATTCAACAACTAATTCTCCACAAATGTGCCCAGAGCTCAAACCCTCAACTGTCAAGTTGACACCTGTGCCTAACTGTGACATAGGCTTAATTGGACTGAGCCTCTCCAGTGAATAGCAGTGAATTTAGAGACCTATGGTTGCACAAGATACTGAAAATACATGACAGTTAAGTGCTCAACCCTGAACAAGATTTTTATATAATCCATGCTAAGACTCAAAAAAATTGTAGAAGTTGAGTCTATTGTATGGCATTTTTCCTCTGGGCAAACTACCGTAGACTTTGCCCTGTCTGAGCTAAGGAAGATGTAGGTTAATAAACTGAAACAGCCCACCCTAGAGGAAGTCTCAGCAAGTAAATATTTCTGTAGTCTCAGAAGTTCCTGAAATAACAAGCTTGGGAGGGGACTCCCTCTAGGATGAGAGAAAACAGTACACAACAGCTATGGAGAGGAGACTCTCCTGCCAGTCAAGCCAGCAGTTCAGTTTGATGGTAACCCATGAATAGTGAAGAAACCTAGAAGAGACTACTGAGCAGTTAAGCAATTAAAGAGGCAATTCAAGAGTGCAGTTTGAAGGAGGCCTTGAAACAGTTCAAGACATTGTGAAGACTTTGGAGCAGCAGTCTAAAATAGACTATTGAGCAGGCCATGCATAAAGTCAGGGAGGAGGCCAACAAATAGTCCGGCAGTCAGAGAGAAACCTCAGAGCAGCCCAGAAGCCTGGTGGAGGCACTCCTAGCAAGTCCTGCCAGCAGAGAGCTCCAGAGGTTCAGCTTCCATTAGACTCACCTATGCTGGGGTGGGAGGTTATAGGTAATGTAAGTACCTTTGAATTGCCCCTGTTCTTGAAAGGAACCCCCACTCCTACTCCTGTAAGTAACCTAATAAACTCGGTTTGCCAAGTTAGACCTTGGCATAATCATTTCTTTGGTCTTTCTTTGAACTGCTATCTGGTGTGGATAGACAGTTGTGTGGCATCTCCCCAGGATGATGCCAACAATAGTTGCAGAAAGAATGCAAGTGATAGAAGGCAGTGACAGGAAACATTGCCACATCTCATCTTCAGGGAAAAAAAAAAACAGCCTTTACAGAATAAAGTCACAGAGCCTATGGATCCCTACACTGGACTTACATGGCATGGCCTGCCAATAGTCAGGCACGAATGAAGAGGGTTTCAGGAAGCTCAAAACCTCCCTGTTAAATGGATATATTAATTTTCTTTGCTACTGACAGATTCGGGGAGGGAGGGATTCATAGCCTTAAGTTGTGTACCCGTTGGTGGGCCAGGCCAACAGGCTTCAATGGAGAGCTCAAATGTGATGATCACATGGATGCCCCCAGGTAAACTTGATAGGCCACAGATCGAAATTATAACCAGGAATCTGGTTATAATCAGCTGGGAGAAAGGTGATAGGGATGGGAAGGAGATTAAAGAGGGTTGGGAAGAGAAAATAGCTATAATATATTATATACATGTATGAAGTTGTCAAAGAACAAATTTAATTAATAAAGAATACTTCCATCCATGAATTCACTGCAGCTATGGATATTTCCACAGAGACCTTCACAGGATTGTCCTATCAACGGTTCTTCATGGAAGGGGAAAGATCTCAAGGAACCCTACACCTTCCTGATGGGGGAAAATATGTTTTTTTCAATGGCATACAAACAAATATATGATTCATGCTATAGTAAGTACTGAGACACATACCACCAAAGTCATCCTACATGAAATTCAGTGAACCACATGTGTGAAAAGACATGAAACTATGAGGAAAACTGGCAGGAAAGAATAAGGGCTATAATGGAGAGAGGAGGAAAATTGGGATTGGGAGTTAAGGTATGAAAATACCATGGTTTCACTATACCCATGCATGAAACACTAAAGGGATGGAAAATAAGTTATATTCTAGAAAATAAAAAAGTTGGACAATGAAAAGGGAAGGAGTCTTTCTTACATAAATGAAAACTTTATGCTTTCAACACTCTGGAGGATGCTTTGTATGATACATTTGAAAGATCATCATGGACTGATTGGACATGCCTAAAGTGTACATATGACACATGTCCCCTAATATTATTTGTCTACACACACTCATAAATGTCACTGGTTTACACACAGAGACACATACAAAGATAGATCATTGAGTTTGGTATTTGTCCTCATAAATTCATAGGATTCTGGGTCTGGATATAGTACATTTTGTCATTCAAGAGAATATTCTCCTTTGGTTTTGGCAATATGTAATAAAGGTAATCTGTTAATAGAAAAGTAACAAGTTTCATTTTTAACTTGTAGTGTTTTTATCTCAATTCCTTGTCTTTTTGAAAAACATACAAAAAATCACCCCTAATCTTATATTGAATTATCAATATTAAACCACTGAGAACTTAGTATAATTCCATCCTGTCACAAACATAACTCAATAGCTTTTCTACTGTATATTATAAAATTTCCCTGAAAAACTATTCACAAAGAAAGTTTAATTAGAGTCACTTCAGAAAAGAACATAATATCCTGATAGAGTCATGTCATGTCAGAACAAGATGGCAAAACTAATCATTTGTAGAGCTGTTAGGTCTGAAAACAAGTGACTTTAGATGGATTTTGCCATGAGCCAAAAACAATGATTGAGATTAGCAGAGTTTAAACACAATAAGATATTACTACCAAATACTGTTAAGCAAACATCTTAACATGACGTTAATATATTAACTGTTGTTTGGCAAGTGAGATATTTTCTAGTATGTAAAATTTGTGGTTCTCAAAAAATAATTGTCTGGTAAATAAACAGCTCAGCTCAAAAATTGGCTTGTAACAATTTCTTAAAGCACAAAGGGAAATGCTGTAGATGTTTAAAAGCATTATTCTTCTAAAACAAGATGTTCCAGGGAACAAGCAGATAGATAGAAATGCCATGTTGGCAAAGGTAGTCTGTCTCATTCCTATCCTCATCATTAATCTATTGATGAAGGTATTCTCGATTTTCACTTAACTTCCTTACAATGAATGTTTAAAATCTCTTATTGTAGAACAGAGTGTCTTAGGATATTATTAAAGCATAACTGGAAGGTGTTGCCACACTTTTCCTTCTAAGACATTAATAGATGATAATAATGAAAAGAGAGTAGTTCTGTCTTTGGAGGCAAATGAATGAATTAACTAGCTTGAGAATATGGCATTAGTTCTTATTCAAGAACAGAACTAGGGGTCGGCGGGGGTTCTGGGAGTCTGCGCCCAGCTCGCCTCTTTTGGCGGGAGCCCGCGCGGCCGCTCCGTCGCCCCTTCTCGGGGGAGACGGGCCACGGTAGGTGCCGCGGGGCCGCGGGCGCTCTGAAAAGGGGGCGGGGCTGGGCGGGACTTGATCTTGGGGGGGGCGCCCCGCGGCCGGCTGGGACCTCCCGGCCTCCGGGTGGCCGCGGCTTCGGAAGTCCCGGCATGCCGCGGGCCGCGGGGCCTGACGGGAGCTTCCGAACTGCCGGAACTAGTTCCCGCGCTGCGGGTCGTGGACACCGGGAGCCCCCCCGGAGACTAATCGTCTCCCCGGGAGCTGCAGTCTAGCACAGAATACAAGTTCGTTCTGATAGGAATTCGAAGGGAGGCGTGGGCGGCCTTCCGGGGACGTGGACTGCAGCTAGGACGTGTGCAAGCCTCGGGGGAAGAAGACAGCGGGACTCGGGGCGTCCTCGCATCGAACCAGCTTTACGGGGTGCTTACCGTACCTGAATTTGAAAGGAGAAACGGATCCTCCCAGCCCTCCAGTAAGAGATGAACGTGATAGGGTTGGATTAAACGAACACTGGGCGTGGCCGAAGTAAAGGAGCTTCCGATTTTTCACAACTGAGAAGCGCAACTTAAAACAAGATGTCTGTGGACCCAATGACATACGAGGCCCAGTTTTTTGGCTTCACACCACAAACTTGCCTGCTTAGAATCTACATTGCATTTCAGGACTACCTATTTGAAGTGATGCAGGCTGTTGAGCAGGTTATTCTGAAGAAGCTGGAGGACATCCCAGATTGCGGGATCAGCCCTGTCCAGATCCGTAAATGCACAGAGAAGTTTCTTTGCTTCATGAAAGGACGTTTTGATAACCTTTTTGGCAAAATGGAACAGCCGTTTTTGCAATTGATTTTGCGTGTTCCCCCAAACATCCTGCTTCCTGAAGATAAGTGTCAGGAGAGGCATCCTCTTACTGAGGAAGAATTCCAGCTTCTCCAAAAAGAAATTGAAGAGTTACAGGAGAAGTATAAGACTGAGCTGTATACTAAGCAGGCTCTTCTTGCAGAACTAGAAGAGCAAAAAGTCGTCCAGGACAAACTCAAAGAGACCTTGACTTTGTTTGATAAGCTTGAAAATGTTGGCAGAGATCATGGGATTACAGATTTTAGGGAAAGTTTAGTGTTCCTGGTTCAGAACTCCAGAAAACTCCACAACATTAGAGACAAGGTAGAAAAGGAAAGCCAAAGACTATAAATACCTTAATTTCTTAATAGTGAAAAGAAAGAGTGTGTTGAAAAGTAGTTTTTCTTTGTTCTCTCTTATATTTTGTTTTGCATCTTTTTTGATCCACTTACCTGAAGTATTTACGTACTGCCTTGATGTAATCTTGGAAACATCTATTCATTGGAGACCTTTAATAGGTGGAAGGAGATTCTTGGCTCAGCAATGGCTTATGTGGGGGTATGATCGAAGAAGTGAAGCACTAAGTTAAGGGTGCTTTTAAAGATATACCTTAGTGATGGGTCCTTGTGATCTTGGTTCTTTTGCCCGAGAGCAACTGTGAAATGGGTAAATCCTTTGCATATCAGTCATTGTGTTGCCGGCAGTCAACACAGTGCTTGCTTTTGCCAGTAACTTTCCTCACATGAGGAAGTCAGTAACTAGTTGAAAGAAGCAAGTGGATAAAAAGATAGCTTTGGTCTGGTAAAAATGAAAGTTGTTTTTGCTTCCAAAATAAGTCTTCCATGAACCAGCCCTAGTAATGTTAAACAATTTAGTATTTTGAAGTCCAGCAAAAGATCTTGGACAAAACCAGAGCAGATCCCACTGGAGAAGAAGAGAAAGCATGGGGAAGAAAAAACCAATAATGAAATTTGTAATTTCTGGTTCAGGTTTTTATACCAAATTTTTAATATTAAAGTTAGTTGGGGATCTGTCTCGAACCTCATATTTAATTATTTATTCACTCTTGTAAGCATTAGATATATAGTGTCCGCGTATCACCTAACAATCCAGGAGAAAGCAGTGATTGCTTTTAATGTGTTGCTTTTCATATCTTCGAAGAATAGGATCTGCAACTTACGTTTCTTACATATAGAAGAGATAATTTAGACAGTAACTAGACAGTAATAGATTTAGATTTCAGTCCTGCATATTAAATAAATATGCTTTAAAAAGCTTGAACTGGATTGGTGAAATGGTTTGTAGGTAAGGTGCCTTCACACACCTGTCAAACAGAGTTCAGTCCCCAGATCCCACATGGTGGAACAAGAACTAACCTCTGCTCAAGCAGTGGTGTAAGCACATCTGCTGTCTCACACACAAATAAAATACTTAAAAAAAAAAAAAAAAGAACAGAACTAGTGTTTTGATCATAAAAGGCTGTTGGATTTTGTCAAAGGCTTTTTCTGCATCTATCAAGAGTATCATGTGGTCTTGGACTTTGGACTGGTTTACATGATGAATTACATTTATTGATTTGCATATGTTGAACAAACCTTGTGTGCCAGGATGAAGCCTACTTGGTCCCCGTGAATGATCTTTTTGATATGTTTTTGAATCCGATTTGCTAAGACTGTTGAGAATCTTTGCATCTGTGTTCATCAGAGAGATCGGCCTATAGTTTTCTTTTTTAAGTGAATCTTTATTAGGTTTTGGGATTAAGACGATATTAGCTTCATAGAAGGAATTTGGTAGTGTTCCTTCCTTTGCTATTTGATGGAACAGTTTAAGGAGTATTGGTGTTATTAACTCCTTAAATGTCTGGTAGAATTCTGTGCTGAATCAATCTGTCCCAGGACATTTTTTGGTGGGAAGATTCAAGATTACTTCTTCAATTTCCTTGTATGTTATAGGACTATTTAAATAATTCACAACTTCCTGATTCAATTTAGGTAGGTTGTGTTTACTTATAAATTCATCCATCTCTTTTGTGTTGTCAAACTTCACAGAGTACAAGTTTTTGAAATATGATGTTATAATTCTCTGGATTTCTTGGGTATCCGTAGTGATAACTCCATGTTCATTTCTAATTTTGTTAATTTGGGTTCTCTCTCTCGTGCTTTTGGTTAATTTAGCTAGGGGTGTATCAATCTTATTGATTTTTTCAAAGAACCAGCTTTTTGACTGGTTGATTTTTTCTATTGTTTTCTTAGTCTCCATTTCAGATATTTCTCCCCTTATTTTGCAAATATCCTCTCTTCTACTACTTTTGGCATCAGATTGCTCAAGTTTCTCCAAAGCCTTAAGCTGCATCGTTAAATTATTTAGTTCTGATGTTTCCATTTTTCTGATGTAGGCATTAAGAGCTAAGAACTTACCTCTTAGAATAGCTTTCATTGTGTAACAGAGATTTTGGTAAGCTGTATTTTCATTTTCGTTCACTTTCAGGAAATCTTGAATTTCCTGTTTAATTTCTTCCTGAATCCAGTTCTCATTCAGCATCATACTGTTAAGTTTCCAGGAGTTAGTGTATTTTCTCTTGTTTGTTGTGTTGTTGTGGATGTCCAGCTTTAGGCCGTGGTGGTCTGATAGGGCACAGGTTAGAATTTCGACTTTTTTGTATTTGTGTAGATTCATTTTGTGGCCCAATATGTGATCTATTTTGGAGAAAGTTCCGTGTGCTGCTGAGAAAAATGTGTATTCTTTGGTGCGTGGGTGAAAAGTTCGATAGAGATCTGTAAAGTCCATTTCAGTAAGGGTTTGGTTAAGCTCCAAAGTGTCTCTGTTAAGCTTTTGACCTGTTGATCTATCCCATGTTGAGAGGGCGGTGTTGAAGTCCCCAAGGATTATCGTTTGGGGATTGATTTCTTGCTTTAGACGCTGTAGGGTTTTCTTAATGAATGTGGAGGGGCCCGTATTGGGTGCATATATGTTCAGTATTGTGAAGTCTTCCTGGTGAATTTTACCTGTGACTAAAACGTAGTATTCATCTGTGTCTCTTATGATTTTCTTTGGTTTGAAGTCCACTTTGTCTGAAAGCATAAATGCTACCCCTGCCTGTTTCCTGGTTCCATTAGCTTTCAAGATTTTAGACCAGCCTTTCATTCTAAGGACGTGCCTGTCTTTTGTGGTGCGATGAGTTTCCTGCAGGCAGCAAATTGTTGAATTGTGGTTTTTAATCCAAGTTTGTAATCTATGTCTCTTAATCGGTGAGTTAATGCCGTTGACATTTAATGTTATAATGGAGAAATTATTTTTAATTCTGGATATTTTTTATGTTTAGTAGATTTTGTAAGCATGTTGTTTGATATTAATGTTTTGGTGGTATTATACTTCCCTTCTGTCCTCCTGGATACGCTTGTTCTTTCCTTCAAGCTTCAGTATCATTTCTCGCATTTTTTGAAGGCCTAGTTTGGTAGACATGTATCCCTTCAAGTTGTCTTTGTGCTGGAAAACTTTTCTTTCTCCTTCAATCATGACAAATAGTTTTGCCGGGTATATCAGTCTGGGTTGGCATTTTTGCTCATTTAATACTTGAAGTATGTCTCTCCAAGCTCTTCTTGCTTTTACTGTTTCCATTGAGTAGTCATTTGTTATTCTAATAGGTTTACCTTTAAAAGTGACTTGATGTTTTTCTCTTGAAGTTCTCAGCACCCTTTCTTTGTCTTGAATGTGGAGTGTTTTGACTATTATTTGCCGTGGCGATTTTCTATTTTGGTCATATCTGTTTGGCGTGCGAAATGCCTCTTGTATTTGGATAGGCCTCTCATTCTTTAGTTGTGGGAAGTTTTCATTTATGATGAATTGAAATATTTCCTCCGGTGTGGTATTTTGGGATTCTTGTTCTGGTGTTCCATGAATGCGCATGTTAGGCTTCTTCAGGGTGTCCCATATTTCTTGGATGCTCCTCTCCAGTATCTTTTTGGCTTTAACAATCTCTTCCATTGAGCTGGTTAATTCTCCCACTTTGTCTTCAAGATCTGAAATTCTATTTTCTGCCTCATTTGTTCTGCTGATAAGACTCTCTGTCAAGTTTTGGGTTGAAGATAACTTATCTCTTAGTTTAAAAACACTAGAGACTGTAGGAATGAAAGGAACCTTTATCAATATAATAAAAGCTGTATACAACAAGCCCACAGCCAGGATTATGCTCAATGGGGAACAATTGGAAGCATGCCCACTTTGATCAGGAACTAGACAAGGCTGTCCACTCTCACCACTTCTATTCAATATTGTACTTGAAGTCTTAGCTGAAGCCATAAGACAAGAAAGGGACATAAGAGGGATTCAAATCGGCAAGGAAGAAGTCAAGTTATCCCTATTTGCAGATGACATGATCTTATACCTGAGTGATCCCAAAAACTCCACCAGGAAGCTCCTGAAACTAATTGAGAAGTTCAGCAGGGTGGCAGGATACAAAATAAATGTGCAAAAATCAGAGGCCTTCCTATATGCCCAGAATGAAAGAAGTGAAAAAGCCTTGAGAGAAACCATCCCATTTACTATAGCCCCTAAAAAAATGAAATACCTTGGTATCAACCTAACCAAGGAGGTAAAAGGCCTTTACAATGAAAACTTTAAAACCCTAAAGAAAGAAATATCAGAAGACACCAGAAGGTGGAAAGACCTCCCATGTTCCTGGATTGGTAGAATCAACATTGTAAAAATGACCATCCTACCAAAGGCAATATACAAATTCGATGCTATACCAATTAAAATCCCAAAGCAATTCTTTAAAGAAGTTGACCAAATAATCTCAAAATTCATATGGAGGCACAAAAGACCCAGGATAGCAAAGACAATCCTGAATAACAAAAACACTGCTGGAGCTATTACCATACCAAACCTTATTCTATACTACAAATCCATAGTTATAAAAACAGCCTGGTGCTGGCTCCAAAATAGACTCACGGATCAATGGATAAGGCTTGAAGACCCAGATATAAGCCCACAAAAATACAGCCATTTGGTCTTTGACAAAGGGGCCCAAAGAATCCAATGGAAAAAGAACAGCATCTTCAACAAATGGTGCTGGCAAAACTGGATCTCCACATGCAGAAGATTAGAGGTGGACCCATACTTGTCACCATGTACAAGACTTAATTCCAAATGCATCAAGGACCTTAATTTAAGGCCAGAGACTTTAAAAACCATGGTTGAAAGGACAGGGAACTCCCTCGAGCTGATTGGGCTAGGCCAGCACTTCCTAAACAGGCATCCAATGGCCCAGTCACTGCTACCAACTCTCAACAGTTGGGAATCTTGTGAAATTAAAGAGCTTCTGTTCAGATAAAGAGATTGTAACACGAGCTCAAAGGCAACCCACAGAATGGGAGAAAATCTTCACTAAGCACATATCTGACAGAGTTCTACTGTCCAGAGTGCACAAAGAACTTAGAAAACTAAACTCCAAGGAAAACAATGGCCCAATTAAAAAATGGGCCCTGGAACTTAAAAGAAACTTTACTAGGGATGAAATTAAAATGTCTAAGAAATATCTTAAAAAATGCTCCACTTCCTTAGCCATCAGGGAAATGCAAACCAAAACTTCCCTGAGATATCATCTCACCCTGGTCAGGATGGCAAAATCCACAATACAAACAACGACAAATGCTGGAGAAGATGTGGAGAGAGGGGAACTCTCCTACATTGTTCGTGGGAATGCAGGCTCATACAGCCACTCTGGCGAGCCGTCTGGAGATTCCTAAAGAAATTAAAGATTGAAATGCCATATGACCCTGCTATCCCACTTTTGGGAATAACCCCCCATGCAGCAGAAGTTAGCCTTGATAGCACAAGCTCAACCATGTTCATAGCAGCACTGTTTACAATAGCAAAGTCATGGAATCAACCTAAATGTCCAACAGTTGAGGAGTGGATAAGAAACTGTGGTACATCTATATAATGGAGTACTACTCAGCCATCAAAAATGATGAATTAGTGGAATTTGCTGGGAAATGGATGTCATTAGAAACAATTATATTAAGTGAAGTATCCCAAACCCAGAAAATTAAGCGCTGTATGTACTCCCTAATAGGTGGCTCCTAATACCAAACTCACCCAGGCCACATTGAGATACTCAAAAGTAAACCTATGTAACACAGTAATTGCAAGGATTATGAACAAGAGAGATGGGGTAGGAGGGCCACACCAGAAACAAGGAGAGAGGGGACCATGTTACAGCAGAGAAAATAGGCCTCCATCAAGGTCTGCAAGTAAGTAATGAGAAACCTGGTTAAGTTCACAGATGTTCTTTCCTGATCTCACCAGAAGGGGAAGGCATATAGTCTAACAGATAAAAAGTAATCATTTTGCAAATGGGTGATGGACCCCTCCCTCACTGAGGTTTCCTACTCTTATTACATCTACCCTTGAATGTGCTATTATAACAAGACTCCAGTTTAACAGCTTTTTGTCTCTGTCCAGGGGGTGACATACAGTGCCCAGCAGGATGGAGTGAAGGGCATTGCAGGAGCAGCAAAACTGCAAAAGAAAATCAACAAACCACAATCCAGAACTTCAGAGACTCTATATCAATCACATAGAACTAGGCCAGCCTAATCTCTCCCCATCCTGGAGCTCAGGGACATTTGGGGAAGAGGGGGCGGTAAGATTGTAAGAGCAAAAGGATGGGAGGAGCAACGATTTGCAAGATTCTCAACAATAGTTGGGGCCAAAGCAATCATAATGGGACTTTGCATGGCCTGCGCAGTGTCCAGCTCACTGTTGCCCTCATAAAGTCTAGCATCTGTTAAGGGCGCCGAGATCCCTGGAGGCAAGGGATTGACAGCCTTAGTAGTGCTCCTATGCTTAAGGGGAACAAGAGAAAGGGCTTATGGAAATGCCACTGGGTCCTTATATGTCATCGGAGAGGAGGACCCATTGGAGAGTCAGGCGTACACAATAAAGGACTCTTTGAGAATTGGGGTGGAGGCACTGGGGTTTGTGGAGGGAGAGGAGGGGGAGGAGGGGATTCGGGGGGAGGAGAGGGAAGGGAGGGAATTGTAAAAAATTTTAAAATGTATAATTAACTATTTAATAAAAAAAGAAAAAAAGAACAGAACTAGTGATTGCCAGGGTGAGGGATCAACACCTACTTAAGTGTATGTGTGTGTGTGTGTGCCCGCGCGCGCATGTGTGTGTACTTTATGTACCAATCTCTGCTCTGTGAGAGGTGTCATTTTATATTTGTTCATCCATGTCATCCCAGAGATTGCCTATTCTAGTGCTTTTCCAAAATTTGTAATTGATTCTAATGTAATTGATTCTAATTCTAATGCTTGGTTCTCCTCTCTGAAATATCCTCTTACGTTCCATTCCACATACCTTCCCTATTCATTCATTCCAATCGACTCTTCTCCAGAATAAATTGTGATTATTTCTATGCATAATTTTGATCCTACAATGAATTCATTAGCAACTCAGAATTTATTTTTCTCTTTTTGTTATGGTAAAGGATTTGTTTATTCTCACAATTTTCTGGAAAGTCAAGAAAAAAGGTTACTTATTACCCCATCTCCAAGGCAATTGCAACACTTTAGTTTCCACAACAATGCAGATTGAATTTACAAGTATTTTTGGAATCATGAGCAACTAAGGTTTGTAAGACTTGATATCTTGCATGATGCAAAAAATATTTTAAAAAGTATTTGTTGTGATAGTAGCCTGCAGATTATCATCTTCAATACTCATATCGAGTTAATAAAATAGAAAGATATAGGAAAATATATAACTTGTAGAGAACAAGATAATCATTTTAGAAATCTTATTATGGTCTAATTGGTAGAGCTCTGTGATGCAAAAAATCATTTTTAGACTTTCCTAGGAAACTCACAACAAGGAAAAATGAATCCCACACAGTTACGAATTTTAATGGAATTATATTTGAAGATCATATATATTTTAATCCATTCATTTAGCACAATTCATAAAATAAGTAGCATATCTGTATACCCTGCAACATTATTTGAACTTAAAGCTGTACTAAAATACAATGCCCTGGAAATAAAGATTTATGAGAAAAATATCTATAAATCTGATATTGAAACTAGTTCTGACAAACTATGACTGGATTCTGTTAGACTGACATACTACTTTTGAATGAGTCTTAAAATCATTTTATTTTAAAGATAATAAATTTCAATAAAAATCACAATTTCCCACATATCTTAAATTTATGTGTCACCTGGGGAAATTTCTTGTTGAATGAATATTAACTCTTTGAACACTAGTCTGGATAACACTGAAGTCAATCCATTTTATTTGACATTATACAGAGAAGTAAAACATAAGAAATATTGATAGGCATATTTAAAAATCTAGCATGGACCATAGCTTATCATTTGGGTTTTAAAGAAGAGATCTGAAATGTTTTGTGATCATGATTTTTTTTTACAGTAGATTACCTTTATTTAACTGTGACAGTTCTCCATCAGTAATAATATCTTCTCTTTTTGAGGGGATGAAACTATACCTATTCTTTTGCCTCTCACCATTTCCTGTCAAGTTTTAGAAAAGGGGAAATACTTTCTGTTGTATCAGATTATCACTGTTACATTACAAATGATCACAAATGAGACTGATTAAAACAGCATACATCACCTCAGTTTACATAGACCAAAAGTCTGGGCACAATTTGACCTAGTCCTCTGCTCTGATTATAATCAAGATATTGGCCAGCTGCATTCTTATCAGATATTTAACTAGGGAAGAATCTGGTTTCAAGCTGTCAATAGAATTAATTTGCAAATGGATGAGGAAGAAAGGTTGCCAGCAGCTTGCTGACTATTGGCAGGGGGACAGCCACAGTTCTCAGTTGCAAGCTCCTTTCACAGGCAGCTCACAACATGGATATTTGTTTCCTGAAAACCACCATGAAAACCAAACATTCCATTATCTCCCTCTGCTTCTTTCTCTCCCTCTCTTTCCTTCTCTTGGTGTCTCTCTTTCTCTCTCTCCTCTCCTTCTCTTCCCTCCTCTCACACACGTACACACCATCAAGAGAGTGACAGCCTAACACCTAAGCCTCATTCTATTATTTATAATTACGTGATGGCTTCTGTGTACACTGAACAGTAGGTAGTTATAGTTATACCAGGGTGTCATACTTCGGGGCCTTTATAACACATCTTACCCCACACATTTTATCGCACAAATCAATCCCAGGGAAGAAAATGCCACATTGATTCAAGTAAATATAACCACATCAAAAGTGGCAAGTCTGCAGGGGACTCCTTACCTCCCTTGAATGGTGTGTGTGTTTACCAGGTGTGTCACAGCAGGCAGTTGTTTGAAGCTGCAATAAAAGAAAATGACAGGAAGAATGTTAAGCTCTAACTGCCTCTCCTGGGTGCTTTAAACTAGTCCACAGCCTCCTCCACAGGGAAGTCTAGGGTAAAAGAAAATAAATTATCAAGGAAGAAAATAATGTTCTACTAAGATAAAGTGTTTAAAATAACAATTTAAACTAACAAATGCATACTGACCAGGCGTTTCTACATTTTTGGCATGTCTGTTTCAGGGTGTGGTTATACATGTGTGTAGGCATGTGTACCAGAGGGCGCTGAGTGTTGAGGGCCAAGACTAACATCAAGAATCATCTTGGATTGGTCTATCTCCTTATCGCTTTGTTCTGGGATTGCAGATCACCTCCATATGCACCAGGTATATTTTAGTTGGAATTTGGATATGTAGACTCGGGTCCTCTTCTTTGTGAGGTAAAGGTTTTAATCCATCTCCCAGACTTTCTGCATGTTTTGCATGACATCGCACTTCAAGTCTAAAGGGCAGTGGATTATAACTTTAGAGAAAATATCTCCAACAACTGCAAACTTTTCATGACCCGTTTATAAGTTAAATACAGGCAGAGAAATACTAGATGGCTTGATCCTGAGAGTGTCCGATAGTCCTTCTAGCTTTCCAAATTCAAATATTCTTCCTCTTTCCATGAATTTGCCCTGAGCAATTGTGGAAGACCTTTATTTTCCTTAAATTTTTTCCTATATCATTCAGGATAGCTGATATGGCAAGCTGGATACACAGGTTCTCAGACTAAATGTATTCGGGATCTGAAATAGAATCACGTTAAAGCAAATGCAATTAGCTAAAGCACAGCAGAGGTACCAAATATTCAAAATTTGTGGGGGGGGGGACTGAAAAAAGTTAGAAGTAAAAAAAAAATTATAAGAAAAGACCAAATGGTTTAGCTTTTTCCCCCCCTGAGAATGTCATAATTTCATCTTTGTCATTCAAGGATAGTTTTTATACATGTGGAATTCTTTACTGACATCTTTTTTTTTTAGCTTTTTTTTTTTTTTGCACTTTGAATAGGTCATCATGCTTTCATTCTAGTTTACAAAGCTCCTGTTTAGTAATCCACTGGTAATTCCACACCAGCCACTCAGTGATGAATTGCTTTTCTCCAGCTACTAATCAAGATTTTTTGTTTGACTCTCAAATATTTGAATTTTGATTATAATGTATCCTAGCAAATGCCCCTTTGTTTTTAGCCAAGTTGGAATTCTTTGGCTTTCTTCAATTTGGCTTTCATATTAATCAATGAATGAATTTCCCTTTTGTTTTTGACACTGGGGCTGATGTAGTTCAGACTGGCAAGTTTCCTGAATTTTGGAATTCAGCTTTTCTTTTTGTCTTTGGACTCAAACTAGGGAAAATTAAACAATGATTTCATGATAATGGTTTCAATGCTTGCTTTTTGTCCACCTACATTGTGTATATTATTCTACTTCATAATTTCCTGCCTGCAATTACTTCAGTCATTTTTCAGTTTTCTTCATTGTTTTTACATTGTTCACAGTTACGTATGTTCTGAGTTTACCGGTTCTTTTATTCCATTTGATCAAGTCTTCCCCAGAAAGTGCCTTAAAACTTAATGGTTGTTTGAGTGAAGTATCCCAGACACAGAAAGTTAGACACCTTTTGTACTCCCTAATAGGTGGATACTAGTTCCAAATCCATTTAATGACATATTCAGAGGTAAATCTCTGTAATACCTACTGTAATCACAAAGGATTATAAACAGGAGGATAGGGGAAGGAGGATCTCCCAAAAGAGGAAATAGGGTATCACGCTTCAGTAGAGAAAATAGGTCATCATCAAGTATTGCATATAAGTAGCAAGACATCTGGTGAAGCTCTCTCACTTCCCTTCCTGGTCACTTGAGACTGAACAGGTTTGATCTCACCAATCAGGGAGGGTATAAGGTCTGGCTGATAGACAGTAACCATCTTGCAAATGGGACACTGACCCCCCTCCCTTACTGCTATGTCCTACTCATATTCTTCCATCTACCTTTGAGTATTCTCTTATATTAAGATCCTCATTTAAACAATCTTTTATCTTTGGTTAAGAGGTGACCTTCGATACCAATCAGGATACAGCCAAGGGCAGTGCAGGAAAAGCAAAACTGAAAACAACAAACCATAATTCAGAACACCAAAGACCCTACATTATTCAAAAGGAACAAGACCACCAAATCTCTCCCCATCCTAAAGTTCAGGGACACTTGCAGAAGAAGGGGTGCCAAGATTGTAAGAGCCTAAAAACGGGGAGGACCAACCATACACAAGGTGCTCCACACAAGTTAGGATTGCAGCAGCCAGAATTGGACTGTGCTTGACATGTACAATGGCTGAAATGTCAATGACCCCTCCAAAGTCTAGCCTGCATCACAGGGGAGAAGGCTGAGGCAGTAGGAGCCTTAGAGGCAAGGAATTAACAATCATAATAGAGTTCCCATACTAATGGAGAGCCTAAGAAGGGTTTCTGGGATATGCTGCTGAGTCTTGAAGCCTCACTAGGGTGGAGGACTCAGAGGGAGATTTGGCATTCACAGGAAAGGTTGCTCCAGGGGATGGGAGGTAGGAAGGCAGAGGCACAGAGAGAAGGGGAAGGAGGAAGGGTGGTGAAAGGAAGGGGGAAAGAAGGGACAGTGCAAGGGGGGACAACTGGGGAGGGAGAGGACGAGGATACCTTTTGAGCTTGTATGATTAGGAAAAAAATAAAATGTGGGAGAAAAAAGTGTTGTAGTGCTAATATTATGCAACATACCTTGAAATGTAATTTTAATTGGAAATTAAACTGTTCCCATACTAATGGAGAGCCTAAGAAGGGTTTCTGGGATATGCTGCTGAGTCTTGAAGCCTCACTAGGGTGGAGAACTCAGAGGGAGATTTGGCATTCACAGGAAAGGTTGCTCAAGGGGATGGGAGGTAGGAAGGCGGAGGCACAGAGAGAAGGGGAGGGAGGAAGGGTGGTGAAAGGAAGGGGGAAAGAAGGGAAAGTGGAAATTAAACTGTTTTGAACTATTGAACTTTGAATTAAAAGTACCACTCAAGATCTAAAAAAAAAAAAACAAAAAACTTAATAGGTGCATATTCATGTTTAGAATTTCTCCTTCTCTTCATAGTTTGTTATTTCTTGGTGTTCTCGTTTTCCATTGATACTTTTATTCTCATTTTAATAGATTTTCCATATGTTCTTTTCAGTTCATCAATAATCTTTTGAGCATATTTTGAATTTTTCTGATAACTCATGTACACCTGTGGTATTTTAAGGGGTCAATATTTTTTAGTATCTAGAGATTTGTTTCTTTAATTTTCTATTTATTTCTGCTTGTTCATAAGTATTGTTATCTTTTTTGGAACTTAGACAATTGAGAAACACAGCTACCTTTTAACATTTTTCACCATGCCTTTGCATTGGTAGTATTTTTCAACAACCACGAAATGGCTAGAGACATTGGAGACCTCACAAACATCTTCTGCAGATGGGCATCTCTGTGCATACCCTTGTGTTTGAACAGGTTTCTCTATTTCTACATAAATCTTTCCAGTAATATATTCTGTATGTAATGCTCCATAAAATCATTGAGCTCACAGCCTGTACTTGTCTTACTTCAATAAAGTTGCAGTTTGAGAGTTTTTCCCTGACTCTGCCTCCCTGTGTTTGTTGGTGGCACAGGAGATGTGGTAAGTAGATGACATGAATTTCCTGCTACTTGCAGTATACTGGTTCCTGGCTTGCTGTTCAGTTGCTCCTCTTTTGCTGATACAAATACCTTACCTTGTAATTAAAGAGAACAAAGGGCTTATTCCAGCTTACTAGAATAGTACATTATCATGGCAGGAGAATTCATATCAACAACAGGAGCCAAAGAAACCCACCACATCATATCCACAGGAATTGCTGAGAGAGGGGTATACTTCTCATTTGTTATTATTTCAGAGTACTGAACTAGCTCTCTCCAATTTATTTATTGGCTAAAGGATTGTTTGCACCCACCACAGCCTGGGTCTTCTCACAATTAGTTATCTCCCATTAACTTGTTCAGTGATTCATTAAGTAAATAATAAAACAGAAGACTGAAGGGCTCCATTTTCAGTTCTCAAGTTGGCACACTTAACACTGACTAAGGAAGCACAGACTTGAATCTTGACTTCATGTAAAAGCTTTTTGCCTGTGTACTGTTGTCAGTGTAGCCAAAGGGCAGGATTGGTGTTTCCTGTCTGACATTTGAGTTCTTTTTTTTTATTAAAAATGTAATTATACATTTAAAATTTTTTTACCAGTACCCTCCCTCCCCCCGAACCCCCACCCCCACCTCCACTCCCTCCCCATCCGTCAGTGCCTCCCCCCCAATTCCCAGAGAGTCCTTTATTGTGTACACCTGACTCTCCACTGGGTCCTCCTCTCCGATGACATATAAGGACCCAGTGGCATTTCCATAAGCCCTTTCTCTTGTTCCCCTTAAGCATAGGAGCACTACTATGGCTGTCAATCCCTTGCCTCCAGGGATCTCGGTGCCCTTAACAGATGCTAGACTTTATGAGGGCAAGAGTATGCTGGACATTGCGCAGGGCATGCAAAGTCCCATTATGATTGCTTTGGCCCCAACTATTGTTGAGAATCTTGCAAATCGTTGCTCCTCCCATCCTTTTGCTCTTACAATCTTACCGCCCCCTCTTCCGCAAATGTCCCTGAGCTCCAGGATGGGGAGAGATTAGGCTGTTCTAGTTCTATGTGATTGATATAGAGTCTCTGAAGTTCTGGATTGTGGTTTGTTGATTTTCTTTTGCAGTTTTGCTGCTCCTGCAATGCCCTTCACTCCATCTTGCTGGGCACTGTATGTCACCCCCTGGACAGAGACAAAAAGCTGTTAAACCGGAGTCTTGTTATAATAGCACATTCAAGGGTAGATGTAATAAAAGTAGGAAACCTCAGTGAGGGAGGGGTCCATCACCCATTTGCAAAATGATTACTTTTTATCTGTTAGACTATATGCTCTCCCCTTCTGGTGAGATCAGGAAAGAACATCTGTGAACTTAACCAGGTTTCTCATTACTTACTTGCAGACCTTGATGGAGGCCTATTTTCTCTGCTGTAACATGGTCCCCTCTCTCCTTGTTTGTGGTGTGGCCCTCCTACCCCATCTCTCTTGTTCATAATTCTTGCAATTACTGTGTTACATAGGTGTACTTTTGAGTGTCTCAATGTGGGCTGGTGAGTTTGGTACTAGGAGCCACTGATAAGGGAGTACATACGGCACTTAATTTTCTGGGTTTGGGATACTTCACTTAATATAATTGTTTCTAATGACATCCATTTCCCAGCAAATTCCAATAATTCATCATTTTTGATGGCTGAGTAGTACTCCATTGTATAGATGCACCACAGTTTCCTTATCCACTCGTCAACTGTTGGACATTTAGGTTAATTACATGACTTTGCTATTGTAAACAGTGCTGCTATGAACATGGTCGAGCTTGTGCTATTGAGGCGAACGTCTGCTGCATGGGGGGTTATTCCCAAAAATGGGATAGCAGGGTCATATGGCATTTCAATCTTTAATTTCTTTAAGAATCTCCAGACGGCTCGCCAGAGTCGCTGTATGAGCCTGCATTCCCACCAGCAATGTAGGAGAGTTCCCCTCTCTCCACATCCTCTCCAGCATTTGTTGTTGTTTGTATTGTGGATTTATGCCATCCTGACCAGGGTGAGATGATATCTCAGGGAAGTTTTGGTTTGCATTTCCCTGATGGCTAAGGAAGTGGAGCATTTCTTAAGATATTTGTTAGACATTTTAATTTCATCCCTGGTAAAGTTTCTTTTAAGTTCCAGGGCCCATTTTTTAATTGGGCCATTGTTTTCCTTGGAGTTTAGTTTTTTAAGTTCTTTGTGCACTCTGAACAGTAGAGCTCTCTCAGATATGTGGTTAGTGAAGATTTTCTCCCATTCTGTGGGTTGCCATTGAGCTCGTGTTACAATCTCTTTATCTGAACAGAAGCTCTTTAATTTCACAAGATCCCAACTATTGAGAGTTGGTAGCAATGACTATGCCATTGGATGTCTGTTTAGGTAAGGTTGGCCTAGCCCAATCAGCTCGAGGGAGTTCCCTATCCTTTCAACTATGGTTTTTAAAGTCTCTGGCCTTAAATCAAGGTCCTTGATCCATTTGGAATTAAGTCGTGTACATGGTGACAAGTATGGGTCCAGTTTTATTCTTCTGCATCTGGATATCCAGTTTTGCCAGCACCATTTGTTGAAGATGCTGTTCTTTTTCCATTGGATTCTTTGGGCCCCTTTGTCAAAGACCAAATGGCTCTAATTTTGTGGGCTTATATCGGGGTCTTCAATCATTATCCATTGATCTGTGTGTCTATTTTGGAGCCAGTACCAGGCTGTTTTTATAAATATGGATTTGTAATATACACTAAGGTTCCGTATGGTAATACCTCCAGCAGTGTTTTTGTTACTCAGGATTGTCTTTGCTATCCTGGGTCTTTTGTGCCGCCATATGAATTTTGAGATTATTTGGTCAACTTCTTTAAAGAATTGCTTTGGGATTTTAATTGGTATAGCATTGAATTTGTATATTGCCTTTGTTAGGATGGTCATTTTTACGATGTTGCTTCTGCCAATCCAGGAACATGGGAGGTCTTTCCACCTTCTGGTGTCTTCTGATATTTCTTTCTTTAGGGTTTTAAAGTTTTCATTGTAAAGGCCTTTTACCTCCTTGGTTAGGTTGATACCAAGGTATTTCATTTTTTTAGGGGCTATAGTAAATGGGATGGTTTCTCTCAAGGCTTTTTCACTTCTTTCATTCTGGGCATATAGGAAGGCCTCTGATTTTTGCACATTTATTTTGTATCCTGCCACCCTGCTGAACTTCTCAATTAGTTCCAGGAGCTTCCTGGTGGAGTTTTTGGGATCCCTCAGGTATAAGATCATGTCATCTGCAAATAGGGATAGCTTGACTTCTTCCTTGCCGATTTGAATCCCTCTTATGTCCCTTTCTTGTCTTATGGCTTCAGATAAGACTTCAAGTACAATATTGAATAGAAGTGGTGAGAGTGGACAGCCTTGTCTAGTTCCTGATCGAAGTGGGAATGCTTCCAATTGTTCCCCATTGAGCATAATCCTTGCTGTGGGCTTGTTGTATACAGCTTTTATTATATTGATAAATGTTCCTTTCATTCCTGCAGTCTCTAGCGTTTTGTTCATAAAAGGCTGTTGGATTTTGTCAAAGGCTTTTTCTGCTTCTATCGAGAGTATCATGTGGTTTTGGATTTTGGACTGGTTTACATGATGAATTACATTTATTGATTTGCGTATGTTGAACCAACCTTGTGTGCCAGGATGAAGCCTACTTGGTCCCCGTGAATGATCTTTTTGATATGTTTTTGAATCCGATTTGCTAAGACTTTGTTGAGAATCTTTGCATCTGTGTTCATCAGAGAGATCGACCTATAGTTTTCTTTTTAAGTGAATCTTTATTAGGTTTTGGGATTAAGACGATATTAGCTTCATAGAAGGAATTTGGTAGTTTTCCTCCCTTTGCTATTTGATGGAACAGTTTAAGGAGTATTGGTGTTATTAACTTCTTAAATGTCTGGTAGAATTCTGTGCTGAATCCATCTGGTCCAAGACATTTTTTGGTGGGAAGATTCGAGATTACTTCTTCAATTTCCTTGTATGTTATAGGACTATTTAAACAATTCACAACTTCCTGATTCAATTTAGGTAGGTTGTGTTTACTTATAAATTCATCCATCTCTTTTGTGTTGTCAAACTTCATAGAGTACAAGTTTTTGAAATATGATGTTATAATTCTCTGGATTTCTTGGGTATCCGTAGTGATAACTCCTTGTTAATTTCTAATTTTCTTAATTTGGGTTTTCTCTCTCTTGCTTTTGGTTAATTTAGCTAGGGGTGTATCAATCTTATTGATTTTTTCAAAGAACCAGCTTTTTGACTGGTTGATTTTTTCTATCGTTTTCTTAATCTCGATTTCAGATATTTCTCCCCTTATTTTGCTAATCTCCTCTCTTCTACTACTTTTGGGATCAGACTGCTCTAGTGTCTCTTAAGCTTTAAGCTGCATCGTTAAGTTATTTATTTCTGATGTTTCCATTTTTTTGATGTAGGCATTAAGAGCTATGAACTTACCGCTTAGAACAGCTTTCATTGTGTCCCAGACATTTTGGTAAGTTTTATTTTCGTTATCATTCACTTTCAGGAAATCTTGAATTTCCTTTCTAATTTCTTCCTGAATCCAGTTCTCATTCAGCATCATATTGTTAAGTTTCCAGGAGCTATTGTATTTTCTCTTATTTGATGTGTAGTGGATGTCCAGCTTTAGGCCGTGGTGGTCTGATAGGGCACAGGTTAGAATTTCAACTTTCTTGTATATGTGTAGATTCGTTTTGTGGCTCAATATGTGATCTATTTTGGAGAAAGTTCCGTGTGCTGCTGAGAAAAATGTGTATTCTTTGGTACGTGGGTGAAAAGTTCGATAGAGATCTGTAAGGTCCATTTCTTTCAGGGTTTGATTAAATTCCAAAGTGTCTCTGTTGAGCTTTTGACCTGTTAATCTATCCCATGTTGAAAGGGCGGTGTTGAAGTCCCCAAGAATTATCGTTTGGGGGTTGATTTCTTGCTTTAGACGCTGTAGGGTTTTCTTAATGAATGTGGAGGGGCCCGTATTGGGTGCATATATGTTCAGTATTGTGAAGTCTTCCTGGTGAATTGTACCTGTGACTAAAATGTAGTATCCATCCGTGTCTCTTATAATTTTCTTTGGTTTGAAGTCCACTTTGTCTGATAGCATAATGGCTACCCCTGCCTGTTTTCTGCTTCCATTTGCTTGTAGAATTGTTGACCAGCCTTTTATTTTTAGAGCGTGCCTATCTTTTGTGGTGAGATGGGTTTCCTGCAGGCAGCAGATTGATGGATTGTGATTTTTAATCCAAATTTGTAATCTGTGTCTCTTGATCGGTGAATTAATTCCATTAACCTTTAGTGTTATAATGGAGAAACTATTTTTAATTCCAGACATTTATTATGTTTAGTAGTTTTTATAAGTATATTGCTTTGCTTTTAATGGTGTTATGTTTGCCTTCTTTTCTCCTGGATATGCCTGTTTTTTTTCTTCACGCTTGAGTATCATTTCTAGCATTTTTTGAAGGCCTTATTTGGTGGACATGTATCCCTTCAAGTTGTCTTTGTGCTGGAAAGTTTTTCTTTCTCCCTCGATCATGACTGATAGTTTTGCAGGGTAAATCAGCCTAGGTTGACATTTTTGCTCATTCAATACTTGAAGTATGTCTCTCCAAGCTCTTCTTGCTTTTACTGTTTCGACTGAGAAGTCATTTGTTATTTTAATAGGTTTACCTTTAAAAGTGACTTGTTTTTTCTCCCTTGAAGCTCTCAGCACCAGTTCTTTATCTTGAATGTGGAGTGTTTTAACTATTATTTGCTGTGGGGTGCTTCTGTTTTGTTCGTATCTGTTTGGGGTGCGGAATGCCTCTTGTATATGGATGGCATATATATCTTTTTTTATCTTTATATCTTTTTTTAGATGAGGAATGTTTTCCTTGATGATCATTTGAAAAATTTCCTCAGTTGGTGGTATTTTGAGATTCTTGCTCTGGTATTCCATGAATACGCTTTTTAGGCTTCTTCAGGGTGTCCCATATCTCTTGGATATTTCTCTCAAGTATCTTTTTGGCTTTAACAACCTCTTCCATTGAGCTGGTTAGTACTCCTACTTTATCTTCAATGTCTGAAATTCTATTTTCTGCTTAGTTACTTCTGTTAATAAGACTCTCTGTAAAGTTCTTGGTTGAAGATAACTTGTCTTGTAGCTCAGTTTTAAACTCTGCTTGAGTCTGTTTTAACTGCTCTATGCCAGTTTTTGTTTCTTGCACTGTTTTTCTCAACTCCTCCAAATGTCTGTTGTGTTCCTCTTCAAAGCGATTGATTCGATTATGTAATTCCTCCCTGATTTCCTCTCTCATAGTATTGAACATGGTAATGATCATATTTTGAAATTCGTTATCCTGGGTCAGGCTTTCTTCGCCTTTTTCCGCGGGTTTGTTCTGGTTGGAGTCTAACATTATGGGATTAATTTCTTCAGTGGGAAATTTGTTTACTTGAGTGTTGCTTCTCATGGATTTGCACTTTGACTTTGGCATTATCGTTTTAACTCTTAAGATCTTTCAATTTCACTAAACTGTATTATTTGGCCTGAGGCTCTGGGGGTGGGCACGTACAGAGCTTACCTAGGTCATGGGTGAGGACTGGCTGGACCACGTGCAAGCCCCGACCAGTGGAGCAGGGTGGGGAATGGGAGGATGGGGGCGTTGGAATGGAGCTATTTAACCCGAGGGCAGCTGGGGCGGGGCCCGGGCGCAGGGGGAGGTCTTCCTCGTCCCTCAGCCCTGCGCGCCGCTCCGGCTGGATGGCGGGAGTCGGAGCCAGGTCCCTTTGGGCTGACCTGGGGTTCTGGTGGGCGGGCGCGGCTGGGGCTTACCTACAGTCGCGGGGTGAGGCCCTGCTGGACCGCATGCGCGTCCTCGACCGGCGGAGCAGGGTGGGGTGTCCTGTCTGACATTTGAATCTTGCCATTTTTCAAAATTTTGTGACATTTTGATCTGACAGCATTTAAGCTTTAGAGCTTTAAGTTTTAATCATATGAATTTATTTAAATTACTCTCATTTTTTCAACAAATAATTTGGTTTTATATTTTGTGTAGTGATCCTATTTTCCAATTAGAATGTGCAAGAATATGTGTAAGTAGGACTGGGAAGATGTCTCAGTGGTTAAATTGTTTGCCATGCTAGCATGAGAAACTGGGCTTGAATTCTCAGAATACACATAAAACTAAGCATGGTCATATGTATAAGCAATCCCAGTGTTCCTACTGTACAATGAGAGGTGGAAACAGGTGAATCCCTGGATGTTCACAGGCCAGTCAGTACAACTGCTGTACACAATATGATGGCAAATAACAGAAAGATCCTGTCTCAAACAAGGGGAAAGGCAAATAACAACAATTAAGTTTGTCCTCTTACATCCATGAGAGCACTATGACCAGCACTATGGACTATGATCCACTTCGTGGACACAGACACATACACATAGCAAATACTAATAGGTCAAATCTTGTGCATATCTTGTATCAGTAAACACAGCTGCAGTGAGCCACTTTCTCCAGGGATGTACCCAACTACATATTTCCCATAACACAGCAAGTGCCCAAGCACATGCTGATATAGATAAACCTTATGAAACCACTAGATCACACACACAGACACACAGACACACACACACACACACACACACACACACATACAAAGTAGGAGAGATACTGCTTTGAATGAAGAAAATTTTCAATGGGAGATGAAATGGGTAAAAGAGCAAGAAATATGGGGTGAAAATAAATTCATTGTATATATGCATGAAACTGTCAAAGAAGAAAATAGAAGTTTAATTCAAAGTAAAATAGAATATTCATCAATAAATTTTCTTAAAATTTTAAAGACTATCTTGAGGATTGAAGTTCTATATTGATCTAGTAAACATAATACAGAGTATAATCTCATGTTTCCCGCAGGTTTTACTGAAATTTCCCAAAGAAATGAAACATTATTTGACACATTGTAGATATTCAAGAATGTTTCTTAAATGAATAATCCATTTTACCACAGCTCTACAAAGCAAAGTGAATCACAGTTTCTCCCCAGATACACATTTTTTTCTTTTTCTCCCTCACTATATTCTTGGATGAATTGAGTCTTTTATTGTGCACTGTAAATTAGCAATAAACCTTAATATATTATATTAAAGCTACCAAAATATTATTTGTCTTCCTGAAAAACTTCCTGGTTATTTTGTTCATTTGTATTTCTGAATGCTGAGAAATAATTTCATCAGCGTTTTAAAAAAATCAATAGATATCTTCCTCTCCTTATTCTTAGTGTCTTTTCATAATGATTCTAAAATTGCTTGAATTTTCAATAATTCCTACAGTTTTGATATTTCATTGCATTTTATTGCCTTGCTATCTATGCATCTGTGTACATGTATGCATGTAATATGTTTCATAATTGAAGTGACCGTTTTAAAACATGTAATGTGGGTTGTATGAAATTATAGTTTATAGAATTTTGTTTTGCATTTATACCAATTTATTCATCTTACACATCATTTTTTAGCTCTTACTCTTGTAAGACATCAGGAAATTGAGTATGTGTGCTGTTATATAGTCTAAATATGATTAAAAGATTAAGTGCAGTGGGATTATGATAATAAAATCCATTTACTGTATCAGCATTGAAGCTATAAAAATCTTCAGAGAAGTAAAATATGATATAAATATGTAGAAAGATGTACATTTGTTGACTGTGTTGGCATTCTTATGTTTTGATTTTTCTCTAAATTGTGTAATATATTCAGTACAACTCCTATCTGTACCATTTATGCCTTTTTGTAGAATTTGAGAAATTTTTTCAGAAATTTTCATTCAAATTAAGAGGATTTTTTTTTATTATTATTATTTATTCAACTGTGCGCATGTGTGTGTGTATGTGCGCGCGCGTGTGTGTGTCTGTGTGTGTGTGTAGAACCACGGACGAATTCGCGAACCACCATGGACGCCTCCACCTCCTTCTGCCCCGGGATTCACAGGCTCCGCCCTACCAGGACCAGAAGCGCAGGCCGCCCCGGCTTCCGTCTGGCGTCTATACGTGGGATCTGGGATCCGAACTCAGGACCTTCCGCCTGCAAGGCGGAGGCTTAACTCCTGAGCCACCTCTCCAGCCCCGCAAATTAAGAGGATTTATTGCAATTAATCCTTCCAAATTAACACAAAATTCATGAAAGCACAGTAGTTGAGTCAAATTTAAAAGGTACAGAATATAAGATGAACATTTCAGCGTGATAAAATAAATCACTGTAATCTTAGACAAGTATTTTCTTGAACATCGAAACATAAACTGTTGAAGAAAGTCACAATGAACTGGACCATATCAATATTAATATTACAACACTGTTCTCAGAAATCAAGATAAAAACTGAACTAAAATGCCTATAGAATTTACATGTAATAAAGTTATTAGATCCAGAATATATATGTAGCACTATGACTCCATACAAATACCAAAAGAACAATAGAAAAAATAGTCGAATTAAGAATTGCTAAAAAATTTTTTTCCATTGAGTAGTCATTTGTTATTCTAATAGGTTTACCTTTAAAAGTGAGTTGCTTTTTTTCTCTTGAAGCTCTCAGCACCTTTTCTTTGTCTTGAATGTGGAGTGTTTTGACTATTGTTTGCCATGGCGATTTTCTATTTTGGTAGTATTTGTTTGGAGTGCGAAATGCCTCTTGTATTTGGATAGGCCTCTCATTCTTTAATTGTGGGAAGTTTTCATTTATGATGAATTGAAATATTTCCTCGGGTGTGATATTTTGGGATTCTTGTTCTGGTATTCCATGAATGCGCATGTTAGGCTTCTTCAGGGTGTCCCATATCTCTTGAATGTTCCTCTCCAGTATCTTTTTGAGTACTACTCAGCCATCAAAAATGATGAATTACTGGAATTTGCTGGGAAATGGATGTCATTAGAAACAATTATATTAAGTGAAGTATCCCAATCCTAAAAAGTTAAGCGCCATATGTACTCCCTAATAGGTGGCTCCTAGTACCAAACTCACCCAGCCCACATTGAGACACTCAAGGATAAACCTATGTAATATGGTAATTGCAAGGATTGTGGACAGGAGGGATGGGGTTGGAGGGCCACACCAGACACAAGGAGAGAGGGGACCATGTTACAGCAGAGAAAATCGACCTCCAAGGAATGCAAGTAAGTAATGTGACACCTGGTTAATTTCACAGACGTTCGTTCCTGATCATGTACAACTGAGGGGGTATGATCTCACCAGAAGGGGAGGGTATATAGTCTGGCAGATGAAAAGAGATCATTTTGCAAATGGGTGACTGATCCCTTCCTCACTGAGGTTTCCTGCTTTTATTACATCTACCCTTGAATGTGCTATTATAACAAGACTCCGGTTTAACAGATTTTTGTCTCTGACCAGGGGGGGACATACAGTGCCCAGCAGGATGGAGTGAAGGGCATTGCAGGAGCAGCAAAACTGCAAAAGAAAATCAACAAACCACAATCCAGAACTTCAGAGACTCTATATCATCCACATAGAACTAAACCAGCCTAATCTCCCCCCATCCTGAAACTCAGGGACATCTGCGGAAGAGGGGGCGGTAAGATTGTAAGAGCAAAAGGATGGGGGGAGCAATGATTTGAGGAGTCTCCACACTAGATAGGGCTGAAGCAATCATAATAGGACTTTGCATGCCCTGTGCCATGTCCGTCACACTATTGACCTCACAAAGTCTAACATCGGCTAAAGGCACCAAGATCCTTGGAGGCAAGCGATTGATGGCCACAGAAGTGTTCCTATGCTTAAGGGGAACAAGAGAAAGCATTCAGGGAAATGCCACTGGGTCCTTTTATGTCATTGGAAAGGAGGACCAAGAGGAGAGTTAGGCATACACAATAAAGGACTCTCTGGGAATTGGTGGGGGGGGAGGCACTGGGAGATGGGGATGGAGGGGGGGGAGCAGGGGATTTGGGGGGAGGAGGAGAGGGGGAGGGAACTGGTCTACCTATTAAGTTTGTATGAGCGGAAATAATAATAAAAATGTTAAAAAAAAGAATTGCTAAAAAAAAAATAAATAAAACAAAAAAAAACCTGAACACTCTACTAGATATGCGTGACACCCACATTTTCTTTCCTGGAGGGGTAGTACAGATATCTGCCAGTTGGATGTTAGCTCTATCTTATTTTCAAGATGCATGCTAGGAAGATTTTTGATTTCAATGGGAATCCCACTGTTGAGTTTGATCTTAAAATCTCAGAAAGTCTCTTCTGAGTTACGTTCAGCAATGCTTCAGTAGATAACTCTGAGTCACTGGTACAAAAACACTAAGATGTACAACATGGGGACCTGGAATTCAAGTTTCTTAAGAATGACAGCAAGTCATCATGCCTGATCATCTGGCTGATATGTACAAGTTTTTCACTGAGCAATATCTAGTGATTGTTCTTGGCATTACCAATTCAGGTAGGCCCTAAGCCCGGACTACCAGCTATGGACAAGCCCGGACAAGCCCTGACAAGTACAGACATGCCCTGGACATGGTCCCAATAGAGGAACCACACAGGTGGAGTGATGAACAACCAATTGGAAGGAGGGATGGACAACCAATGGGAAGGAGGGATGAACAACCAATGGGAAGGAGTGATTAACTAATGGGAAGGAGGGATGAACAACCAATGGGAAGTGGACATCTAATCTGCCTCTGTAATGGACACCTAGTAAACAGCTAAATGATTAGGGGCTGCTTTCGCCCTCCTCCTGAGCGGAGAGGTGGCCACACCTGATTGGACCCCTAGACCCTATATAAGCCCAAACACTTCCTGAATTAAAGCTACAGCAAACTCAAATTTATTAAGGAGGTGTTTGGGCTTATATATGGTTGGTGTCCAATCAGGTGTTGCCTTCCTCTGCTCAAGGAGCAGCCACCAATCATTTAGCTATTTACTAGGTGTCCAGGTTTGATGGCTGCTTCCCATTGGTTGTTCATCCCTGCTTCCCATTGGTTGTCCATCCCTCCTTCCCATTGGTTGTCCATCCCTCCTTCCAATTGTTTGATTCATCCCTCTGCCTGTATGGTTCCTCTATTGGGACTTGTCCGGGGCATATGAGAACTTGTTCTGGCTTGTCTGTAGCCAGACCTCCTGGATATGGGAGCCGGGGTAGAGCATCCCTGAAATGATAGTGTCTTTGATGGACAATAACTGTGGCAGACACCCTTTAACTAGGACAACTTAGAGCTCAGCATAAGTTTACAGGTAGCATTGGCATCTGAGGATGTATGGATAAACTCACAGTGAACAATTTGCAGCAGGTGGCCAAGGTCATGAGTCAGTACTCCTACAACAGTTTCCTGCTTGTAAGTGGACCAGATTGCTTCCGTGATTGAGTCTCTCCTGTCCAGTGGTTGGGGTTTCATTTTATGGTGCCTTAATGCTCTGAAGATGGTGGAGCAGATAAAGAGTGATTTGTGTTGCATCAGAGAACTTGGCCAAATACAACCATCTCCCCAGAATCAGGAGGAACTGGGCAATTAGGCCAATTTTGTTGGATAGTATTTCCTACCCTTGTATCCAAGTAAACTGTAATACGTGAGTCTTAGAGCTCCCGTTCACAAGTTACTTAGATTCTGCCCATGTTGTCAGTGATACAAGTGGAGAATGGAACAGTAGTTGTTGGGCTTCTTGAGTTAGTTCCTTCTTTAACTAACTTCCTTGGAACTCTTTGCTTAGGGAAAGGAGCCCTTGGAGAATTCCCAACTTTGTAATTGTGTGATTAATTAAAATCATTGTTTTTGTTACTTCACTTCACATACACTGTCTAGAGCTGTGGTGATAACAGGTAAGATCTCCAGTGGGTTTATATAAAAATAAATTACTTATCTATTTAGAAAAGAAGTCAGCAAATAGATCATAACAAAAATAATATGTTTAGTCAATGAATGATAGGAGTCAGAAAAGAAGAAATTAAGGATGCAAATTGATGCCATTACATTAAATGTTTTAGATTTAGAAATGTGGAAAAAGCATATTTTGATGAAGATGCATACCATTTAGGCCATTCCTATGGGAATGAAAAATGGGATAACTTTAGAAAGCAGTTTCAGATTTTCATACAAAGTTAAACACAACATGACTTAGAAATTCTATCTTTAAGTTACAGAAAGAGAAATTAAAACATGTATCTACCCAAAGACTTGCACTTGATTACTCCTGACAGTTTAATTCTCATGAGTCAGATAATTTATTAAATTATTTAGATACTCCCATTTAACAGAATGCCAGTCAGCAGTAAAATGTCATGAATTTATATGTATAACAATAAAGATGAAAATCAAATATATAATACTTGATTTTATGCATATGGTATCAATAAAATATAGATGATTACAGAACTCAAGTCAGTTAAGTACCAGAGACCAAGTTTGGCAAGGAAATTCACTTCAAACAAGCACAACAGAACATGATAGATTAATGGAAATGCTTTATGTATTGATTTTCATACCTAATACTCAATCCACATTGACTCATTAAGAGAAGCATATAAAATGAGAGAATTTAATTGGAAGCAAAATGTATTTCCAAAGACTTGACTATAAACTTTACTATAGAAATGACAAGGGATTAGAAAGATTTAAAATATGTGCTGAAATTGTAACAGGGAGAAATATTTGTGTATAGGGATGTCTATCATACCTTCTTTTTCATAACTATTATTGGCAATGCAAAATAGATCAATTGTTCCATGAATTCCTTGGATTTTTAAGAGTTATTTACAATTAATTTTCTGTAATTGCACTTTTGATTCAACATTTTAGTTTGATATATGTATTTGATATACATTTCTTTAGTAACAATTAACTATTAATTACTTTCATACAAACGATCAAATTGTTCCTAGAATTAGTTATAAAGTTATAGAACAAAGAATTCAAGATGTGGAAGAAAAGAAATTTTTACAGAAATTGTGACAAATAATGAGGTTATGACTAACAGCCTGGTGGTCAGCAGTTTTCAGAGTTCTAAAAACAAAAGTCTAATATGGGCGGCTAGATATTGAAAACATCTCCACTCTCAAGGTCCCTGTGAGAATCTTCCCCCTTCAAGGTCTCGGAGAAATGTTTTCAGTATGTCCAGATGCCGTCTAAGCCCGCTTGCCCCCTCCCCACACAGAACTCCGGGAAATGCTCCCCCTCTCAAGGTCTAATATGCCAAATACCACCAAAGCCTTTGTATTATTATTGTAACTATGACCGAAGCTTCACCCCAAGCCCACTGCTATCTTGCACAAACAAGTCAGCCCTGCTGCAGACGTGTTGACCGGGACCTCGCCCACCAAGAACTGCCCACGACTTCGACCAGAACATCTGATGGTCACCCTTGGCTGACTCAATGTCCTTGTGTGCTGTAAAAACTGTGCCAAAGAGTGCTATAGAAAGATATGTTTTGCTACCCTATACCCTATAAAAACCCTACCCCAACCTCAGTCGGGGCCGCTCTTCTCTTGCATGCAAGAGGGAGGCGGTCCTGGCATGCCAGAATAAACTCGCCTATTGCCATTGCAGCAGCCTCTCGGTCCTCGTGTCTCCTTTTGGGGTCGGAGCGGGTGACTTGGAGGAACTTCGGTTCCAACATCTGGTGCGTTGGCCGGGAAGGCCCCAACCCACCCCGGGGGAAGCGACGACCCAGGTTGAAGGTGAGTGGAGCTCCTAAATTGTCTTGTGTCTCGTGCTTTGTGTCTGTGATCTCTCGTGTCAGTTTCAGTTTCAAGTTCAGCCGCCGAGGTGGGACCCGGCGAGGATTGGGGCTGTACCCGTCAAGAGGCGGGCAGACGTGCCCGGGCAAACGTGCTCAAGACCTCGCAGGGGGAGGAGGACGCTCCGACCCCGGGGACAGCAGGGGGAAGATTGCAGTTGGATGGGATAATGCCCAACTGAACTCCCCCATAAGGTTTGGGCAATTGGACCCAACCTTGTTGACTGAACAGTTGGATGGGATATTCCCAACTGGGCTCATGGTAAGATTTTTTGGAGAAGGAGGACGTACCCGAACTGCAGCGGGCCTCTGAGCTCCTCTGTTGCCGGCTTCTTTTACTCTCACTTTCTTCCCGGGAGAGAAACCGCTCGAGCGAGCGCTTAGGGACCGGGCGTCTTGGGTACTTGTTGGATTTGTTATTGTCTCTTTCTTTGTGTTCTTAGGGTATTTTTGTTTTCAGGAAATTAGATATATCATGGGGCAGGCTCAATCAACGCCCCTTGACTTGACGATCAGCCATTGGACGGACGTTAAGGCTAGAGGACATAATTTGTCTGTGGATATCAGGAAAGGAAACTGGCAGGTTTTCTGCCGCTCAGAGTGGCTGGCTTTCCAGACCAGCCGGCCTCCTGGGGGATGAAGTTTACCACCCTCTGTTCTGATGAATGGCCCACTTTCTAGGGCGGCAAATGTTTGTTTTAAGGAAAGAAAGCCTCTGCCCCCTCTGCCCCCCTGTACTGGAGGGGCCAGAAGAACTGTCTGTCTTTTTTTGTGCTGTGTTTATGATGATCTCATTTTAAGAGTTACTTTAAGTGTTTTGATTTGCTTAGTTATCTGGATTTTCCATAATATGTGTGTTTTATGTTTCAAAATAACACAGCTATGGCCATTTCAAATTATTGCGCGCTTATAATTACATCTTGGTTTTTTTGACTTTTTATTATTTGGCATGCTCAATTTAAATGCACGTGCACACTTAAGAACAACATAAAAGGCCTGAGTACGTACTGACTAAAATATTTTGTTTTATCTTGATTTCTATGAAGCTTCACAAAAGATGATATTGTGTTTTTACCTAGGATCTAATAACATCACTTTTGTAATTCCTTTAAAAGTTTGTTTTCCCATATGTAATACCAACATATCTAGCAACCAGAAAGGAAAGCGGATTTCTGAGAAATTCATTGGAATTTCTTCATTCTCCTGGTATGTATGCTAATTCCCTGTTTCCAGGTGTACTCCTGTGTTCTGTTACAATCCTGCTAACTTAATTGGGATATAATGATTTTTAAGATGAGGTCTACTGTTATCACCTCTTTTAAAGGACATTTTTTAAAGGGTAAACAACAGGAAACCATCAAGTATGAAAGAAAATATGTATGGTAGTTAGATGTGCAAGAGGTTTAAAAGAAGGTTTAAAAGAAGTTTGTTTTTTTTTTAAAAAAAAGGGGTTTATGGGATGAGTTATCTTACTTAGAGAGTTAAAGTATGTGCAGGAGGTTTATGAGTTGGTTACTTAAAAAAATGTTAAAGTATGTGATGAAGGTTTGTGGAATGTGATGAAGGTTTGTGGAATGTCGTGAAGGTTTATAGAAGGTTAGATTTATGAGAAGACTAAAAATTAGAGATGATGGTTAAAGGAAATGTCATAAAAGAAAAGGCATTGAGCCTCAAAAATTAGAAATTAAGAATTAAGCTTCATGTATTCAAATGTATTTCAATTGTTTGTTTTGATTAAATAAGACAGCAGCCCTAACAGGGCCCTCATCTGCTCCCTGGGAAGTGGGTTCCCAGAGAGCAGGGCTCTGCTCAACATCAGACCAACAGGAGGAACCGAGGCCCCGCCCGATGATGCCACCTCAGCTGCAGCTTAGAGCGGACTCAAGGCCAGCTGTTAAACCAACCTCTACTCACCTTTTGGAACAGGCCTCTCCTGGAGGGGGAGGAAAAGGGCACCTGCAAAATGAGGGAGTGAATGTTTTGACCTCTGTATGAATGTGTGAGTGAATGTTGGCCTGAGGTGGGAAACCTGTAACACCTCTGTGCTCGAGTTTGTAGTCCCACGGCGAGATCCCTAAGATCTCTTAAAGCCACAGGATTCGATTGGGCCAGTTCTGCGTTTCCATGGTGATAACATATGGTCTAGGGTGGGTTTGGATTAGAATCCGATCGCAAGTCACGAAATAGCTGAACCCACTATGGCTAAGTTATCACCCATGACTCTGCAAAGAGTGTGGCCAGGCTGGCACTTGAATGATCTCTCCTAGAGGGATTCCCATCCTTTGTCTGTCTGCGCCGTGTGGTGGGGATCAATGCGACTTTAGCTCTTGTTAATCAATGAAAGGAAATTCCTAAAAATGTTTGCCCTGTAAGGAAAATGCTTCATGTCTGAGACAATGACCATACAGTTTAAATAACATAGGAAATGAAAGAAGCTTCAGACATGTGTGGACCGTGGACTCTCCCCTTTTAGTGTTGTTGGGTGTGACTCTGGCTCCCCTGACCATGAGTGACATCGGGTAGAGTGCTGAGAGAGTCAACTTGTATTCTTGGACATGTCCTGTATACATCTTAGACAAGAAATTACCCCAGAAAGATCTTTAAATTATAATACCATCTAACTAGAAAGTTAAGAGGCTATAAACATTTGTACCAAAAATACCAGCTAGTAGCTCAGGAAAAGCTTTGTCTCACAATAGAAATGCCCTCGAGAGACTAAGGTGGAACAGGAATTTCGTTTAGCTTCCATGTCAGCAAAACTCCTATCTGGAAGATAGCATCCTCATCTGTAAGGGAGAGGTTGGCACCATCAGGAAGCTTTCATTTCTGTCTTGGAGGTAGAATCCTTTGTTTCTGTTTGTCCTAAAACTTTAAAATAAGGCAGGTGACCTAGGACTTAATATAGAAAAAGGAAAAAAGAGAAAGAACCAGAAAGCAAAAAAATCGGAACTTGACATTTGCCTTAGGGGATAGATTAAACAGGCATCCCAAGCAGACCAACTCAGGACCCCTCCCGACAGGGGAAAGATGGAAAAGATGCTTTAAATATGACTAGACTGGGTGCTTTGAGATGGTTGTGAGCACAGGAAGCTTTCATATGGCCTATGTCCCAAACATGGGAATTTCCACTGGAGGAAAGATTGCCCCCTGAACCCCAGGACCCAGGGGTCGAGCCCCCCGGTGGAGATCAATGTAATGGCCTGAAGCTCATAGCTTCCTTCCGATGGAAAAAGAGTCTGCCTCTGATATCCAGCAAAAGAAAGCCCAAAGTGCCAGGTTGAGCATCTCATGAGAACCTTGGGTTTAACATGCAAATGGGAAGCCTCTTTGTTTCTATGTTAATGGACTAGGGAGCACAAAATTCTAGTGCTCAACTTCCTTCCTAGGCTTTTGTCAACTTTTGATTTTACTAAAATGTTAATGATCAGGGAAATGACAGGTTCACCAGTTACAAAGTAGAATACAATGACAAACTTAAGAAGTTAAACCAGGAAAAATAACAAAACTCCAGGTGTTAGGCAGACTAGTTTTGACAAATCTATGCTGGCTTTTTATTTAGTTCTGACAAGGAGTGGTCTTGCCCTAAAGATAAAATAATGCTTACAGATCTATGGAACTTTCCATGTCAGGAGATAATGTCCCCTAAAAGGACTTGTGACAGGTTTTATAGCTCTTGGCTTTTACACCCTACAAACATGATGTTCCACACTAACTCTTGCTTGTACCCATAGTAAGATTGCTGGACTTATTTGGTTTATCCCATGTGCCTTCCCAGTTACAATGGTCTAATCCTTGTGTAGATCTTGAAAGTTTAACCTGTGTTTTGTCTCTTTTAGATGGACCTTAAAGTAATAGGGCCATCTATAAAAGACCTCTAGACCATCCCAGCATCACACAGATAAGGACTTAGATGAGGATATCAGACTGCACTTATTTCCTTCGCCCTGAGTCAGCAGGAAGCAGCCAGATCGAATCATCGCCCTTTATCCCCAGAGCGGTCTGAGTCCTCAAATAGGTTTATGGGGGAAATGAGGCAGGATTAGAGTAGCCATGCTGGGATGGGTCTCTCAAGGTCTTTAAAGTTCTTTGGAATTCCTAAAGGCCATCCACCACTGCTGGGATCACCATGAAAGAACTCCTGCTGAAGAAATAAAAACGTGGACAGGGAAACAAGCCAGGGATGGTTCAAAAACTGGTTCGATTCCTCTCCATGGCTAACTACCCTAATTTCTACTCTCCTGGGGCCCCTCATTATACTTCTATTGCTTTTTACTTTTGGGCCCTGCATTTTAAATCACGTGCTTGCTTTTACTAGAGAGCACATTAACACAGTACAAGTAATGGTATTAAGACGACAGTACCAACCCATGCCCCAAGTAGACCAGAAAACATCCTCCGAATTTTAAGATTAAAATTTCACCAAAAGAAAAGGGGGGAATGTGGAAGAAAAGAAATTTTTACAGAAATTGTGACAAATAATGAGGTTATGACTAACAGCCTGGTGGTCAGCAGTTTTCAGAGTTCTAAAAACAAAAGTCTAATATGGGCGGCTAGATATTGAAAACATCTCCACTCTCAAGGTCCCTGTGAGAATCTTCCCCCTTCAAGGTCTCGGGGAAATGTTTTCAGTATGTCCAGATGCCGTCTAAGCCCGCTTGCCCCCTCCCCACACAGAACTCCGGGAAATGCTCCCCCTCTCAAGGTCTAATATGCCAAATACCACCAAAGCCTTTGTATTATTATTGTAACTATGACCGAAGCTTCACCCCAAGCCCACTGCTATCTTGCACAAACAAGTCAGCCCTGCTGCAGACGTGTTGACCGGGACCTCGCCCACCAAGAACTGCCCACGACTTCGACCAGAACATCTGATGGTCACCCTTGGCTGACTCAATGTCCTTGTGTGCTGTAAAAACTGTGCCAAAGAGTGCTATAGAAAAATATGTTTTGCTACCCTATACCCTATAAAAACCCTACCCCGACCTCAGTCGGGGCCGCTCTTCTCTTGCTTGCAAGAGGGAGGCGGTCCTGGTATGCCAGAATAAACTCGCCTATTGCCATTGCAGCAGTCTCTCGGTCCTCGTGTCTCCTTTTGGGGTTGGGGCGGGTGACTTGGAGGAACTTCGGTTCCAACAAAGACATACCCAATTCAACTCTTTTTCCTTTTGGAAGCAACCCTAGTAAAATATTGTTTCCTAGCTTCTCAGGCATAAGCTCCAAATCAGAAATTATATGTTACTTTACAACTATTACATAATTTCTGCCAATTTTTTAGGACTGTATCAGAATAGTCTCAGTATCTGATCAATTTCTAAAAGCACCATCATAAGAGATATAGTTTAAGTCTCAATTAGCTCTTATGTATACAATTCATAATAGCATTCTAATTAGTCTCTCTGATTTTAGTCTCTCCCTTCTACAATTGATTCTCCATACAATTTCCAACTTTATTTATGAAATCCCCATATTAGACCAATCCTGTTGCATTTGCCTTCCAGCAGCATCTTTGTACAGTGCTTAATATCCAAGAATGTTTCTTGAGACTTTAATGCCTGTTATACTAGAAAGCAATTGCATTTTATTTAAGCCAGAATTTTAAAAAAATTATTTTTCTAGTTTATAAACTTAATGAATAATTGTACCTGCTCTCTCATCCTTCCCCCTCCCTCCTCCTTCCTCTCCCACACTCCTCTCCCTTCATCAACCCATCCTTCTTCCTTCCTCCCTCCTGCCTGTCTGGTTGTGTGGGCCCCAGGAATCCCTTCAGGTTGTATGCATTGGTATGGGTTCAAGTCATAAGTAGACCTTCCTTGGATAGACTCACTGATAGAAGCACTCTCCTTCACTTGTCTAGCCCTAGTCCCCAAGGTTTCACCTGTATGTAATTATTTTTCATGATTTCCTTGATAGTCTATTGGGGGTGTGTGGATATATTAGTTGTAGTGCATAGTGCAGCTCTGGTGAGGATAAATCTCATCTTAGTAAGTTTCTGGATGTAGCAGCACTATCTAGAATGGAATATCCTGGCCAGCCATGAACCTTCCCACCTTTAAGCTATTACAATCTTACTGATTCCTCTTCTTAGGTTTTTATGACCATTAGGATGGGGAGAGATTTGGTTGGCCTGATTCTAGGCAAGCATTTTAGGGTTTTTGTTACTCTGCACTCTGGTTGGTTGTTGTTTATTTAACTGTTCTTCTATTACAATAGATTGCATCTCATTTGGGTGTTGAGATCTTTTCTTTTAGCATCTGTCTTTCTGCATCTGGGATATTTCACTCGTATTATTTCTTCCAGACCCGCCCATTTACTGTCAAAATTTGTTAAGATTGAATTTAAGGAACTTTTTTTGTATTAAATGACTTAGAATTTTCAAATATGCATTTATTTTTCAATTTATGACTTATTCTAATCATGTAGTCACTATGATATAGCAAAATCACAAATGTGCCTAATAATACAGATTACATAACAATAAATTTGTGAGTGGAAATATAGTTATGTATAATTTTCAGTTTTAGTGAATTTGTCTCTTCTTGCCTAAAGTTTCAACAGTCTAACACATGTGAAACTAATCTATACTTTATTTGTGAGGCAGAAAGACATCAGATAATTTTATACATACTTTGTCATAAGAAAAGCAACATCATCACATTAAGCTGTTGCTCTCAGAAGGAATTTTAAATCTTTTGACCAAAGAATCATTATACAAACCAAGTTATAGATTCCTGAATTGTAATTGAATGTTATACATAAAATCAATTCTGTAGTTGTCATCAAACTACTTAATACTGATTAATAAATCTCCGAGATTATTCCCACTTACAGACAGTAATCAATGTTCACAGAACTGTACAACTACAAAAAATTTAGTCTACATAAAAGTAATGAATCAATAAATAAATTAAAGCATAAAGGTGAAAATTAATACTTATATCCGCTATAAAGGCTGTAGTTCTTTGTATGTGCTGTGGGAAATTCCAGAGACAGGGCACTACCAAGACTCACTCAGGGGGACTGAGATGTTCAAACTATGTCATAGTAATATTATGATGTTATTCTTTTATTTATGAAAATATTATGCAATTTTCTAAATGCTACATAAAAACATTTTTAAAAATTGGATACAACAGTGGCTATGAGAATCTACCACCAATTAAGAGGTTTGAAAGCATCTATTGTAGAAATGTCATTCTTTGTTAATGTGATATGATTTAACATTGCAGTCAGGCTGATGTCAAACTAATTATGTAGCTGAAAGGAGTCTCTAACTTCTCCTGATCCTTTTACTTGTACTTTCAAGTACTGGTATACCATGCCTGTGCTATCATACTTGACCTAGGACTGCTACATTTAACAATTCTTGTTGAGATGTGTTTCATAAAGTATATTTCTGTTTAATATGTAAAGAGATTATTTGTATGTTTTTTAACTGAATGCTGAATAAACATTATGAAATTTTCTTTAATTTCTACTATTGTAAATATTGATAAACATAACCAAGTCAAAGAAAAGAGTTTTGTGTTCTCTATAATTTTTGTGTGTAAAGGATCATAAGATAACACACATTAAAAATGGAAGATCAAAGGAACTATTTATGGGGTGGAGAGATGACTCAGGGGTTTCAGAGGCTAAGACTATGCCTCTCAAGCAGAAGGACCTGAGTTTAGATCCCAGGTGCCAGGTAAAAACACCAGGATAAAAGGGGGTCAGCCTATACTTCTGTCCCTAGTGGGTGGAGCCTGGAAAATCCCAAAGGGAAGCAAAAAGGAAATAGAAGCAAACTAGGATGACTCCAGAAATCACCCTTGGTCTTTCACAAGGACACAGTGCCCTCACACACACACACACACACACACACACACACACACACACACACACAACATGCACACATACACACGCACAAAATAAATGAATAGAGTTTTAAAAAGTTAGTACAATGCTCACAAAATCTTAGTTGTTTTTGCTTACACAATGGTTTTTAATAAAAGAGCATCATTTTACCATCACATTTAAGGTATGCACGTAAATATGACAAATATAAGAAGCAGAATATGTTATATAATTAATTGTACTCTTTACAAAATTAAGTTGACATATAGCTGAATGTGATTTGAGGTAGTTTATAATGTTTCATACATGCATACATTTTGCAATGTTAAATCAAGTTAAACATTACTATGTTCACAAACATTTATCCTTTCTTTGTAATACATTGCTATTTAAACCATACTTCTTTGTACTGGACAATATCTAGTAGCTTTCTATTGTATATAACACCAGGTATTTATTCTCACATATAATACATATTTTTAAGTTAGTAATCAGTATTCTATGTTGATTTAACATAATCAATCATATATTTTCTATGCTAATAGATATCAAATTATTTTAGGTTTTACTATGGGCAGTTTTTACAATTTTAAAGCAATAAGCTACTCTCCTTCACATTTTAATATCTCATCTCAAAAAAAGTTAATGTAAGACTGGCCAGTCAGTTGCATCTTGGTGTGATTACCAAATGCTTGTGAAATTTTGAAGTTAAAGAGAAATTGAAAACAGGATAAATCTGTGAAATTCATGCTAGTCCAGAAGTTCAGAATGAAGTCTAAATACTAGAATAGGGCTGATGCTGTGCTTGGAACCTCTAGAATGTGCTTGATTTAACAGATTTGATAATTAAAATGATAATGAGCCACCTAAACTGAGTCAAGTTACTAGTTTTATTAGAATAATTGAGCTCCAGAAGCTAATGTTTGTAACCGAATGGTATTGGCAAGTTTCCAAAGTATGGGGACACCCAAATCTATCTCCTTACCTCTAAATATGCTTTCAGGGACATTTCATGTGCTGAAGTGTCAGGATACAGGAATGAAGAGGAGTACAAAATGAACCCATATGGAAAGATGGCAAAATACTCACGCAACTGAGATTATGTCACATGGCCAAGTTTTAATTTTGCATTATTTAAAATCTTTGTGTAGCAAAAGCATGCTTAAAATGTAAGGCTACTATTAAATAATATCTCAAATCAGATAAGTGTGTGTGTGTGTGTGTGTGTGTGTGTGTGTGTGTGTGTGTGTGTGTGTTTGCATGTATGCACATGCATTTTGAAAGTAAATTGACAAGCATTTTCAAAAAAATGTTCATATTTACTGGTAACATGGGTTTGTCAGTTTTTGGTTGTTTTCAAATATCTCCTAAATTGCTTGGTGAAATGTTCAGCTTGTGATGAACTCCCTGCTTGGAAAGATAATACTGACCCTGCACCTGTCAGTGTGGCTGCAGATGGTGCACGTACGTAACACACACGATTGCCTTCAAAACAGGAAGGAGGAGGAGATGAAGGAACAGATTGCTTTGTGAAATGAACATGCACTTCCAAAAGGCTAATTATTTGTTCCCTAAAACTATTTCCAGTGTGTTGCATCTTTCAACACTGAGGTTCATTTTGGTGCATCATTAAAAAACCAAAGAAAATTTACTACAACAAATGCAACATAAGAATGTATCCTGTTGTCACTCAGGAAAACACACAGAGCTTTTTGGAATTATTATTTTTGTGTTATTATTATTTTGTGTTTGAGGAGTACATTTTTGGATTAGGGCCACTCATTTCTTTATGGACAAATCAAATACTTTTCTTCTTTTGGGAGACTGAAGAAAATTGTAATTATGTTCTAGGTGACCAAATCACACCAGAACACTACACAAATGTAATCAAATAACATTTAAAAAAGAAGCAAATATCCAAAAAACTATAGCACTGAGTTTAAAATAGAAATTTGATAAACACTAGGACAAATAAAATAAAACAATCTTTCTCAGAAATAGAAGAACAATAGTACAGATACCCATAAACATATTTCAGCAATAACTAATGGAAGAAGCAAAGCAATGATTTTTATTCTCAATAAGCAGACATTCCAGTAATTCAAAATTCATACTGATTTATATAAAAATAAAATAGATGAATTTCGCACCCTCAAAACCAGAATTCCCCTGGACCAGGTGAGGTAAGGCTTCGGCAGATGGAGAACAGAAACACACAACTCTCTAAGCTGAGTGAATCTGGACCCACTTTTTTGAAACTTTGTGACAGCTTTTATACAGAAAATTTCAGAATAAAGAATGTTGCACCTACAAACAGACACGTATTCTAGTCAACAGAATTCACCTTCAGGATGGACATTTTTTCAAGAACTTAACCCATTGCTTGAGGGTAAAAGCGCTTAACAGAAACATTCTCCCAGTATTTCCAAATCTAGCTAATCTATAATGCTCCACCAAATAACCATGGGGCTCAGCCCACATAACATTGTTTTAACAGAGACTGCATTTTTAAAATACATGGAGGAGGATTGAGCTCCTTTTGATTTCAATAAGGAACATTTTGTTTTTCATTACAATTAACTATACATGTGTCTAACATCCCATAAGTCCCAGCGTGAGCTTTTGCTGTTACCCTGTCTGGGTTGGTCTTCTCAGTCAGGTGGGTTGACATCAGCACCAGGCATGGCAGCAGGTTCTAGCTTAGGAAAGTTGCATGCATCCCATACAGACAATACAGGCCTGGCTGGTCTGTTCCTCCTACATATCCATCCTTTTGGATAGCCAAAGGGAGCCAGAGGTCTTTGCTCTGACCTTGTTGACCCCACCTCAGAGAGGGTCCAGCATAATGAACTGTGCCTGCCTTAGATCAGACACCACCCTCCTGTGGAGACTTACCCATCATTGACTACCAGCCCTTGAAGGACCTCACTCTGGAAGGCATGCCAGGATATGCGGGTAGTAGATGAGACCAAGGCCTCATAAATCACTGCAATCCAAGCTTGAACCATGTCTCTCGGGGGGCCATGGCTTGGATGTTCAAGGGCCATAAGCACCTGTAGCATGGTTTTGTTGATGGAGTGCTGCTGAGAGATGTGCTGAAGGAAAAACTTAAGAAATATAATTATTAAAAGAACAATTCCTCCTATGACAGCATAAATTACAATTCAAGAGGGATCAAACAGCCTTTTAAAGTTCTAGTGAACAGATGGCATAGTCTCATACTTACAGAATTTCTGAGTTAGTTCATAGGTGGGAATTTTACCTACCTATGTTTTAAGACTCTCAAAGTTGCTCTCTAATTTCTTTAAAATCAGTGTATACATTCTGGCTAACAGGTCTATTTACTGTTTGTGACTAGACATAAAATCTCTAGTTGAAATTTAATTTAAAGTTAAAAACAGGCTTTTTCTCTAAATCAGGGAGCAGAAAGCTAGTCCCCAAAAAACCTAAAAACAGGTAGGTACACCCAATTCCCAGAAAAATTCTTCCTGCCTGCCAGAGGCAAAACTTAAATTACCTAGGGAGGAATTCCTAGCACCTGCCCATGGGCGTTACTGTGACATTCCCCAGGGAGCAGGCTTTGGGCTCTAACTGGGCAGAAATACCAGGGCCTAACAATTCCCATATTTTACTTATTTTTCTTATTTATTTCAAATAATGCCATATCCTTTTTCCAAAACATGTTTCTTTGAATCCATCTTTTCCAAACTGGGATCTTGCCTTGTCTACCAGATTCATCAGATAAGGATGCGGCAAAATTAAATACATTTAATTAATTAAAACTAATTCATACTGGTGAATAATAAAAATGTTTAGTAAAAGACTAATATGTGTGCTTATATTTGTGTTTGTGTGTACATTCTGGTGGATTTGCTTGCACATTTAAAATGTTTTAGTATAAGAAAACTAGTTGATTTAATAATTCTTTATTTCTGTCTCAATGTTAATTTGTCCGGGACTTCTGAGAACATAGAACATTTGGATTAAGATTTCAAAACTGTTTCTCCATTTCTGGAATTTTTTGTTCTTTTTCTCTCTGTCTCATATTTTTCTTTTTCTCTCCCTTTTTTTTTTTTTTGTTTTTGTGACAGTCTTTCTATGACCTCAATCTTACTATGTAAATCAGGCTTGCCTTGAATTTGTGGCCAGCCTCCTGTCTCAACCTCCCAATTATTGGGATTTCAGGTATGACATTCTAAGTTGTATTCAATTTTTGTACCCTCTAATAAAACCTCAGATTTCCTTTACACCTTTTATATATTCTTGTCGGTGCCTACTGCACTAACTTTCAAGCCATCAAAACACTAATTGCATCTTTTAGACATTTCATCAAAAAATTAAAGTTGAACTTCCATATCCACAGGTTTTTCATTCCTGAATTCAACCAAAAATGCCTCAAAAATAATGCAACAGATGAAATTGTGTTTATTATAAATATGTCCATTTATTCTATTATTATCCAAAAAATGCAGTATAGCAATGTAACAAATTGCATTGAGTCAAGTATTAAGAATAATGTAAAAACAATTTAGAGTAGATAGGAGGATTGTATTAGTTACATGCAAATGCTGCACTGGTTCATATACATGCAATATTGAATATCCACAGGATTTGGATGTCTTCAGTGCATCTAAGAACTACTTCTTTATAAATACTGATGGATAACTTTGCCTAATAGGAGTATTTTGTGACTTGTTTCTTTCATTTTGCATGTTTTCAGTGTAAATTCATGATGCAGGATGCATGTATATTTCATTCCATTTATAGTTAAATGCTTTTCCATTTTAGGATATATCACAGTTTATTCATTTGATCAATTGTTTACAGGTGCTGAGGTGCACATGCATTTAAAAATATTTCATTTATGAGGGAGAAGATACATATGCCATAGTGTTCATGTGGAGGTCAGAGGATAATTTTCAGAAGTCAGATCTCTCCTTCTGTCATGTAGGCTCACCTCTTTGGCCTTGCTTCTACATTGTTGACTATTGTAAATAATACTTCTATGCCAGACAGGAGAAAGGGAAATTCTTTATTCAACAATTTGCCCTCTAATGGGTCATCTCTGCCCCAGTAGGTGCTCAGGTAATTGCCAAGGTACACATCCTGGACAAAACATAGACGGTCAGACATGCAAAAAGACATGAAAGTAGGAGGGAGCTTGGCTAAGAGAAAGGGAGGTATGAGAATGAACATTAAGGATAAAACCCCCTAGAGTCATTGTATTTCTATATAAAAGTATAAAAGAGTAGAAAATCTGAAAATCATTTTGTATAATTTTTATAATAATTATGAAAAAATTTCAGAGAAATGTCTCTTTGTGCATGTTAATGATGCATCATGTACATCATTGTAAAATAATGTGAACTCACAGCATGTTGAACATACTAGGATCCAGAAATTGATCCCAAGGATTTCTTCTTGATGGTTGTTTATGAAATAGACAAACTTCTATAAACATCTTTGTGAACAGAAAATAAACAAATGTAATAAAATAAATTTAAAATGCCAGTCTAGAATTCAAGAGTGAGGACTCATCTATTGTTTATCAATCTGCCATTTTACCTACCTACCAAATCCACAAGAGCATAGTAAGTGTGGTTACTTGAACAACAACAACAAAAAGCCTGCTGTGACCTCTCAATATCTGTGATATGAGGAATATATGAGTTAATTTGATTCTGTTGTCTGATGAGGAAGATATTAGTCTTAAGTCGTTATAGAAATCTTGAAGTGACATAATAAATGCAAGTATTTAACAGTATATCTAATATTCAGGAAGCACTAGCAATGGGACATGGCTTTTTACTATTGTTTCCCAACATTATGTAGGAATAATGTAGGTTTGTGAAAGTATTAAAATGTGATACTTAAAATTTCACTATGTTTCATTCTTTGGCTAGTATGAAATAACTGGTATGCAATACTACAAACTTCATCAGACAACAAAAACTGCTGTCGCTGCTCTCTAACACCAGCATCACCTTTATGTTTTCTGAGCTCCAGCCTAAGGAGAAGCAGGGTAAGTAAGGAGGTCGCTATACCACGGCTGGTACTAAGCCAACCACCCACAAATCCACCAGTGGTAAAACCCCCAGAAATAACTGGCTACAAAAGCAGCTTGCAAGGGTGCACCCTCTATTGGACGGATGAACAAACCTCATTGCTACAAGCCAGGTATACAGGCCCGGTACCATTGGACTTCGTCAAATTAGGCGCTACAAGTCCACTGAACTTCTGATTTGCAAACTCACTTTCCAGCATCTAGTGGGAGAAATCACTCAGGACTTCAAAACCGAAAAGCGCTTTCAGAGTGCAGCTTTTGGTACTTTGTAGGAGGAAAGTGAGGCTTATCTGGTTGGTCTTTTTGAACATACCAACCTGTACGCTATCCATGCCAAATATGAAACACATAAGTCAAAAGATATCCAGCTAGTATGCCGCAGATGTGGAGAATGTGCTTAAGAATCCACTATGATGGGAAACATTTCATTCTCAAAAATATTTTTTTCCTCTTATTCCTGTTATTGGTAGTTCTGAATGTTAGGTATTTTTTTTTCCCTTGGGGTCAAAAGGTACCTAAGTATATGATTGCTAGTGGAAAACTTGGGGACAAGAATCAGATATTGACAATTTTTCCATTTTCATTTGTGTATAAATTTTTTATACATTTAAAAAATTTATTATTATTATTTCCGCTCATACAAACTTAATAGGTACACCGGATCCCTCCCTCCCTCCTCCTCCCCCCAAACAACCTGCTCCACTTCCCCTGACCCCTCCCTCCTATCCCCCAGTGCCTCCCGCCCCAATTCCCAGACAGTACTTTAATATGCATCCCTGACTCTCCTCTGGGCCCTCTTCTCCAGTGACGTACAAGGACCCAGTGGCATTTCCCTGAACCCTTTCACGTGTTTCCCTTAAGCATAGGAACACTACTGTGGCTGCCAATCCCTTGCCTCCAAGGATCTTGGTGCCTTTAGCAGATGCTAGACTTTGTGAGGTCAATAGTGTGTTGGACATTGCATAGGGCATGCAAAGTCCTATTATGAATGCTTCAGCCGTAACTTGTGTGGAGTATCTTGCAAATCATTGCTCCTCCCATCCTTTTGCTCTTACAATCTTACCGCCCCCTCTTCCGCAAATGTCACTGAGTTTCAGGATGGGGAGAGATTAGTCTGGCCTAGTTCTAGGTGGTTGATATAGAGTCTCTGAAGTTCTGGATTGTGGTTTGTTGATTTTCTTTTGCAGTTTTGCTGCTCCTGCAATGCCCTTCACTCCATCCTGATGGGCACTCTATGTCACCCCCTGGACAGAGACAAAAAGCTGTTAAACTGGAGTTTTATTATTAGAGCACATTCAGGGGTAGATGTAATAGAAGTTGGAAACCTCAGTGAGGGAAGGGTAAATCACCCATTTGCAAAATGGTTACTTATTATCTGCCAGACTGTATGCCCTCCCCTTCTGGTGAGATCATACCCCCTTAGTTGTAAATGATCAGGAACAAACGTCTGTGAACTTAACCAGGTGTCACATTACTTACTTGCAGTCCTTGATGGAGGCCTATTTTCTCTGCTGTTACATGGTCACTTCTCTCCTTGTTTCTGGTGTGGCCCTCCAACCCCATCCTTCCTGTTCATAATCCTTGCAATACATAGATTTACCTATGAGTGTCTCAAGGTGGGCTTGGTGGGTTTAGTACTAGGAACCACCTATTAGGGAGTACATACGGCACTCAATTTTCTGGGTCTGGAATATTTCACTTAATTGTTTCTAATGACATCCATTTCCTGGCAAATTCCAGTAATTCATCATTTTTGATGGCTGAGTAGTACTCCATTGTATAGATGTACCACAGTTTCCTTATCCATTCATCAACTGTTGGACATTTGGGTTGATTCCATGACTTTGCTATTGTAAACAGTGCTGCTATGAACATGGTCGTGCTTATGCTATTGATGTGGACCTCTGCTGTATCGGGGGTTATTCCCAAAAGTGGAATAGCAGGGTCATATGGCATTTCAATCTTTAATTTTTTAAGAATCTCTAGACAGCTCACCAGAGTGGTTGTATGAGACTGCATTCCCACGAGCAATGTAGGAGAGTTCTCCTCTCTCCACATCCTCTCCAGCATTTGTTCTTGTTTGTATTGTGGATTTTTGCCATCCTGACTGGGGTGAGATGATATCTCAGGGAAGCTTTGATTTGCATTTCCCTGATGGCTAAAGAAGTGGAGGATTTTTTAAGGTATTTGTTAGACATTTTAATTTCATCCCTGGTAAAATTTCTTTTAAGTTCCAGGGCCCATTTTTTTAATTGGGCCATTGGCTTCCTTGGCGATTAGTTTTCTAAGTTTTTTGTGCACTCTGGACAGTAGAGCTCTATCAGATATGTGGTTCGTGAAGATTTTCTCCCATTCTGTGGGTTGCCTTGGAGCTCATGTTACAATCTCTTTATCTGAACAGAAGCTCTTTAATTTCACAAGATCCCAACTGTTGAGAGTTGGTAGCAGTGACTGTGCCATTGGATGTCTGTTTAGGAAATGTTGGCCTAGCCCAATCAGCTTGAGGGAGTTCCCTATCCTTTCAACTATGGATTTTATAGTCTCTGGCCTTATATCAAGGTCCTTGATCCATTTGGAATTAAGTCGTGTACATGGTGACAAGTATGGGTCCACCTCTAATCTTCTGCATGTGGAGATCCAGTTTTGCCAGCACCATTTGTTGAAGATGCTGTTCTTTTTCCATTGGATTCTTTGGGCCCCTTTGTCAAAGACCAAATGGCTGTAATTTTGTGTGCTTATATCTGGGTCTTCAATCCTTGTCCATTGATCTGTGTGTCTATTTTGGAACCAGTACCAGGCTGTTTTTTACAACTATGGATTTGTAGTATAGACTAAGGTTTGGTATGGTGATACCTCCAGCAGTGTTTTTGTTACTCAGGATTGTCTTTGCTATCCTGGGTCTTTTGTGCCTCCATATGAATTTTGAGATTGTTTGGTCAACTTCTTTAAATAATTGCTTTGGGATTTTAATTGGTATAGCATTCAATTTGTATATTGCCTTTGGTAGGATGGTCATTTTTACGATGTTGATTCTGCCAATCCAGGAACATGGGAGGTCTTTTCACCTTCTAGAGTCTTCTGCAATTTTTTTCTTTAGGGTTTTAAAGTTTTCATTGTAAAGGTCTTTTACCTCCTTGGTTAGGTTTATACCTAGGTATTTTATTTTTTTTAGGGGCTATATTAAATGGGATTGTTTCTGTCAAAGCTTTTTCACTTCTTTCATTCTGGGCATATAGGAAGGCCTCTGATTTTTGCACATTTATTTTGTATCCTGCCACCCTGCTGAACTTCTTAATTAGTTCCAGGAGCTTCCTGGTGGAGTTTTTGGGATCACTCAGGCATAAGATCATGTTATCTGCAAATAGGGATAGCTTGACTTCATCCTTGCTGATTTGAATTCCTCTTGTGTTCCTTTCTTGTCTTATGGCTTCAGCTAAGAGTTCAAGTACAATATTGAATAGAAATGGGGAGAGTGGACAGCCTTGTCTAGTTCCTGATCGAAGTGGGAATGCGTCCAATTGTTCCCCATTGAGCATATTCCTTGCTGTGGGCTTGTATACAGCTTTTATTATATTGATAAAGGTTCCTTTCATTCCTACAGTCTCTAGCATTTTGATCATAAAAGGCTGTTGGATCTTGTCAAAAAGCTTTTTCTGCATCTATCGAGAGTAACATGTGGTCTTGGACTTTGGACTGGTTTACATGATGAATTACATTTATTGATTTGTGTATGTTGAACCAACCTTGTGTGGCGGGTATGAAGCCTACTTGGTCCCCGTGAATGATCTTTCTAATATGTTTTTGAATCCGATTTGCTAAGACGTTGTTGAGAATCTTTGCTTCTGTGTTCATCAGAGAGATCGGCCTATAGTTTTCTTTTTATAAGTCAATCTTTATTAGGTTTTGGGATTAAAATGATATTAGCTTCATAGAAGGAATTTGGTAGTGTTCCTTCCTTTGCTATTTGATGGAACAGTTTAAGGAGTATTGGTGTTATTGACTCCTTAAATGTCTGGTAGAACTCTGTGCTGAATCCATCTCGTCCAGGACATTTTTTGGTGGGAAGATTCGAGATTACTTCCTCAATTTCCTTATATGTTATAGGACTATTTAAATAATTCACAACTTCCTGATTCAATTTAGGTAAGTTGTGTTTACTTAGAAATTCATCCATCTCTTTTGTGTTTTCAAACTTCAGAGAATACACGTTTTTGAAATATGATGTTATAAATCTCTGGATTTCTTTTGTATCAGTACTGATAACTCCATGTTCATTTCTAATTTTGTTAATTTTGGTTTTCTCTCTCCTGCATTTGGTTAATTTACCTAGGGGTGTATCAATCTTATTGATTTTTTCAAAGAACCAGCTTTTTGACTGGTTGATTTTTTCTATCGTTTTCTTAATCTCGATTTCAGATATTTCTCCCCTAATCTCCTCTCTTCTACTACTTTTGGGATCAGACTGCTCTAGTTTCTCTACAGCTTTAAGCTGGATTTTTAAGTTGTTTATTTCTGATGTTTCCATTTTTTTGATGTAGGCATTAAGAGCTATGAACTTCCCTCTTAGAACAGCTTTCATTGTTTCTCAGAGATTTTGGAAAGTTGTATTTTCATTATCATTCACTTTCAGGAAATCTTGAATTTCCTTTTTAATTTCTTCCTGAATCCAGTTCTCATTCAGCATCATATTGTTAAGTTTCCATGAGTTAGTCTATTTTCTATTGTTTGTTGTGTTGTGGATGCCCAGCTTTGGGCCGTGGTGGTCTGATAGGGTACAGGTTAGAATTTCAACTTTTTTGTATATGTGTAGATTCGTATTGTGGCCCAATATGTGATCTATTTTGGAGAAAGTTCCGTGTGCTGCTGAGAAAAATGTGTATTCTTTGGTGCGTGGGTGAAAAGTTCGATAGAGATCTGTAAGGTCCATTTCTTTGAGGGTTTGATTAAGTTCCAAAGTGTCTCTGTTAAGCTTTTGACCTGTTGATCTATCCCATATTGAGAGGGCGGTGTTGAAGTCCCCAAGAATTATCGTTTGGGGGTTGATTTCTTGCTTTAGACACTGTAGAGTTTTCTTAATGAATGTGGAGGGGCCCGTATTGGGTGCATATATGTTCAGTATTGTGAAATCTTCCTGGTGAATTGTACCTGTGACTAAAATGTAGTATCCATTTGTGTCTCTTATAATTTTCTTTGGTTTGAAGTCCACTTTGTCTGATAGCATAATGGCTACCCCTGCCTGTTTTCTGCTTCCATTAGCTTGTAGAATTGTTGACCAGCCTTTTATTTTTAGGGCATGCCTATCTTTTGTGGTGAGATGGGTTTCCTGCAGACAGAAGATTGATTGATTGTGGTTTTTAATCCAAATATGTAATCTGTGTCTCTTGTTCGGTGAGTTAATTCCATTAACATTTAGTGTTATAATGGAGAAACTATTTTTAATTCCAGACATTTATTATGTTCTACAGTTTTTATAAGTATATTGCTTCACTTTTAATGGTGTTATTCTTCCCTTCTGTTCTCCTGGATATGCCTGTTTTTTTCTTCAAGCTTGAATATCATTTCTAGCATTTTTTGAAGGCCTGGTTTGGTGGACATGTATCCCTTCCCGTTGTCTTTGTGCTGGAAGATTTTTCTTTCTCCCTCGATCATGACGGATAGTTTTGCAGGGTAAATCAGCCTGGGTTGACATTTTTGCTCATTCAATACTTGAAGTATGTCTCTCCAAACTCTTCTTGCTTTTACTGTTTTGACTGAGAAGTCATTTGTTATTTTAATAGGTTTACCTTTAAAAGTGACTTGTTTTTTCTCCCTTGAAGCTCTCAGCACCAGTTCTTTATATTGAATGTGGAATGTTTTAACTATTATTTGCCATGGCGAGCTTCTGTTTTGGTCATATCTGTTTGGGATGCGGAATGCCTCTTGTATATGGATGGGCCTCTCTTTTTTTAGATGAGGAAAGTTTTCCTTGATGATCATTTGAAAAATTTCCTCAGGGTGGTATTTTGAGATTCTTGCTCTGGTATTCCATGAATACGCAGGTTAGGCTTCTTCAGGGTGTCCCATATCTCTTGGATATTTTTCTCAAGTATCTTTTTGGCTTTAACAACCTCTTCCATTGAGCTGGTTAATACTCTCATTTGTCTTCAAGGTCTGAAATTCTGTTTTCTACTTTGTTAGTTCTGGTGATAAGACTCTCTGTGGAGTTTTGGGTTGAAGATAACTTGTCTTGTAGCTCAGTTTTAAACTCTGCTTGAGTCTGTTTTAACTGCTCTATGCCAGTTTTTGTTTCTTGCACTGTTTTTCTCAACTCCTCCAAGTGTCTGTTGTGTTCTTCTTCAAAGCGATTGATTCGGTTATTTAATTCCTCCTGGATTTCCTCTTTCATAGTATTGTACATGGTAATGATCATATTTTGAAAGTTGTTATCCTGTGTCAGGCTTTCATGGCCATTTTCCGTGGGTTTGTTCTGGTTGGAGTCTAGGTCAAGGGGATGCCCAGCTAGACTGTGTGTGGGTCCTGGGTGGCGGAGTGGGGGAAGGGAGATTTTTTTACATTTTTTATTATTATTTCTGCTCATACAAACTTAATTGGTACACCATTTCCCTACCTCCCTCCTCCTCTCCCCGAACTCCCGGCTCCCCCTCCCCTCAACCCTACCTCCCCATCCTCCAGTGCCTCCCGCCCCCATTCCCAGAGAGTCCTTTATTGTGCATGCCTGACTCTCCTCTGGGCCCTCCTCTCCGGTGACATACAAGGACCCAGTGGCATTTACCTGAACCCTTTCCTGTGGTCCCCTTAAGCATAGGAACACTACTGTGGCTGCCAATCCCTTGCCTCCAAGGATCTTGGTGCCTTTAGCTGATGCTAGACTTTGTGAGGTCAATAGCGTGTTGGACATTGAACAGGGCATTCAAAGTCCAATTATGATTGCTTCAGCCGTAACTTGTGTGGAGTATCTTGCAAATCATTACTCCTCCCATCCTTTTGCTCTTACAATCTTGCCACCCCCTCTTCCGCAAATGTCCCTGAGCTTCAGGATGGGGAGAGATTAGTCTGGCCTAGTTCCAGGTGGTTGATATAGAGTCTCTGAAGTTCTGGATTGTGGTTTGTTGATTTTCTTTTGCAGTTTTCTTGCTCCTGCAATGCCCTTCACTCCATCCTGTCAAATTCAAGTCAAGTGTTTCAGAGAATAAGTTTTAGCAGCTCAACTTTATAACAATTATAAATAAACCTGTTACGTTTTTCTGGAAAGAAAAAGAAAAAAAGTTCATTTTTTTAAAAAATATGCTCCAACAATTGTGAGAAGACAACTATGCTACATCTAGTAAAACTCGAAATTTTATAGCATTTCAGCTTTAGTTGTGACTTGTTCTGTGAGATGAATGTAGAATATTTGTATGTATTTTTTTCAATTACATGCTGAATAGTATACATCCCTCATTAACTTTAAATGTTAGAGCTGACATTTGCAGTGGACAAATTTTAACGAATACCATATTAAAATGAAGGTCTTAATGTGGACATGAGGAAGTAATTTGCTGGCTTTGTGCTTTTTTGCATGTATTCATGTTTTGTGCATATGCACATGTGTGTTTAGGTACATGTGCCACATCATTTGTTTGGAAGTCAGAGTAAGAGGGATTTGATTCGCTTTACCACGTGGACTCAGGTGATCAAATTTAGCTATCAACCTTGACAACGACTGCCTTTAGTTGCTAAACCATCTTTAAGACTCTTAGGTCTGTTTCCCTGTAATAATAATCATAGCTAAATTGATACAAAGATTTCTGTAGGGTAGAAGTGGTAAAGATCAGCATATGTTTACTCTTATTATTACGAATTTCTTTTCTGATGCTAAAATATTTATGTGTGGTTGGTATGCATAAATATGCATAGAACAGTAAGCATTGAAATCTTTTAATTTAATTAAATTTGTCAATTTCACATATATACATAATTCATACTGACCACTCTCATCCTTTTCATTCTCTTCTCTTCCTACTACTCCTGTCTACCTCTTTTCCTACCTTCCCCCACAAATCTCTTTCTCATTTTCATGTATTTTTTGTTCTGTTCCTTTTTTGAGTTTAACCTGGGCCATCAGTATAATCTTGGGCTTAGTGCTATCTACTTTACCCTGGTAATCTCGGCAGTAGGTATTAACCAAAAATATTGATTGACCTTCTAACATATTTTATTGGCAGCTAACAGCTCAGCTGTAAGGAGTAAGACCTCTGGAGTACCTCCTTCATTCAAGAGTGATTGTTGACAGAACCAGTCTCGTGGGGGCTCAGTTCAGCTAACTGCAGGTTTTTGAATTCCTGTTTGCAATGATTGTGTTATGCCTAAAAGATGGCTTTTTGCAGAAAAATAGATAGATAGAATAGAGTCTCATGGATTATAGGAAACTGGAAAGCTGGTAGCTAATGAGTTCAGACAGGAGAGTCCTAGCAAAGATAATAACAGGACAAAGTTATATCCTCTTCTCAGATATCTGTCTATGATAGCTTTGATAAGTTGATATATTCCATTTATCTAGCTCCCTTGGGGATCATTAAAGATCTCTCTGTCAACATGCTGATCATCACAAATAAGGTTACCTATTATTTTCTTCCTTATCTTTCCTTTCTTTCCTACTTCCAATAACTCAGACATAAAGATGGTGACTTTAAGTTGTCAATAATTTATTACTTTATGGAAATGTTTTTGAAATATGATTTGTATCAATTCCCATATTTTATATTGCTTTGTTGCTGAATATTATTAATAAAAATGTGAGGGTGGTAGAAATCTCACAGGGACAGTCATTATCTCCTTTGATGCAGTTGAGCATCAGCAGTTATGAATTAGAATCCATGTAACAGGCACATGGGATTTTAACAGTATTATTGATAATTACTGTAATTTATGATTCTGGTTTCAAGGTGTGTTCTGCAACAACCAGTATTCCTTGTTCTTCTCCTTCAAAGTTATCTAAGAGCAACAAGAGAATAGAAATAAAAGTGAAAATAGTTGTATTAGTCAGGTTCTCTAGAGATGCAGAATCGACACAATGAATACACACACATACACACACACACACACACACACAAACACACGCACACATATGTATATATGGAATGTATTGAGTTGGCTTACAGATATGGCCAAGGTAGTCCAACAATGGCTGCCAGTAGCTGCACAATTCGATAGTCAAGTGGGTGATGGCTGAAGGCTTGAGAATTCCTAGAGTCTTTGGTCTAACCGATGACCTGGAGGGTTGGAAGGCTAGAGGGTCAAAGAAACTGGGTGGCCGAAAAAGAAGATTGATTCCTAGCACAACTGCAATAAGCATCTCTTCTCTTTGGTGGCTTCTTTTTATATGGTCCAGTACTGGGAGGATCTTATTAGATCTTTGGAAGTTCTGATAGGATCTAGTGCAAGTATAATCCTTTCAGGTAGTCTCAGTTGATCCTTCCAGGTGTGGTCTTGGCCTATCTTAGTTAATACCTGGTGTGTCAAGTTGACACCCAGGCTTAATTATCACAAGTACACCCCTTGTCAACTTGACACCAAATCACATTTCCTTAGGCCATTAAAAATTTTCCAAGTAAAAAGGTAAGATTCATAGTTCCATCTAACATAATATAGCTATCCACGTACAACAGCACATGCATTATTTTTTCCAAGATTAATGACAATGTCTCTTGAGAAATGCTTAGTCTTTAGTGTCCCATAACACAATATCATAATATAGGTTACAATGTTTCATCACATTACTAAAGATTAACATTACATTACATAACATAAATATCTTCTTAGAGTATGTGCATATGCACAAGCCTATTCTTGACAGTCTAAACCAGGGGCACTCATGGTTCTAGAGAAACAGAATTGCAAGGATGAATTTTGCTAGCAGATATGGTGACATCTGGAGTTTGCTCTCCAACACTATCAAACCACCAGCTACTAAAGACTGCCCTGGCAGGATGGAGAATATTAAAAATGTTTGGAGTGAACTGTTTCAAGAATTGGTAAAGATAGGTGTGTTGGACAGTCCAGATTCACCTCTTATGAGGAGTGAGGAACTTGGTGATTCAGTATATAAAACTTCTGACAATATAAGTAAAAATAAGGAAAAAAATTTTGCTGATTGATTGCTACTAGCATCTCTTGATAAAATACAAAACAAGAAGGAAGACTTCAGACCCAAAAATATCCAAATCAGAAAGCATGTAAATAATCTGGAGGCCTCTAAGTGTGACCTAGAAGCAACTCTGGATAAAGTAAGAATGGAAAGGAAAGACTTTAGAGATGAAATTGCCCAGTTCCAAATGTGCCTAAACAACATAGAAGTTTCTAAGTGTGCCCTAAAAAAGAATCTTCTCTCCAGTAGCAATAAGGCTGGAATCACAGAAAATGAAACCCAAACTCTGATTATTAGATTGGCTGAGTTACAATGTAAATTAAAATCCCAGCCTCAAAAGGTGTTGGCAGTTAAAGCGCTGATTGGCAAAGAGTGGGATCCTGAAAAGTGGAATGCTGATGTGTGGGGAGACCAAACTGATGATTGAGGATGTTGAACCCTCAAATTCTGATGTGTTTATTTCACCCAAGGAAATGGTCTCCCCACGCTTAGCAGAGAATGAATCCCACCCCCACCCTCTACAGAATTCCTATCTCCATCTTCACCTGAGGAAATTACTCATGATTTGTCTGAAGGAAGAGCAAAGTCTTTGCCTCAAGAAAATGCTGATGTTCTGGCATGCCCACCTGTGATTGATTCCAGGCCTATAATTAGGCTCAAGCCTAAACAGGCTCTTAATCATGAAATAGAAAGTGTGGTCCATGAGGAGGTGTGCTATACCCCACTCACGGTGCCACAATCTGTATTAGGCACATTTTCTAGAGATGCAGAATTGACATAATAAATATATATATATATATATATGTAAACAGAGAATGTATTGAGTTGGTTTACAGATATGGCCGAGGTAGTCCAAGAATGGCTGCTAGTAGCTGATCAGTTTGATAGTCAAGTGGGTGATGGCTGAAGGCGTGAGAATTCCTAGAGTCTTTAGTCTTGTTGATGACTTGGAGGGTTGGAAGGCTAGAAGGTCGAAGAAACCAGGAGGCTGGAAGGAAGAGCGATTTCTAGCACAACTGTAATAAGCATCTCTTCTCTTTGGTGGCTCCTTTTTATATGGTCCAGTACTGGGAGGATCTTATGAGATCTTTGGAGGTTCTGATAGGATCTAGAGCAGGTATAATCCTTTCAAGTAGTCTCAGTTGATCCTTCCAGGTGTGGTCTAAGCCTATCTTAGATAATACCAGATATGTCAAGTTGATACCCAGGTTTAACTATCACAGTAGTATTTTTTTAATTTTTTTAAATCACTGTTGGGATGAGAACTAAATCTTGAGCAAGAAAATAAATAGAATTCATTCCAACTTTAGTGGAATTTCAAGCATAGGTGAAAATGAGAACACTTTTTGCTACAGATCTCACAAATAATACTAAGAATTCCACTGTGAAGTACATAACCCCAAGTGCAGCAGGAAGAGAAAGCAGGCTAGCAAGGAAGCATTCAAAGAATTGATGTTAAATATTTAAGAATTACTACATTTTATAATGAGAAAACATTGAAAATAGTCTACATATGTGTGTATCAGTAGTATTGTTCCATGAATACTGATAAGGCTGTCTATTAAGTAGAATAGTTCAAGAGGAAAATAGAAAGGCCCTCATTCTAACATATAAGATGACATGCACCATTTAGTTTCAAGGGAAAAAGTAAACATCCAAAGCATCAGCAATTACTACACTTTGTGTCAAAGAATAAAGATACATATTTATGAATGTAAAATATCTTAAGGGATATTCAAGTTATTTTAGATCCAAAGCTATTATGATTAACAAACTTGGAGAAAGAAGTAGATGATATCCTTATTCCTATGTGCAACTTTTGCTACATATCCTTTCCTTCATTTCATAGTAAATTTATATATTTTTGAAGAATTAATTTTGATTGTCAAAAGGTCATCCATAGGAGTTTGTAGATAGGGATATTCACAAAAAGACATGTACAAATTAAGAGCATAAAGAATTGAAAATAATAATTCATAAACTTACGAAGATTAGTGTATTTCTATTATGTTCCTCTTTATTAGTGAAATGGATTCTAAAATTCAGTAATTTATGACATGATCGGACACAGAATTTCAATGTCTTTTTGCATAGATACTACTCGTCATATACTGTGAATTATAATAATATATTGATGTATATATTATGCATGATATATTATGCATTATGTATCATACCCATATACACAGAGAGAAAGAAAAAGAGAGAGAGAGAGCACAAGCTGTGTGCAACTTATTCCAAGTTTAGTAATCAGTATCTGGGAAACAAATTCCCAGGATTATTTAAACGTGAATACAACTATATCTTTTCATGACATGACTGAACTGAACCTACAAGCCGCATTTTTAATTAAGTAAAATGACATTTATCCATTCATATCTTGAAAACTGTGCATCTTTTATCATATTTATTTATTTGTTTGTTTGTTTATTTTGCCTGTGTATCAGAGGGCACCTTATGTGCCTGTGAAGGCCCAAAGGTGACTTTAGGAATTATTCTGTATTGCTTCCATCTTCTTTTTGCCTCACTTTGGGATTTCCCGGGTTTTTTCCTTTCAGAGATGAAAGTGGGGTGTTGCAGTTTGCCTGCATGGTTGTTGATAAATGACCATCAAATGGTTTTAAGGGAACAAGGAGTTTATTTTCTCTTATAATTACTGGTTACAGTTCTAGTGCAGCTTGATGGGAGAGCACGCACCAACACCAGGGCCAAGGGAACTGGCCACACCATCTCTATATAATGGCTGAGAAAGGGACGATCCTTACTTGCCAGACCAGCATGTCTGGCCAAGTGTACAAAAGGATGCCAACTCTATCAACCAGCTCTATGTATTTTATTCACCTCTTCAGGACCTAGTCCCACCCACATGGACTGAGTCTTCTCCATCAGCTAGACAATCTCTTGCAGGTTTGCTCTGGTCTTAAATCAACCACTAATTCTCTACAAATGTGCCCAGAGCTCAAACCCTCAACTGTCAAGTTGACACCTGTGCCTAACTATGATGTGGGGTCACTGTCAATTTCACCTGGTGTTTTTACATGGAATCCAGAATATGAACTCAGGTCTTCCTGCTTTGGTGACAGAGTCTTCACACTTAAGCCATTTCTCCAGCATTATGACATTATGACCCATATGACAGAACACAGGAACACAGGTCCCTGTGCATCTTTTTTACCACATTGTAGTCTCATAATCTAAAAACTATTACAAGCAAATTTAGATAGACTATTGAGTAATGAGGCTTTACTTTGAAAAGGGGCAATAGCCTGATGACATTTTGAAACCAGAGGTACATGAGCAAAGTATGCTGACAAGACAAAGATTGAGCTCTTTGTGTTTCAATCAAAGGTATTCACAATCCTAGAGGAATACATGGCTTTTCATGGTTAACCTTTATCTACTGGACTGTTTAGAATTACCTAGGAAATAGTGAGGCACACCTGTGGGTGTCCCTAAGTGTCTTTCCAAGAATCACCCTAAATGTGGTAGGCACCATGTCATGCACTGGTCTTTTAAACAGAACAGATAAGGAAAAGTGAGAAAAGGCACGTAGACCCTATTTACTGGTCACCACTATCTCCCTCTTCATAGCCCCTGGAGTTTTCTCTACTTCTTGACTCAAAATGATGTCAACTATTTTGCTCTGCCATATCCTCTGTGCCATTAACTGACATCTCTAAAAATATAAGACAAAATACATCTTTTTCCAGTTTTATTTGTTTCTGCCATTTATTTCCTCACAGCAATTTGAAAAGGAAAAACACAACACAAAACCAAAGAACATCCTGAAATATATTGGAATGATGAGCGAATATTGATGCTTGTATATTAAGCACAAGACTGTTATCATTATTAACAACTCAATTCTGACTAGATGGCTTTCATAATGTTTTTGATTTATATAATATTTATCATCCTCAAAACATGCTTTGTGGGACCATTTGTGTAAAAATAGCAGAAGATTCTAAAATTCCTTACATCAAATTAATGCCTTATCAGTCTTCCCAAGACATTGATATTCTCTCATTTTTTTTGCGCGTGTGTGTGTGTGTCCATATATATTCATGTGCAAGTGTGTGCAGGTGCACTTGAATATGCATAAGTGTTCATGTAAAGACTAGGGGACAACCTTGGATGTTCTTCAGATGCTGTACACTTTGATCTTTATTTATTTATTTTTTCTCTTGAGGCAGAGTCTTCCATTGATTTTGTACTCAGCAAGTACTCTCCAGGGATCCACATTGCCTGTCTCTGAGTGGTGGAGTTATAAGGATACACCACCCATATGACAGAACACAGGAACACAGGGCCCTGGGCTTGCAAGTTTATTGAATAAACCATTTCCCTAGCCTTTTATAACTACATGTAAAACGATATTTGATTTCATATAATTTTGGCTATGGATATTACTTATAACTTAATATGCAACATGCTTAATCCCTGGTATATAATATAATGGGATTGGGAGTGGCAGGATGTCAAATTTTATTTGCGAGAACTATCTGACTTCAGTTCTTTGATTCATTTTTCAAATTAATGTCCTTAGTATTTTATGCTTTTTAATGTATAGGGCATTCAGTTTTTGGTTAAATTTCATTTAAGTATTTCATTCTCTTGATACTATTGCAAATGAAAATGCCTTATTAATTTCTTTTTTGAGACAGTTCCATGTTGTTGTATGTAAATGCAATACTTTCTGATGTTTAAATATATTACATATATTCAATAGTCAAAGCAATTGAGGATTTGCCTAAGTATACACATAGATCAATAAAGGAAAATAGAGATTATAGGAATAAATTCATTTATATATGACATAGTGATCTTCAGGAGCTTATAGAGAATGCAAGAATTTGAAGTAATAGACTGTTCAATCAAAGCTGTTAGAAAAACCAGTTAGTCACATGCAAAAGAATGTATTTTGAGCTTTCCTATGTCATACCAAACAAACTCAAAATTCATTATTAAAGACTTACCTCTAAGGCCTAAAATTTTAAATACTCTAGAAAACAATATGGAGGCAGCTCTTTGACAGTGCTCTATTTGGATATATGAGGAAAAGCACAAATAATAAAGTTTGAATAGCAAGTGGGATTGTATCAAATTTAAAAGTTTATTCACAGAAAAATAAAGCCTATCAGCACAGTAGGGGAATACCTACATAATAAAAGTAAATATTTTATTTTATTTTTTTATTTATTCAATTGTGCATGTAAGCATGTGTGCGCATGAGTGTATGTATGGGTTTGCGTATGTGTGTGTATGTGTGTGTAGAACCACGGACGAATTCGGGAACCACCATGGACCGCCTCCACCTCCTCCTTGTTTACTCTGCCCTGGGATTCACAGGCTCTGCCCTACTAGGAACAGAAATGCAGGCAGCCCCCGCTTCTGCCCGGCGTCTACACGTGGGATCTAGGATCCGAACTCAGGACCCTCTGCCTGCAAGGCAGAGGCTTAACCCCTAAGCCACCTCTCCAGCCCCAAAAGTAAATATTTTAAAGCAAATGTTTGATAAGATTAATACCCATCATATATTAGACTCAAGAAAACAAAGTAAGAAAAGAATCTCCATGGACATGCTCAAGAGAGGACAGAAACAGCTTGTTAACAACTATTTGAAAATTGCTGGATGTCAGTTATCCTTGGGGAGGCAAGTGCAAGTCAAAAACTTCAATGAGATATGACCTTGCTCTAGTTAGGATGGCAATTATCAAATTGTTGAATGGCAACATGTTTGGAGCCCTTGCACACTTTCTGGATGTGTTAGCAAGAATAGTCTTTATACAATACTGTTTAGAACTTTCTCTTCAAACTAAAAATAGAAGTAATTTTCAATACAGTAATTCCACTTTGGATACAATGCCATGCACCAAATAAGAAGAACAAGTATATCCTAAAAATTCTAAAATTATAATATGGTCAATATAGAAAACAGTAAAATAGTTGTTTACCATTATTGTCAAATATTGTGTGCTATACTTTATCTGCTCTCTTTTTAATCTGACTGTGAAGTATGTTAACACCAGCAATACAAAAACTTATATAATTCATTGTGTTACAACATTGTCATGGGAAAGATGTCACTTTCACTTATCAGTAATTTTTCAGCTCCTTTTGTATGTTTCATGATTGCTATCATAAGTGTAGCCCATTTATAAGCAAACTTTCATTTTGTGAAGCAGCATTGTGTATCCAAGGAAATGAAATAGGCACATGGAATATGTAGCTAGATTTCCATATTCATTGCAACATTATTCACAATAACCAAAATGCGGAATCAACTCATGGCAACATCACCTGACGAACAGATAAATTAATGATGATACAAAACACAGAAAGCAATGGAAGATTGTTAAGAGCCTAAAGTGGAAAAGTGGTAAGCCATACATTATCTCCTGGGCAAGACATAGTTGTGATATACAAAAGATTTCATGGGAGGTATGTATACTTACACAAGAATTGCACAAGAACTCTTTTATCAACATCTCACCATAACATCAGAAAGATTTCAAAAAGCCCCACATCTCTCTGAGAGACTGATGAGGACTACGGCTGAAGGGGAGTAAAGAAAGATGCTTTCCTCAACGGTACACTCACTGCTTTAGGATGCTTTCTTATCACATACTAGTCATCATATACTAATCATCACATACTAGTTAAAACACAGTGAGCTTCACAAGCAAAAAGATTCGAAAATAGGAGTGATCAGGCAGGAAGAGATGGCCATGTCTTTCTGTTCTTCATAGCTATTCACATGAACTATAACCTTCTCAATGATGGTGAGGTGCACTTACAATTCTACAGTCCTTTTAGCCACTCTCACAGTTATCTACCTGTAGCGTGTATTTATTTCACATTTTTCGCATAAAGCTTATCAAATGTAATGTCCTGCATGTCTTAAAGATTTCCGTAAAGACATGGGGCTACTTAAATAAAAACTTTTTAAACTGCATTTAAACAAACACAGGACTCATTAGCCACCCATGCCTACTATACATTATATGAAACAATGTAGATAGTTTAGAAGTTAATTCCATAATTTCAAATATTTCATTTAAATGGCACTGTATTACATAATCATCATATTTACTGCCCATAATTTAGAATGTGAACTTCATGGAAAAAATCTTTTAACATTTATTTAGACAACGAATCATATGAATCTAATGATTAGTTATGTAAATCAGCACGAGTGATTTGGACTTGACACCTTGTAGATAATAAGCATTCTATAGTATGATGTGGTAGGCATACAAGAAAATTAAAGCAGAATGAATAAATATGTACAAAGAAAAGAAAAACTATTTTATTATACTGATAGCAATATAATGAATATTTTACAGTCTGAGTTATAAGGTTCCCTGAAATAAAGAATTTGATAAAATTGTCAGACTGATGTCAGTTCAAGTCAGAATTCTGAGCAGTAAGTTAGGAGATTGCCAAATTTGGAAATCATGGCAGAGATTTGAATTGAGTTCTCTAGGGATATGAGCTTATCAAATAACTCTTATAGAAACTATAAAAATGTTGAAAAGAGAACTTTGTAGAAGTTTCACACACCATATCTTAATAGAGTGCTTTTTCTCCTATTTCTTCAACAGATTTTAGAAAGCTATTTCAATGTTCTCAACCCTAATCTCTAGATCACCAGAGGTGTTTAAGGAGTCATTTGAAATTTAACATTATTTATGCATATTTATGTCATTTAACATTATTTTATGCATTCTATCCATAAAGAAACATTACAAAAAGTAACACAATAGAAAGCATGGCATATATAGTCTTTCCATTGCTGCTAACTCATAAGTAGCAGATCTGTATCTTTATTGTTAGTAATTTATTAAAAAATATTTATGAGCATAAATGAGCAAATGTTTCATAATTTTTAGTTTATTCAGAAATAATTTGAATATAACTTTCAGTGATATTTATGCTAAAATGATCTCACTTATAGATTATCTTTACACATTTTCTTTGCAACCTAACAATAATTCAGCTAGAATCTGCACTGTGACAAACAGAAGATGTTTAACAAATAAGTTATGGAGCTCAACATCCTAAGAGGCCCTTGCTAGCATATAATGAATGTTTCATTAAAATTTGAAGAAGTTTTCTGTGTGTTCAAAGCAAGGGTCTTATCTTTATCAAATGAGAGACAAGCTTTGTCATAATTTATTTTGTTTTTTTAGTTCCCATTTAAAAGAGATACAGGCTAGACTTCCAATATCAGTTTTGTGCATGTGAACTTTGATTCAATAATTCCTTATTTGTTTGATTCATATTATTTCTTATCTAGATATTGAGGCTAGCAATACTATTTCATGAATAGTATTAGAAGGTTTACAAATTATGTATTTAGAATACTAACAAAAATACAAATTAAATGCTGAATGAATAAATAAGCTTGCATTGGGTCTTTCTGCTCTTACCTCCAAAGTGTCATTTACTCCTGATTTTCTTAAACTGTGGATTCTGATGATAAAGAGGGTCATCTAACAGAATGTGTATATCTCAAAAATGGCTATAAATATTGTTTCAAAATCAGATGCACTATATATGTGTGTACATATATATGTATATATATATTTATATATATGTCAGTAAGTGCCTGTGCAACAACCATTAATTTTATTGTAGCCTTGATCCTGAACACACAGCATGCATACTATGCACAGTATATGCTGTCATACTACACAAGTAATACTGCCTCGTGCACCTCAGCTTATATTTCAGATGGTTATGTTATGAATTGCAGTATTTAAGCTGTACAATGTTTTTTGTTGTTACAAAAGCATAATGGTTTAAAATCAGAATAAAGACTTTTAAAAATAATTTCCTATCATTGTTCAGCATGTAAGTATTGAATTAGTATACCTTAGATTTTGTTGAGTTAGAATATTTGATATTAAAAATGCAATTTGAGTTGCTGATGTAAAAATATTAATTTTCACAAGGGATACTACATTGTTATTATAGGTTGAACTGAATTGAGCTATAAATGGGAAGAATTGGCAGTTTGATGATAAAACTATGTTTTTTCCTGCTGCTATGTAATTGAGAACCATTAAATAGAAAACAGACTTCCTTTTTTACCAATATTAGTAGGAAAAAGCAGTCGTTATTTCTTCATTAAAGTATAATGTTAGCTATAACTTTTGCTACATGCAGGTTTTTTCTCTTTAATATAAAACACATAACTTTGTTTCAACAGCACCCTCCCCAGTATCCACCATCAGAATGATAACCAAAGGAATCTGTTTAGTATTTTTAACCTTCCAGCTACTTTATATTACCCATTACCAAATTCATGTCAACCTCAGGACTATCCAAGAGTGTAGGCAAAGCGCACACACACACACACACACACACACACACACACACCCCACACCACACACACACCACACACATGCACACACACACACACACACACACACACACACACACAGGAATCTCTCTTAAGTTACCTTTAGTTACATATTCTTGGATTTCTCTCATTACTTTCCACTTGTTTTGAAACTTGCAAACTTTGTGTTTTGAGTCCTAATCCAGTAAAATTAAACCTTACATTTTATTTCTAGATGTCTAACAAAAACTGAATGCAGTCTAACAGCCTTCAGGAAAGATGTTTCACAATGAAGGAATTTTACTTAGAGCACTTTAATTTACCTCAAATTTTGTGCTAGTCTGTAATGCCTTCGAGTAGTTTCCCCAGCATAGCTCATAGTAGTTTTTTGTGCCACGGGTGTTCTGAAACAAGATTTACGTATATCTACAAGGTTGTTTTCTGTGCATTAACAAGTCTATTATTCATTTATTTCATGCTGTCTTCTATAATGATTTCCTTTATGATCTTCCACTATAATATATGGAATTTTATTTAAGAATATATTATTCCTATGTGTAACATTACCTTAAATTTTAATTATAATAGTAACCAAGCACTTGATATATATATATATATATACACATAATGAATGCCACTTCCAGATAATCACCTTACACACTTTGTATGTTTACTAAAGAAAAAATAGGGGGGATTCATTCCTACAGCTTGAAATATGCTGATTGACAGTATTTGATAATCTATTTACTTATTAGAATCACATTATGTAAGATATAGGTAATGCCAAAAAAATGTAGGTACCCTATCTCAAAACACTATGTACTTACTTATTGTCATGTTAATTTTGTCAGTGAGTCCAGTGGACAAGCAACTATAACTAGACTATCAGTGAGAGAGAATAAACCCCTTATTTCCTTAAGCTGTTACATCATGACATTATCAGAAAGTTGCTGATAAACATGACAAAACAGCCTAAAGGAACAAGGGGTTTATTTCCTCTTATAATTCTTGGCTACAGTTGCTTGTCCAGTTTTGCAGAAGAGCTCACACCAACACCAGGTGGAAAGAAACTGGACACACCATATCCACATAACGCCTTAGAGAGTGACAATCCTTAGATGTCCAACCAGCATGTCTGGAAAAGTTTAAATATGGATGTCCTCTTTCTCAACCAGCTTCCTCCATCTTGTTCATCTGCCCAAGGGCCTAGGCCTACCCATCAAGGATTGGACCTATCCCATCAACTAGACAGTTTCCTGCAGGTGTACTCTGGGATTAACTCAACTACTAGTTATCTACACATATGCCCAGAGTTCAAACCTTCAACCATCAAGTTGGCACTTGTATCTAAATATGACAGCAACCACAGAGGCAAACTGCTATAATCAGCATTTATACCAATATTCAGGTTTTTCTCTTTGAATCATCACAGACATTTTGATTCAATCACATTAGTGAAAGTATTTCATCCAAACATAAATCACAGCAAAATGTTCTTTCTGTATATGCATTATGTGGAAAACACTAAATTTCAAATTATCAGTTGCCTTCTGATGGTTTAATATTCATAATATTTTTATTTCCAGGTCCTATGCCATTGACTTCAAATCATAGTTTAAGAAATTGATTTAGCGTGTGTGCCACAATAAAGAAGAGAGTGATAATGGATCAAACTAAGTGACACTGTAAAAATAAAATCACAGGAGTGAAAAGAAGAGTTAAAATATGCTGGAATCTGTTTCATGATGGTTTTAATCGTAATTCAGCTCATTAAGTAGAGAATGGATTAGGCTAATCTCAACTGTAATTATACGTTCTATCAGGCACATAAAGGTAAGCGAGAGAGTGAGTCTGTATTACCATAAAACTCAGGTTTGAGATAATTGGCATAACAGAATGGAGCTGTCATCAATTGACTTTCATTATGCACCACAAGTCTAAAGCAGATGGGATTAACTCATTGTTGACTGCATGCTAGATGTCAAGAAACAAATATATTTAGCTGGCCTCTCAAACTTTAGGAAAAGCCTAATAGACAACACTGCTGGCAGGTAGTTTGATAATACATATCAAACTAAAGCTAAAAACTTGTCTTCTTGTTTTCTTTAAACTCTGGGTAAATCAAGGAGAATCAGATTCTTTAATGTGGAAGTGGGAGTAGCCTTGCATTTTTATCTTGGATTTGTTAATTCCTCAAAATGTCTTCATTTCTTTCAAGTTGCCAGCAGAAATTTAAATACGTAAAAGTCAATTGGAATTTTAATTGGCTGTAATATGTTAAAAGGCCAAACTTATCAAGGTTTGTAGACTGAGAAAGCAGCAAAATTCACAAGCACATAAGAAATTTGCATTTGACTTTTACTGACACATTTTATACATTAGTGGTGTACCCGGTATAGCAGATATTATGCTGGAGTATCCAAAGTAATTTACTTTGCCGGAAACCCAAAGTAGTTTATAAAATAGTACTAATGACTTGAAAATGTATTCAGCCTCCAGCTTAGCCTAAGTACCTTATGAATACCCATATGTGTCTTTTTTGAATTATTGCTATTCAGGTAACAATTATGCACTCTATCATTATCTTAATAACTAAAAAGATAACTAGTTAGTCAGATCATTATTTCAGGTTTATTTCAAATAAAGTATTGAGGTATGCAGATTAATTTTATTTTTTATAATTTTTTTTTTTTTTGCTCTTGCTGGTTGGTTTTCGTAATTCTTCTCCTTCTTTCACTGACTTCCTTTAGTCAATCCCAAACTTCCAAAAACATTATGTTATTCCAGGTCTTCACTAAAATCGTTTCAATTCTGGATTTGTAGCAAGGCCAATGACCAATTTTTAAAAAGGAGAGTAAGGATTAAATAGAGAGGGCCTGTAACAGATATATAAGGCTAGATTGTGGAGACAAATCTGAAAAGAGTACAAAGTAAATATATTGTAATGGTCTGGGAGGAGTGAGAAACACAGACTTACCTGGTAATTCTAATATTCTGTTGATTCTTGTTGCATTCAAGGGATTTTGAATTGATTGCACTGGAAAGAATAGTATTCAATGACAGAAATGCTGAAATTGATGTAAAGCATGAAAATGAATGTGTATAGGTGGTCATTAATTAATTTAATATCTGATTCTGGAACAGTTATCTGAGAAGAAACTCAAGGTTTGTTTGCATTGTTAAGGTGGCCAACAATTATGAGACTTTTTAACTGATCATGGCTAACTGAATGAATGTTCTGTGTACATACCTGTATTGAAGTTTTAGTTGGCATACAGTGTTATTCCAATTTATTCTTTGCTGCTGAATTTAATAATATTTAAAGAAAATTAATTGCACAAATTTTATCACAGTCATATATTATTTTCTTCTATAGTTTTGAATGAGTGCATGTTTCATACTTCTTCCTGAAAATAATAGTTAACATTTTTGTACTTCCCTGCTATTTTATATAAGAAACATATTTGAGATTAATTAAATGGAAATAAAACCAGCTTCATAGAAGAAATGTTTGCTTTACTCAGATATCCCACTTTAGGATAGAGTTAGTATACATACGTGAATAGTGGAATTATTGTAAGACATGTTATCAGTAAAGTGGTATTAGTAAACTTAATGCTCTATGCTTGATGTACAAAATGTATTGTATTTTTAAATTTTTTATTGTTATTTATTATTTATTCAAGTATGCATGTATGTGTGTGTGCATGTGTGTGTATGTATATGCGTGTGTATGTGTGTGTAGAACAACGGGCAAATTCGGGAACCACCATGGACCGCCTCCACCTCCTTCTTGCTTTACTCTGCCCGGAGATTCACAACCTCCACCCTACCAGGACCAGAAACGCAGGTCGCCCCCGCTTCTGCCCTGCGTCTATACGTGGGGTCTATGATCCGAACTCAGGACCTTCTGCCTGCAAGGCAGAGGCTTAACCCGGAGCCACCTCTCCAGCCCCATATTGTATTATTTTAATTGCTTTAGTCTTAGTTGCTTTCTCACATTTTTAATCAATTTTGCGACTTTTTAAGTAACCTTACCAAACCAATGATGGTTACATCACTGTACCACTCTCAGAACTTTCTAATACTTACACAATCTTATTCATGCCTGTTTTCAATTAATCCTCCTTATCATCTCTAATACTAGGCCACTGCTAATCTCTGTTAGTAAATTTGCCTTGTGCAAATAGAATCTTATGATATGTGGTTACTGGTTTTGAGCTGTTTGTATTTATAAATGTTTTTGTGTATCACTAGCTTGCTTTCTTTCCACTATTTTATTATATTTATTTATTATTTTCCAAATCATACAAGCTTAATAGGTACCCTGGTCCCCTCCCTCCCTCCACTCCGCCCCAGTCCCCTTACACCCTCCTCCCTTTTCCCTGCTTTTCACCCCTTCTCCCTCCCTTTCTCCCAGTCCTCCCCTTCCCCCTCCCATTCCCTGGAGCATCCTTTAGTGTGAATATCAAACTTCTCACTGCATCCTCTACTCTGGTGAAGTGTAAGGATTCAGTGGCATTGCCCAGAGCCGTTTCTTGGGCTCCCCTTTAGTATGGGAACACTATTATGACTGTTAGTCCCTTGCCTCTAAGGATCCTAGTGCCTGTGATCCATGCTAGACTTTGGGGGGGTCATTGACATGTCAGTCATTGCACAGGTCATGCAAAGTTCAATTATGTCTATGGTGGCCCTAATTTGTGTGGAGGATCTTGTGCGTTGTAGCTCCTCCCCATCTTTAGGCTCTTACAATCTTATCGCTCTCTCTTCTGCAAATTTCCCTGAGCTTTAGGATGGGGAGAGATATAGGTGGTCTGGTTCTAGGTAATTAATATAGGATGTCTGATGTTCTGGATCATGGTTTGTTGTTGTCTTCAATTTAATTAAATAGATCTGCCACATTTTGTTTCCATTCACTAGAACATGGATAATTAGGTTGTTCAAATCTTTTGTCGATGTACACTTTTATTTTGGATAGATACATTTGAGATAATATTACTAATTGGTTTGTATTTGATAGTACTCTTAAGGAGATATTTTGTTCTTTAGAACAAGAGAGATGATTGTCCATCAGCCCAATATATCCTGCTATATTTTGATAGTTATCTTTGCTTTTCTTTGCTTTTACTGTGATGATGGAATCAATATCAAAACCTTCTATATGCTTGGAAAGTGCTTTATGACTAAGCCATTCCATATTACTAAAGATTTAGATGCCTGGAAAAAATTCTTGTATATTCATATATATATATACACATACATATATAGTTTTATAAAATAGGCTGTATCACAGAATATAAATATATTCATCATATAATATATGTAACCATATATTTGATAGAAATTATGTATGCTTCACTTTTGTATCTGAAGGGAAGGAGTTTGATTATTTGAGAGTGAATGATCATGGAGTTGAGTGAGCTGAGCTATCTCTTCAGACAATAATAACTAAACAGATGTCAGTAATATATGAGAAGGCTGAATAAAGTAAAAACTTAGGATATTTCACTTTTAGGTGACTTTTGGGGAAGTTGCCATGGCATCAGTGAACAAGCATTTTTGAGGTATGAGAAAAAGATGATGTGCCTGCTATTTGTTGATCTTTGAGGGAGACCAGTTGTATCCAAGCTTTTCCCTAAAATTGCATCCAAAAACAGTGATTTATATAATTCTTAATGAATTCTGGGAGACTATAGTCTAGTTCATGTTTTACTCTGAGATATAGTTATCCTGAACTGAAACATACACTGGTAATTGGTGGTTTAATTTATATGGCCTTGGAGTTGGTGGTGTACCTCAGCAGTAGAATGGTAGTACACTTAAGGCACTGGCTTCTTTCAAGTAAAATAAAAAGCTATGTAGTTTCTGCTCAAAGACAACATTGTTAAAAAGTAGTAAGAGATCATTAAATACTTGAAAATAGATCTCAGTCAGTGAAAATGATTGTGCACAGACAAGGATAGTGAACAATGGAAGAGAATCTGCTTAGCTTCTGTGAGGTTCTAGATTTAATCCCCAGCACTATGCAAATATAAAATCAATAACATGGGCTGGAGAGGTGGCTCAGGGGTTAAGCCTCTGCCTTGCAGGCAGAGGTTCTTGAGTTTGGATCCCAGATCCCACGTATAGACGCCAGGCAGAAACGGGGGCGGCCTGCGTTTCTGGACCTGGTAGGGCAGAGTCTGTGAATCCCGGGGCAGAGTAAACAAAGAGGTGAAGGTGGTCCATAGTGGTTCCCGAATTCGTCCGTGGTTCTACATACACATACACGCATACACACACACACACACACACACACACACACACACAAACACACAATTGAATAAAAATTTTTAAAAAATTAAAAAAAATCAATAACAGAGCATGAACACAAAGAAAGGAGCTCAGGTGTTACTCATAAAATTATAAGCTTTATAATGAAGAGAATGAAGCTATCTTAGAACTCTTGGTTACTTGTAACACTATCCTTTGAGAAACTTCAAATGACAATACCTAATGTTTGTATCATTTTTGATGACATTAATAACACCATTTTATAATTTTAATAAACAGCTTTATTGAGTTATAATTTACATTTTACAATTCATTCATTGAAAGTGTATAGTTTTTATATTAATGATTATCATATAGAATATACATTATATGAATATTAATGTATTCATAGATATGTGAAATCACAACCAAATCACTCTCGGAATATTTTTATCACATCGAAGAGAAGCCCCCAGAGCTGAGGATAACTACCATTTATTTAAAGCCAACTGTTCTTTCTACTGCTTTGCATAGCTTATCAGAGAAATAAGACTACTAAGGAAGAATTTTTAGCCCTCCATATAAGACAAAAATCTCCATTTCAGAAAGATGAAGTATAATCCCTAAGCCTTCTAGGTAATAAATTATGGAGCAAGTTTCTCAGTAATGATCCATATATAACCACAGGAACTATGCTTACTGGATGTGCTGTTTTGTCTCGTTCAAACTACTTTGCAAAGTAGAAGTTAATATCATTTTAACAAATACCTGTAACAATACCATTTAGTATCATTCTTTTAACAAATGGAATCAATATCATAAAAGGTTATAAAGTACCAGTCCAAAGGTCTATCTTTCACGTCCTTTTTTTCCTATCATGCTGCCATCCTTGGTTGAAGTAATTCAAACGGAGAAGGTAATAGCCTGTATTGTCACTAATAAGTAAGTGGGTCTTTTGAAGTGAGCAATTTTCCCCTCTCCCTTGCAGTTTGTCAAGGTCAAGTATTTAACGGGAAATTTGTTACATGACTTACATTCATTTTAAGGGTATAAAAATTGAGAGAAATAAATAAAGTGGAAGACAAGTGACTAAAGAAGTACTAAAGGAAAAGAGATGAAATGTTAGGTCTCACAGTTAAGGGAAAGTAATTGAGTACTTCCTAGACATCTTCATAATTTTCTTGACTGTATTGAACTTGAGAATGCACATACTATCTTTCATTTTCATTCCTAACTTATTAATATTATTTCTAGGATGGACTGCTTGTTACTTTATAATAAAATAAAACAAACATTTTCTTCTATATGGTGATAGAACAGACTAAAAATGGCAAAGTTCTTTCACTTGTCATGGTCATAAACTAGGCAGTATTTCTGACGAAAACATCTTATTGTGGGTCTTCTATTTCATTAAAAGAGCTACTGCTTGAAGTTCAGTTAATTAAAAATTTCTGAAGTAAACTTTGCAGTGGGCTTTCCTGAAAATAGTCAATCGTAGACATAACTAAGAGAGAGAAATGGTAACATTTCCCTTAAGCAGTGTCAATGATGATTTCTTTTTGAAAACAAATAGTAGCAGATGGAACTTTTCAGTGAGGGTTACTAATTAAAATCCCCTGATAATTTTAAAAAGCATACCTCTAAGTGTCTTGGAAACTGCATTTGCTAAAAAGCAAAGTGAAACCTAACAGGACAATCACCCAGGTACCTGAATGAAGGCAATTATCTAGCAGTTATCCACAGGGCATGGTTGCATCCTGTGCAGAAGGGATCACTTTCTGAAAGCCACCTGGTCAGCTTAAGCCCTAAAGGTGCCTTCAGCCATCTTGATAACCACAGCTGAGACATGATCAGGGAGATTACATCTAGTACAGAACTGCTTAGTGATGCATGTCTCTCTGTCCACCTCTTCTATTTAACCTGAAGCTCATGTCATAAAGAACCCCAAACATGAACTTGAGAATCATTGGGCCCCTTTGTCTGTTCTTCTTTCCACATAGATTGTTAACTAAATCTCTTCTCTCTGATTTTCAGCCTTTCTGATTTTTTAAATTGGTGTGTTTGGGACAGGTGGCCGCTGAACGTAACACTTGGGGGATGCTGAAGCCCAAGATTTTTCCATGTTTCTAGTAAAAAAAGACTGACTGACTGACTGAACGAATGAATGAATGAGGTACTTCCTTAAAGACATGAACACCCTCTTCTGAAAACTGTAATAAGCACCATCTTTTCTTTAATTAGCCTATTAGTGTGTGTGCTACATCAGTTATTTTCAAAGGAAGTATAACAATTTAAATTCACTGACAAAGACAAGTCATAAGAATTGTTATAGTATATGTGTCTTCTCCATATATATTTTTATATGTATGCTATCTTTTTACCATTGACATGTGGTACATTTTAATGGTCATCCATAAAATAAGCAAAAAAAAAAACCACACTGATACACTGTTGAAAATTGTTTAATGTCTACAGAAGACTGTTGATTCTGAATTAAAATGAAACAGCATACATCATGACTTTGGGTAAGGTTACTTATTAATGCTTACTTATTTAACAAAGACCAGTCATAATATTAGATTCAAAAGTGGTAGCCTAAAAACATGCAGAGAGTTCAGAAAATTTCCTTTGTCAAATTAAGCTCCTACACCCATTCTTCAACATGCCTGTTTCTTTTTCTTTGTTTGCTTATTTGTAAGATGTCTGTTTATACCTTTTGTTCTCTTGGCTGATTTCTGTCAGTGTCTTTATTTATTTTGTCTTCTATTGGTGATCTTCCCAAGATACATTGATAGAGTGCTGCAGAAAATTACTTAATTTCTATATGACAATAGTAGTTATAACTATCATAGGCAAATTTATTTAGTACCCTTAATAATTCAAAAGAAAGCAAAAGGTCCTGAGAACAAAATGTTTAGAGAAAAACTCCATAGAGTAGAACAGAGAAACAAAACTGGATAGAAGTTAAATGCAAGAACCATATTCCTTCCAGTCTAGAAGGTTCATGGCATTTTAGAGAGCAACATACTATTTAAGCTACTGTATTTGCCAGATTTTTTTTGTAGAGTCACTTACACTTCATCCGTAATAACTCATCACTCATTCTTCAATGGAGACCTTTCTATACAGCCAATGTCATTTTTGAGTGCCTGCTCTAAGCAAGGTTGAATCAGGATACAAAAACAACAAATAAAATTAACAAATTTCTTACCCTCAGTGAACACAGAGAAAATCTATTTAAATTCTCACAAAGGAAAAATGTTAAATATGATGGCAGCAATAAATAAATGGGCTGGGAATATTGCACAGTGGATAAAGGCACTTGCTACCAAACTTGATAACTTGAGTTTGATCCCTAGGAACCACATGGTGGAAGAAGAGAACTGACTTATGCAAGATATTCTATGACTTCTACATGCATTCCAATACACACTATAAATAAAGATAAATTTTTCAAAAACGTAGTCAGCAGGCTGGGGTTGTGGATTAGGAGTTAATGCAAACAAAAGACCCTGAGTTTGGATTCTTGCATTTCACATGAAAACGCCAGAGGTATATGGAAAAGGTCTGTGATCCATGTCATGGAGGATGGAGCATGGACAACCTCAGAGCAAAGCAATAAGAAGGTAGAGCAATCCAGAATGATCCCTGGTATCAACCTTAGACCTCCACAGGCATACACTATCAAGTGATCTCTGTACAAACACACACACACATGCACGCACACACACGCACGCACATATGCAAATGAAATTAAAAAAAAAAAGATAACAAGTCTGTATCCTTAGCCCTGCAAGAAAACCTTGTTTCTTGGAAGAAATGATATGAAAAATGTGATATGGAAATAGAGAAGGGATTAGATTTAAGAATTCAGCTGCAGGGCTGGAGAGGTGGCTCAGGGGTTAAGCCTCCGCCTTGCAGGAGGAAGGTCCTGAGTTCGGATCCCAGATCCCATGTATAGATGCCAGGCGGAAGAGGGGTGGGCCTGTGTTTCTGGTCCTGGTAGGGTGGAGCCTGTGAATCTCGGGGCAGAAGGAGGTGGAGGCGTCCATGGTGGTTCGCGAATTCGTCCGTGGTTCTACACATACACAGACACACACACACACACACACACACACACACGCACACGCACACGCACATGCGCACAGTTGAATAAATAATAATAATAATAAAAGAAGAATTCAGCTGCAGCTGAATTTAGGTTTAGCAGAAGTGAGGGAATGGAATGGAATAGGAAATAAAAATAGCTCATATCAAAGATATAACAGAAAAAGGAGAATTGTACTATGCATTACAATTGGATAGACTGACAAAAGTGACATCTGTAGGTGTAAATAATGAATATCAGAAAAATGCTGTGTAAAATCCATAGAAGAAATCCTCCACAAATGTTTTGAATAGCATGATTATTGGAATATACATGTGTATACAGAGATTTATGAACAATAAGTGTTTTAAATATGCATTTCTACTCAGTGATCTTTATAAGAGATATCTGAAACACATTGTCATGTTTAGGCACGGGTGTCAAAATGAAAGTTGAGGATTTGAGCTCTGGGCACATTTGTGGAGAATTGGTAGTTGAGTTAAGCCCAGAGCAAACCTGAAGAAAATTGTCTAGCTAATGGGAAAGGTCCAGCCTATAGTGGGTGGGATTAAGCCTTGGAATAAATCATGGAGAGCTGTTGAGAGAGTCGGCATCCTTCTGTATACTTGGCCAGACAGGCTGGTCTGACAAGTAAGGATTGTCCCTCTCTCAGCCATTTTGTGGTGATGGTGTGGCCAGTTCCCTCGGTTCTGGGGTTGGTGCATTCTCTCTTGTCAAGCTGGACTGAGAACTGTAACCAGTAGTCATAAGAGAAAATAAACCCCTTGTTCCCTTAAGCCATTTGATGGCCATTTATCAGCAACCATGCAGGCGAACTGCAACACACATAGAAATACTTTCTGATAGGTGAAAATAAAACCTTAGCAACAAAGCATCCCAGATGTATCTTGGGGGAGAGTGCATTTTTGAGACCCCATTTTTGTTTTCTTAACACAAGTGGAAATGTTCTCTACTTCCTTTTAAGTACATGCTCATGACCCAAGCAAAATTGGTTTCATTCTACTTTATGGGATTCTGAATACCACAGATATCAAAAATGTGTTAAAAAGATAACACTAAAGAAAATATGGAGATGTTTCATTCCAGAAGTGAGATTTTGATCAAAGTACAAATTCTGTTCTATCATTTTGATCTTCAGAGCATCTTTCATTAACATCTCTTACATGATTGCATTTTTAGCTGTTCCTTTAAATTTGTGACATCCCATTACTTCCTGTGTCCCTTCAGTGTTTTAGCTTATGCTAATTAGAATTTTCAGAAGTCTGGGACTGGGAAAATAAAAAGATCCATTCCATTTTTGTAAGGAGACAACAGTAAGGGAATCTCAAGTACTACTAGAGATAACAGCTGGAAAAATAAAGAAGCCATGTTAACCAGTCGCTTTAATAGAGACTGTTGAGCTACTATGTTTAGGGCAACATGTCTGACTTGATATCAGAAGTGTGGCTCTTCTGAGAATATTTCTTATTGGATATTTCCATTGAATTAGTAGAGATTTGATTAGTATATAGCATAATCCAAATTTTATAAGGATGTACTTATCAAAAATATAGAATAAATTATTTTAAATTACAGACTTTAGGGAATAGAATTTTAAAAATAGTGTTGACTAAAGTATTGCTGTTCATCAGTCAAAGCTTAGTAAAATATATTTTGAGAAGATATGAGGTTTTATTTAAGCTATATTGAATTAGTTAACTTTAGATTGATATGACGTGAAAGAAATTAGACTGAGATATTTTAACAAGTAAACAAAATCCTATGTCTCTCTACACCCACACATAGACACTTAAGCATAGTTTATTGTTACATGTTATAGAAATAGACCTTTTGAATATGATTATACATGAAATTTTTAGCATAAAACATTGAAAAATTATTCAAAGAATCCAATAAAAGGATGAATAGGTTCTTGCTCAAATTTGCCCTTTAAAAGTTGATGGATTTGGGAAATGTCATTTTCGCATTTTTTAAAATTGTTGGCAACTAATTTCTTTTTATTAAAGTGTTATCACAAAAAAATATTCTCTTGGTTGTCAGAGGGATGTCTCAGTGTCTGGAAATAGCTTCAGGCATTTGTCGGCCTGGAACCTGAAAGTCAGGTTCTCACTTTACATTTCAAACCATTTGTTAAAGTTGGGAAACAAAGAGGAAAAATTTCAGCTAAAAATTTTTCTAAAGTATTTCCTAAATGATTTTTTAGAGTAAACCATATATGGAAGTACCATTTAATATTATGAAAGGGATTCCACATTTAGTTGTCTCTACAAAAATGGAATATTCTCAGTTTATGACAAAAAAAATCTGATTGTGGGCTACATTACCTAAATATGCATTTATTAATTATTCAAAAGCCCATCATATAAGAATGATTAAAATGTTAACGTTTCTTGTTGTAAGTATAGTTTTTTCTATTATTTCCACTCTGTATTTCAATATTATTAGTCTGATAACAGCTTCAGAGCTGACTGGAACCGGACAATGAACCTGAGGATATGTGTTTTTCTAAGAAAAATTTTATTAGAACCATGGATTTAAATATAATACCGTACCTAGATACTTTTCAATTTCCAAGAACCCTTTGTGAATCATGAGTAATTGAATAAAAATTGCCAATGAAAGTTATATATGACTTTTGTTTAATTTACATATCGCATGTATGTATGTGCATAGGCACACCCATATAACAGCGTATGTGTCCAGAAAAGTGGACAACCTTCAGAAATTAGTTCTCTCATCCATCATTTTTGCATCAGGGTCTCTCGTTTCTGTCTTGGTGCAACATACGTGAGGCGAGCTGTCCTGCAAGCTTCTGGCCAATTCTTTTGTCTCAGCTCCGATTTCACTACAAAACAGTCATACGTTCAGATGTATGCCCCCAAATCTGACTTTTGGCTATTTGTGTAGATTCCAGTGTTTGAACTGATATCATAAATTTTGGGCAGAAAATACTTTTACCCACTCAGCCTTCTCCTCAACCCAAATGTTAATGCTTAAAATGTGTTTTTAAATGGCTCAAAATCATTCATTTAAACCATTTTCACATTACATTATTAAATTTATTTTTTTCTTTTTTTTTAAGGAGAGAGCGCGAACGCAGTCCCCCACTACCACAAATTATGCAGTCGAGTTTCCCACATTTGGGGAAATAGCAGGGGTCAGCACATCCGGAGTGCAATGGATAAGCCTCGCCCTGAGAAAACCACCTTCGTGATCATGGTATCTCCCCTGCCAGGTAAGTACATTATTAAATTTAGATAAGCATAATTGAAGCTGTAGCATGTAATTATTTCCAAAGAACCACATAATTATGAGTTCTGCATCCTTGAAGAAATCAAGGGAATCAATTAAAGACATTTGTATGCAGTTGTGTAAGATTCACAATAGTGACTAGTGTTTTAAAGAGTAGTGGCCTAAAACAGTGATTGCTGTACTGGGAAAAATAGTAGCCATGGTTGTCAAAACACTGTATTTTTTTTAAGAAATATCATTTTATGAATGAGAAGGGGCAGGGAGGTAAGCAAGTGTGGTAGGCAGAAGGGAGAAAGCAGGTAGTAAGAGCAGTCCACATGCATTATGCACATATATGAAATTGTCAAAGAACAAATTTAATTAACCAAAATATGATCCACATATAAAAAAGAGTCTCACTTCATAAAATGTATGTGTTTCCTGAGTTAAAAGAAATGAACACAGAATCCATTGTTTTTTTTCATTAATAATTAAACAGAATTCTTTTGTTGGAATTGCTCTCTGGAAATTAGTACAGCAACAGCACAAGAAAATCAGCCTTGCATATCTTTGCAAGTTTTTGAAATAAAATTTTATGTACCACATAATGTGGTACTAAGACATTTAAATCTATTTGGCTTCAGAAGCTTCATAATAAAAATTAAATCAGATTAATTAATAATTTTATATGACACTTTAAATTCAGAATTAACAAATTTAGAGAGTAAGTATTTTCAAATATGCACAAACAGTATTTTAAAGAATATTTGATTATAATCAATCACCTGGTGTCTATTTACCTGAAAGGATGAGATACATTCTAACATTTAACCATCTGTCCATCAACATTATTTATTGAATACCTGCTGTGTATGGAATTGTTAACCTTAAAACAAATCAATCATACAAAAGTCAAGATTTTAATACTGAATACAAGCAAATGACAGCAATTACCTCTATTTCTAGATAGTGGTTTAATGGAATTTTCTTCATGATATTGTATTTCTATTGTTGATATACTTTTAGCATTATCTCATAAGCCTACATTGCAAATATACAACCTTTTATTTTGAATGTTTGAATGTATGCTCTCAAAATTTTATATCAGCAACTGTGTTGTAGCTATGTTCATCTCAGCATTTCAATATAAAACTCTAATAATTCTCCTTTATAGAGGAATAAGTCAATGATTAAAGGATTTAGTCTGACCTGGTACATAATGATAATTAAGTAAGAACTTTCACTTTAACCTTTCACTTACACGATATTATCACCAGTGTTTTCAGTGAGTAATGCCTGTCAATATCTCACTTATGCAGTAGATAACTTATAAATGTTAGAGTCCATCTTTTTCATTGTTATGATCTCTAGTTTTAAAAGAATATTATGGAATTATATAATGTAGATTGTTGGAATACAACAAGTATCATTCAACGTAGAGGACAATTAGAGCTTGGATTTTGGAAAGAGCTAAAATTAATTATTTCACTTAATATAGGATAAAGGAAAGGAAGAAAGCAGGAAAGAAAATACAGAGTAAAGAAGAAGGAAGAAAATGAAAGGGGAAAGAGAGAGATACATTCTCAAAAACTCATTGCTTTTTTTTCTCAAAAATGCCTCAGAATAGTATTAAACATTTAAAAATAAGTTTATATAAGAAAATAATTTTCGGGGCTGGAGAGGTGGCTCAGGGGTTAAGCCTCTGCCTTGCAGGTGGAGGGTCCTGAGTTCAGATTCTAGACCCTACGTATAGACGCCTGGTGCAAGTGGCATGCGGTGGTCTGCGTTTCTGGTCCTGGTAGGGTGGAGACTGTGAATCTCTGATTCTCCAGGCAGAGTAAACAAGGAGGAGGTGGAGGCGGTCCATGGGGTTCCCGAATTCGCCTGCGGTTCTACACACACACACACACACACACACACACACACACACACACTCTCACACACACGCGCACACACACACATACACACACACACACATGCACACACACACACACATACACACATGCACACACACACACAATTGAATAAATAAAAAAAGAAAATAATTTTCAACTGTTTCAAACAATGAATACAGTGTCCTTCCTGGAATTTTAACATAGCTTCAAAAATATATGCAGGCAATGCATAGAACATTAATGTGTTTTCCAAATTCTATCTAGGTGAAAAAAATCAAAATAATGTTACCTAAATTACCACGTTTTCTGAAAGTATAAAATTCACAGGAAAATTTACACATAAAGATTTTTTTAAGAATCTGATAATCCCCACCCATCCGCCTAAGACAGGACTCACTCTCCGTCCCAGGTAAGTTCTCTGAGCACCCAGGTCGCTACTCATCCCAGCTCCTCGCACCAGCCAGCCTGAGCAACACCCATGCTGCCTTGGGCTTCCGCGGCCCAAGCCCCAGGTCCCAACCCCTCTGTCCCTCCCTCCCGTCAGCCTGGGACAAGACTCGCTCATGGTCCTCCATCCCAGGTAAGCTCCGCCAGCACCCAGGTCGCCACTCCTAATCCCAGCGCCTCTGCCCCTCGGGCCACCCGGGACACTCACTTGCAGTCCAAGGAGGACTCATTGCTGCTCAGAATTCAACAGAGTCCAAAGGAAACTCAAGCAAAGCTCTAGGGTACAAAGGCCATAAATCTGAAATCCTCTAAAATCATCCTATCACATGGGAAAGATTCTTCACACCCAACCCAAAGATAAGTAAACCTTTTTTTTTTTTACCATACTGCTCCTTTCTAGTATTAATCACTATAGATTAACTTTTCCATACAGCCACTCCAAAAATATATACAACTCCAGGGATTATAACACTATTTCTCATATATCACCAAGGTACTAAATCATAAAAGTGCACTTCCATACTAATATTCACCCCCTGTCTACTTAACCTGACATAACTGACAGCCTAATATCCTAGATGTACTGAAGGCCTAATAGCCTAATCTAGGAAATAATACTAACAACAGACAAACGTACCCAACTCCAAGGCAAGCACTAGTAATAATTGCCTGACGGTAGTAATACCAACTAAATCAGTTCAGTCAAAAGCACACAGAAATTGAAAGGTCTTAAGAGACAAAACAACAATGCCCAAGTAAAAGCGCAGATGGATGAGAAACAACACACAAGAAAACAAATCTCCCACGGAAAGAATTAACCCCATAATAATGAATTCCAACCAGAACAAATTCACAGAAAATAGCCAAGAAAACCAGATCCAAGATAATGACTTTCAAACCATGATCAATACTATGAAAGAGGAAATCTGCTAGGAGTTAAACAACAGCAGGAACCACTTTAAACAGGAACACAACAGGAACTTGGAGGAGTTGAGAAAAACTGCTCAAGAAATTAAGATAGGCATGGAGCAAATAAAACAGTCTCAAGCAGAGTTTAAAACTGAACTAAAACACAAGTTATCTTAAACCCAGAACTCAACAGAGTCTCATTGGCAGAACTAATGAAGCAGAAAATAGAATCTCAAATCTTGAAGACAAAGTGGGAGTATTAACCAGCTCAATGGAAAAGGTTGTTAAAGCCAAAAAGATACTGGAGAGGAACATTCAAGAGATATGGGACACCCTGAAGAAGCCTAACATGCACATTCATGGAATACCAGAGCAAGAATCCCAAAATACCACACCTGAGGAAATTTGTCAAATTATCATAAATGAAAACATCCCTCAACTAAAGGATGAGAGGCCCATCCAAATACAAGAGACATTCTGCACCCCAAACAGATATGACCAAAATAGAAAATCACCACAGCAAATAATAGTCAAAACACTCCACATTCAAGACAAAGAAAAGGTACTGAGAGCTTCAAGGGAAAAAACAAGTCACTTTTAAAGGTAAACCTATTAAAATTACAGATGACTTCTCAATGGAAACAGTAAAAGCAAGAAGAGCTAGCAGAGACATACTTCAAGTATTAAATGAGAAAAATGTCAACCGAGGCTGATATAACAAGCAAATCTATGCATCATGATTGAGGGAGAAAGAAAAGTTTTCCAGCACAATGACAACTTGAAGATATATATGTCTACCAAACCATGATTACAAAAAATGCTAGAAATGATACTAAAGACTGAAGAAAAAAACAATTATATCCAGTAGGACAGAAGAGAATTATAACAACACCAAAACGTAAAAGCCAAATAATACATTTACAAAAGCAACTAAACACAAAAATATCTGGAATTAAAAGTAATTTCTATATTATAACATTAAATGTCAATGGAATTAACTCATGATCAAGACACACAGATTACAAACTTGGATTAAAAACCACAACCCATCAATCTGCTTCCTGCAGATAACTCATCTCACCACAAAAGATAGGCACATCCTAAAAATAAAAGGCTGGTCCAAAATTCTGCAAACTAAAGGATCCAGGAAACAGGCAGGGGTAGCCATTATGCTGTTGGACAATGTGGACTTCAAACCAAAAAAAAAATCATAAGAGACACAGATGGATACTACATTTTAGTCACAGGTACAATTTACCAGGAAGACTTCACAATAATGAAATATATGCACCCAATACAGGCCCCTCCACATTCATTAAGCAAATCCTACAGTGTCTTAAGCAAGAAATAAACCCCAAAACGATAATTCTTGGGGATTTCAACACTGCCCTCTCAACATGGGATAGATCAACAGGTCAAAAATTTAACAGAGAAGGGCTGGAGAGGTGGCTCAGGAGTTAAGCCTCCGCCTTGCAGGCGGAAGGTCCTGAGTTTGGATCCCAGATCCCACGTATAGACACCAGGCGGAACTGGGGGCGGCCTGCGCTTCTGGTCCTGGTAGGGCGGAGCCTGTGAATCCCGGTGCGGAAAGAGGTGGAGGCGTCCATGGTGGTTCGCGAATACGTCCGTGGTTCTACACACACACAGACACACACACACGCGCACACATACACACACACATGCGCACAGTTGAATAAATAATAATAATAAAAAATTTAAAAAAAATTTAACAGAGCCACTTTGGAACTTAATCAAACCCTTACTGAAATGGACCTTACAGATCTCTATCGAATCTTTCATCCACACACCAAAGAATACACATTTTTCTCAGCAGCACATTGAACTTTCTACAAAATAGGTAACTTATTGGGCCACAAAATGAGTCTCCTCATATACAGGAAAGTTGAAATTCTAGCCTGTACCCTATCAGACCACCATGGACTAAAGCTTGACATCCACAACACAACAAACAACAGAAAATGCACTAACTCCTGGAAACGCAACACTATGATGCTGAATGAGAATTGGATTCAGGAAGAAATTACAAAGGAAATTCAAGATTTCCTGAAAGTGAGCGATAATGAGAATACAACTTATCAAAATCTCTGGGACACAATGAAAGCTGTCCTAAGAGGTAAGTTCATAGCTCTTAATGCCTACATCAAAAAAAGGAAACATCATAAATAAATAAATTAACAATGCAGCTTAAAGCTTTAGAGACACTAGAGCAATCTGATCCCAAAAGCAGTAGAAGAGGAGATTTGCAAAATCAGGGAGAAATATCTGAAATTGAGATTAGGAAAATGATACAGAGAATCAACCAGTCAAAAAGCTGGTTCTTTGAAAAAATCAATAAAATTGATACACACCTAGCTAAATTAACCAAAAGCAAGAGAGAGAAAACACAAATTAACAAAATTAGAAATGAAAATGGAGTTATCACTACTGATACCCAAGAAATTCAAAGTATTATAATGTCATATTTCAAAAACTTTTACTCTGTGAAGTTTGATGAAACAAAAGAAATGGATGAATTCCTAAGTAAGCACAACTTACCTAAATTGAATCAGGAAGTTGTGAATTATTTAAATAGTCCTATATGAGGAAATCATGAAGTAATCTCAAATCTTCCCACCAAAAACTGTCCTGAACCAGATGGATTCAGCACAGAGTTCTATCAGACATTTAAGGAGCTAATAACACCAATACTCCTTAAACTGTTCCATCAAATAACAAAGGAAGGAACACTACCAGATTCTTTCTATGAAGCTAATATGTCTTAATCCCCAAACCTAATAAAGATATACTTAGAAAAGAAAACTATAGGCCAATGCCTTTCATGAACACAGATACAAAGATTCTCAACAAAGTCTTAGCAAATCGGATTCAAAAACCTATCAAAAGATCATTCATGGGGCTCAAGTAGGCTTTATCCCAGGCACACAAGTTTGGTTCAAAATACATAAATCAATAAATTTAATTCACCATATAAACCAGTTCAAAATACAAGACCACATGATACTCTTGATAGATTCAGAAAAAGCTTTTGAGAAAGTCCAACAGCCCTTTATGATCAAAACCCTAGAGACAGTTGGAATGGAAGGAACCTTTATCAATATAATAAAAGCTGTATATAACAAGCCCACAGCAAGGATTATACTCAATGGGGAAAAACTTGAAGCATTCCCACTTTGATCAGGAACTAGACAAGGCTGTGCACTCCTGTCCATTCTCACCACTTCTATTCAATATTGTACTTGAAGTCTTAGCTGAAGCCATAAGACAAGAAAGGGACATAAAAGGGATTAAAATTGGCAAGGAAGAAGTCAAGTTATCTCTATTTGCAGATGACATGATCATATACCTGAATGATCCTAAAAATTCCACCACGAAGCTCCTTGAACTAATACAGGAATTCAGAAGGGTGGCAGGATACAAAATAAATGTACAAAAATCAGTGGCCTTCCTATATGCCCAGAATGAAAGAAGTGAAAAAGCCCTGAGAGAAACAATCCCATTTACTATAGACCCTAAAAAGAATGAAATACCTTGTCATAATCCTAACCAAGGAGGTAAGAGACCTTTACAATGAAAACTTTAAAACCCTAAAGAAAGAAATTGCAGAAGACACCAGAAGATGCATAGACCTCCCATGTTCCTGGATTGGCAGAATCAATATCATAAAAATGACCATCCTACCAAAAGCAATATACAGATTCAACGCTATACCAATCAACATCCCAAAGCAATTCTTTAAGAGGTTGATCAAACAATCTCAAAATTCATATGGAGGCACAAAAACCCAGGTTAGCAAAAACCGTCTTGAGAAACAAAAACACTGCTGGAAGTATCACCATTCGAAACCTTAGTCTATACTACAAATCTATAGTTATAAAAACAGTCTGGTACTGGCTTCAACATAGACACACAGATCAATGGATAAGGGTTGAAGACCCAGATATAAGCCCACACAACTACAGCCATTTGATCTTTGACAACATTTGATCTTTGACAACAGGGCCCAAAAAAATCCAATGGTAAAATAACAGCATCTTCAACAAATGGTGCTGGCAAAACTGGATGTCCACATGCAGAAGATTAAAAAATTGGACCCGTATTTTTCACCATGTACAAGACTTAATTCCAAATGCATCAAGGACCTCAATTTAAGGCTGGAGACTGTAAAAACCTTAGATGAAAGGGTCTGGAACTACCTCAAGCTGATTTGGAAATCCAGTTGCACAGTCAATACAACCAACACTAAGCAGATGGGATCTTATGAAATTAAAGAGCTTCTGTTCAGATAAAGAGTTTGTAAGTCGTGCACAAAGGCAAACCACAGAATGGGAGAAAATCTTCACTAACCACATATCTGATAGAGCTCTATTATCCAGAGTGCACAAAGAACTTTGAAAGCTAAACACCAAGGAAACTAATGGCCCAATTAAAAAATGGCCTTGGAACTTAAAAGAAAATTTACCAGGGAAAAAATTCAAATGTCTAACAAATATCTTAAAAAATGCTCCACATCCTTCATCATCAGTGAAATGCAAATCAAAACCTCCCTGAGATATCATCTCACCCTGGTCAGGATGACAAAAATCCACAATACAAAGAACACCAAATTCTGGAGGGGATGTAGAGAGAAAGGAACTCTCTTACATTGCTGGTGGGAATGCAGGCTTGTACAACCACTCTGGTGAGCCGTCTGTCTATTCTTAAAAAAGTTAAAGATTGAAATGCCATATGCCCTCCTATTCTGTTATTGGGAAAAATGCCCCATACAGCAAAAATTCACCGCGATAACACAAGCACAACCATGATCACAGCAGCACTATTTACAATAGCAAGGTCTTGGAATCAACCCAAATGCCAACAGTTGAGTTGAGGAGTGGATAAGAAAAAGGTGGTATATTTATACAATGGAATACTACTCAGCCATCAAAAATGATGAATTAATGAAATTTGCCAGGAAATGGATGGAATTAGAAACAATTATATTGAGTGAAGTATCCCAGACACAGAAAATTAAGTGCCATATATCCTCCCTAATAGGTGGATCCTAGTACCAAACCCACTTAGTGACACACTCAAAGATAAATCTCTGTAATACTTACAGTAATTGCAAAGATTATAAGCAGGGAGAGAAGGGGAAGGAGGACCCCAACAGAAACAAGGAGAGAGAGGATAATGCTATGGCACAGAAAATAGGCCACCATCATGGACTGTAAGTAAGTAATGAGATATCTGGTTGGTTTCGCAGAATTTCCTTACTGGTCACTTGCATCTGATGGGGTATGATCTCACCAGATCAGCAGTCATAGAGTCTGGCAGATAGAAGGTAACCATCCTGCAAATGGGAGACTGACCTCCCTCCTCCCACAGCGGTCTCCTACTCTTATTCCATTTACCTTTGAATCTACTCTTACAATAAGACTTTATTTTAACAGCATTTTATGTCTGGCCAGCGGGTGATATACAATACCCATCAGAATGGAACCAAGGGTGGTGCAAGAGCAGCAAAACTGAAAAAAATCAACAAACCATAATTCGGAAAATCAGAGACGCTACATAAACCACCTAGAATCAGGCCAGCCTAATCTCTCCCCATTCTGAAACTCAGGGAAATATGCAGAAGAGGGGGAGGTAAGATTGTAAGAGCCTAAAGATGGGGAGGAGCAATGATATGCAAGATACCCTAAAAGTTAAGGCCAAAGTAATCATAATAAGACTTCATATGACCTGCGCAATTACCAACATATTAACCCCCAAAGTCTGCATGGATCCAAGGCACTAACGATCTTTAGAGGCAAGGGATTAACAGCCACAGTATGTGTTTCCTAACTAAAGGGGAACCCAAAAAAGAGCTCTAGCATGCCACTGAGTCCTTACACCTCATCAAAGAGGAGGACACAAAGGGAAGTTTGACATGCACACTAAAGGAAGCTCCAGGAATGGGGTGGGGAAGGGATCACTGGGAGAAAGGGAGGGAGACGCTAAAGGAAAGGCAAAAGGTGGGGAGGGAGCAAGGGGATCAAGGGAGAGGTGGAGGGAAGGGAATTGGGTACTTATCAACTTTTTATGAGTGGAAGAAATAAATAATAAAAATTATAAAAAAGAGAAATATCTGCACAGATTTATTGCCCACTTTTAAAATCTGAATAACTTTTTAAACTGTGAAGCATTGAATGTTCTGGTATGTTTTGCCAAAGATCAGTGACTCCTGTCTTTCCACATTCTGGGGTCTTCTGCAATTTCTTTCTTTAGGGTTTTAAAGTTTTCATTGTAAAGGTCTCTTACCTCCTTGGTTAGGATTATGACAAGGTATTTCATTCTTTTTAGGGTCTATAGTAAATGGATTGTTTCGTCTCAGGGCTTTTCACGCTTCTTCATTCGGCATATGAAGGCCACTGATTTTTTGTACTTTATTTTGTATCCTGCCCACCCTTCTGATGTCCTGTATAGTTTCCAGGAGCTTCGTGGTGGAATTTTTAGGATCACCAGGTATGATCATGTCATCTGCAAATAGAGATAACTAAACTTCCTTCCTTGCCAATTTTTAATCCCTTTTATGTCCCTTTCTTGTCTTATGGCTTCAGCTAAGATTTCAAGTACTTCTTTTTTTTTTTTTTTGCATTTCAGTCAGTTTATTTAGTTGTTAAGCTCTCAATTTAATTTACAAGCTGGTGAACACTGACAATTATTTCTCCTCCCATACTATACCACACATTCCCAGACAGTATAAATATGGTCAAACTAACATTAATACACATCACTATTTTATCGATTCATAACAAATTATCAAGTATCCAATTATTAACTTACGTGCTCAAAGCTTCAAAAGCTTAAAAACTTTTGATGTCTGCTCAGGTTTTTTTTGCCAGAAATGTTGGGAAAAAGGGAAATAAAACATAATTCAAACAAAAAAGTTGGAAAATAAATTCTGATACATGTGGCCAAAACACACACACACCACACACAACACCACACACACAACACACCCCAAAAACAAATTCTGATTCGCATGGCAAGATTATACAAGAACTGCAGGAAATTTGGTTAAGATTGCTTAGCTACAACATATCTCTAGTTTCTTAAACATTTCTAAATTAAAGAGTGCATCTTATATGTTCTGCACAGATGAAGGCAACATTTTAACTAAGTTTCAGCAGCCCCTCCCATTTATTTTTCAGGGCCTCCTGTTACACCGCCTCAAGTGCAGACATTAAATTAATTATAGGGCTTATTATCTTTTTGTCTGGAGATTAAGATATGTGCTTTCTGTAACATGTATTGTTCACACTGAGGTTTCTCACAACAATACAAAATAAAACATACAGAAAGACATTAAGTAATTACATAGTAATCAGAAACCTGGGAATAGAAATAATGGTTAAGCCAAACCAATATATACTGGGTGTAAACATGGAGATGTAAATACAAAGTGAGCAGGCAGATCACCCAGAAGCCCTACACCTTTTTAAATGAAATAAACCTCATAAGGTATAGAGAGTGTTTTCAGTTTCTGAAATTTGGTTCTGTAAGATAAACAAAAATGACAAGTATTTGTGCTGGATAGTTTGGCACCTAATCTTCCTAACTTCTTATCCATGGGTGTGGCACAAGAAAACATTAATACATAACACATACCACATGATTTTAGAAAAGGTCAATTGGTACAAATAATAAGCAATTTTAAATGTGACACGCAGAATCTTTTGCTAAATGTCCAATCAGCTGATTGGATCATGTCCCAAACAGAGGCTGTGGCGATTCTGTCAAGCTCGTGGCCTGGAAACTGCTGTCAGATTCCTATGGAAGCTTTGCCAAAATTATTCACTGGAGCCAAAGCGCCAGCTAATCACGTAAGATAAATCAGGTCCTGTCCAAAGTCCATTTCCAAGGCAGGTATCAGGCACCCCAGCTTTATTGAATACAACATGTTGTTTCTTATGACCATTGGTCCTTTAAGCGGCACCCGATTTAGGACGTTATTTCTCCAAATACAAAAGCTGCTTGCTGTTAAAAGCTCCACGCTGCTTTTGTCTTATGAACTGCACTGCACCTAATACTTCATTCCACCTTCAATTAATGCTAGGGCAACAGCATGGAAGCTCTCCCCAGACCTGCAATGCAATGGACAGCGATACAACAACCGGTTCTTCACGAACTTAATTGTTATATAGACAGCCGTCATCAACAATCTGGTTGGATGGTAGCGCACCAAATCATCAAAAAAACCAATCAAATCTTACCTGGCAGGGGAGATACCATGATCACGAAGGTGGTTTTTCCCAGGGCAGCTTATCCATTGCACCCGGTGTGCTGCCCCCTGCGATTTCCCCAAATGGTGGAAACTCGACTGCATAATTTGTGTAGTGGGGGACTGCGTTCGCGCTCCCCCCTTAAAAAAAAAAAGACCAATCAAACAACGAATGCCTTCTTTCTCCACAAGAGTAGTATCATAAGTTGCCTCACATACTCTCACTATAGTGGTAACTCCATACTTCTTAAGATCCTCTACAAATTTATTTAAGGTTGCATTGGTTGGATTATGTGTAATAAGGAATCTCATGTTCTTGTATGTGACTTCCACAGGAGCAGGGCGGGTCGTTCGAGCCATAGTAAATTAAGTTTAAAAAAACTCTTGATAGGGTTATGGAAGGATTAAAATTTGAACATAGAAATGATGCCAAAAAACAAAACAAACAAAACAAACCCTTGAAGTCTACTTCAATATACTCCACTTGTGAAATTCTCAGTGCTTGAATATGGAACTGGAGAAACAGGAATGAAATGAACCTCCTAACATGTAGCAGCAACTCTTCGATCCAGTAATATTGGATCATACAAGGGAAGTGCCCTGAGGTTTACCCCATCCAGGTCTACTATGTTAGAATGCTCTGCAGATCTCAATTCAACAATTCGTGTCCAGGCTAACCACTCTTACGGGGGCTTCTTTGGTGCAATAATGAATTTCTATAGTTCACTTGTCTGCATAGAGGTCATTCTGTGCCTGGCATAAGCTCCACTGCCCTTCAGAAACTCCATAAATGTGTGACCAAGAACACCACAAACTGAGGAATATGTCTACTCATTGAAGATTGTGGCCTGATCATACAGCCAGTCCCGAGGGGGCGGCGGCAGGGCAGGGGGCGGCGGAGGTCGTCGTGGGGCGGCGGCGGCGGTGGCGAGGCAGGAGGCAGCGGGGGCAGCAGACTACCAAGCAGTGCGCAACTCGCAACAGAGTGCTCAAGTACAATATTGAATAGAAGTAGTAAGAGTGGACAGGAGTACACAGCCTTGTCTAGTTGCCTGATCAAAGCGAATGCTTCAAGTTTTCCCCTTGAGTATAATCCTTGCTGTGGGCTTGTAATACCTTTTATTATATTGATAAAGGTTCCTTCCATTCAACTGCTCTAGGGTTTTGATCATAAAGGGCTGTTGGACTTTCTCAAAAGCTTTTTCTGAATCTATCAAGAGTAACATGTGGCCTTGTATTTTGAACTGGTTATATGTGAATTACATTTATTGATTAATGTATTTTGAACCAAACTTGGTGTGCCTGGGATAAACCTACTGAGCCCCATGAATGATCTTTTTGATAGGTTTTTTGATCCGATTTGCTAAGACTTTGTTGAGAATCTTTGCATCTGTGTTCATGAAAGGCATTGGCCTAATAGTTTTTCTTTTCTAAGTGAATCTTTATCAGGTTGGGGGATTAAGACATATTAGCTTCATAGAGAATCTGGTAGTGTTCCTTCTTTGTTATTTAATGGAACAGTTAAGGAGTATTGTGGTTATTAGCTCCTTAAGTGTCTGATAGAACTCTGTGCTGAATCCATCTGGTTCAGGACAGTTTTTGGTGGGAAGATTTTGAGATTACTTCATGATTTCATCATATGTTATAGGACTATTTAATAATTCACAACTTCCTGATTCAATTTAGGTAAGTTGTGCTATTAGGAATTCATCCATTTCTTTTTTCATCCCATTTCACTGAGTAAAAGTTTTTGAAATAGACATTATAAACTCTCTGAATTTCCTGGGTATCAGTAGTGATAACTCCATTTTCATTTCTAATTTTGTAATTTGTGTTTTCCTCTCTCTTGCTTTTGGTTAATTAAGCTAGGTGTGTATCAATTTAATTGATTTTTTCAAAGAACCACTTTTTGACTGGTTGATTCTCTGTATCATTTTCTTAATCTCAATTTCAGATATTTCCCCTGATTTTGCAAATCTCCCTCTTCTCTCTGTTTTTGGGATCAGATTCTCTAGTGGCTCTAAAGCTTTAAGCTGCATTGTTAATTTTTTATTTATGATGTTTCCTTTTTTTGATGTAGGCATTAGAGCTATGAACTTACCTCTTAGGACAGCTTTCATGTGTCCCCAGGATTTTGATAAGTTGTATCTCATTATCGCTCACGTTAGGAAATCTTGAATTTCCTTTGTAATTTCTTCCTGAATCCATTCTCATTCGCATCAATAAGTGGTTGCGTTTCCCAGGAGTTTAGTGCATTTTCTGTTGTTTGTTGTGTTGGTGATGTCCAAGCTTTAGTCCATGGTGGTCTGATAGGGTACAGCTAGAATTTCACTTTCCTGTATATGAGGAGACTCATTTTGTGGCCCAATAAGTTACCTTTTGTTAGAAAGTTCAATGTGCTGCTGAGAAAAATGTGTATTCTTTGTGTGTGGATGAAAGATTCGATAGAGATCTGTAAGGTCCATTTCATAAGGGTTTGATTAAGTTCCAAAGTGGCTCTGTTAATTTTTGACCTGTTGATCTATCCCATGTTGAGAGGGCAGTGTTGAAATCCCCAGAATTATCGTTTGGGGTTGATTTCTTGCTTAAGACACTGTAGGGTTTGCTTAATGAATTTGGAGGGGCCTGTATTGGGTGCATATATTTCATTATTGTGACGTCTTCCTGGTGAATTGTACCTGTGACTAAAATGTAGTGTCTATCTGTGTCTCTCATGATTTTTTTTGGTTTGAAGTCCACTTTGTCCATCAGCATAATGGCTACTCCTACCTGTTTTGTTGGTTCCATTAGCTTGCAGAATTTTGGACCAGCCTTTTATTTTTAGGATGTGCCTGTCTTTTGTGGTGAGATGAGTTTCCTACAGGCAGCAGATTGATGGGTTGTGGTTTTTAATCCAAGTTTGTAATCTTGCACATACATTTTTCAAAAGAAGACATACAACTGCCATCAAGTATATGGGAAAAAAGTTAGGCCTTGCTAATATGCAATACGACTGTTGCAGTTACCCTGCATGGTTGCTGACAAATGATGGTCAAACAGCTTAAGAGAACAAGGGTTTATTGTCTATTACAATTCCTGGTTACAGTTCTCAGTCCAGCTTGGTGGGAGAGCATGCACCAACAATAGGTCGAGGGAACTGGCCACACACACCACAAGGTCACCTACCATGCCCGATAGATAGAGATAGACAATTCTTACTTGCTAGACCAGCATTTCTGGCCAAGTGAACAAAAGGATGCTCCTTTCCTCAACCGGCTCTCAGTGTTTTATTCACCTGTTCCAGGCTTAGTCTCACCCACCATAGGCTGGGCCTTCCCCATCAGCTAGACAATCTCCTGCAGGTTTGCTCTGGAATTAACCCAACCACTAATTCTCCACAAATGTGCCCAGAGCTCAAACCCTCAACCATCAAGTTGATGCCTATGCCTAACAATGACACTTCACCCTTTGTCAACTTGTTACAAAAACATAGTACTTTTAAACTGTAACCTTCAATCCTTGTTCCCATAGGTGTTAAAAGTTATCTTTAATATATAAATACATGTAATTTTATTAATTGTAAAAGTCCAAAACTAAAGATTTCTATAATTCAATTTAAAATGTCAGTCATTAAAGGTTCACTTATTAAAATTTTGGAACTGAAAGTTTTAGAAAAATGTCTCAAATCTATCACATCAAAATATGTTAAATACCTTAACAAGATAAAATATCAAACAGAAGTATCATAATACAGTAAGAAAACATTGCATTAAAATCAAGTCCAGCAAATCAATTACTTCATCCTATGTTTCAATATCCATCTTCTGATGTTCATCACGTAGTCATGGTGGCTCAAAGACTCTAGGCATTCCCAGTCCTTGTTTGCTGCTATTTTCCAAATGGCTCACAAAACTCTGCAGAAAGGTATTGGTCAAAATTTTCAAGCATTTCCATCTTTGTCCTGTGAAACCATTCAAAAACCACAATATTCACACAGTCAGATTTATCAGCAACACCCCACTCCTGGTACCAAATTCTGTTGCAGTCCGCCTGCATGGTTGTTGATAAACGACCATCAAACGCCTTAAGGGAACAAGATTTTATTGTTGTAAGATTCCTGGTTACAGTTCTCAGTCCAGCCTGACAGGAGAGCATGCACCAACACCAGAGCAGAGGGAACTGGCCACACCATCACCACATAACAGCTGAGAGATGGACAATCCTTACTTGCCAGATCAGCATGTCTGGCCAAGTGAACGTAAAGTTGCCACTTTCCTCAACCAGCTCTCAGTATTTTATTCCCCTGTTTAGGGCCTAGTCCCACCCACCATTGGTTGGAACTTCCCCTTCAGCTAGACAATCTCCTGCAGGTTTGCTCTAGGATTAACCCAACCACTAATTCTCCACAAATGTGCCCAGAGCTCAAACCCTCAACCATCAAGTTGACACCTGTGCCTAACTATGAAAACAGCCAAAAGGTATTTTTTGTCTGAGCATTAAGGTGCCTAATGTTCTGAATTCTAATCCCAAGCTGACAGTGCTAGTGACCAGGAAGAACCAATGTATGTATCAGTTTAAAGGCTGGAAAAGCCAGATGCCTCAGCTCAATTAAAGAGGCAGGAATCGTTTTCTCCCATCACTTTTTTCTTCAGCAAATCTTTCATTGATTGAATTATTACCATCCAAATAAGGGATGGCACTTTACTGTGTAAGTTCCCCCAAATCAGATGCTAATCTCATTTAAAAAGGGCATAACATGTATAAAAATATTGTAGGACATAATTCTGGGTATAGCAAGGGCCAAGTCAAGTAATAAGTCAAATGTTAATGGTAAGTTGAAGACATTGGAACCCATTATTCAATGCTGATGGGAATGTAAATTGACAGTGCAATAAATATAGCAGTCAGTGTGGCAACTCCTCTAAACTTCAAGTATTAGCATAATCATGTTACCTGGGAAACTTAATTCTAGATATATAGCCAAGGAAATCAAAGAAATGAACAGATAGTTGGGCATTCTAATTGATAAAAATGCTATTCACAATATCCAAGAGGTATAAGTAACCCAAATATTCCATCAACAGATGAATTAATGGAAGTAGGGGTTGAAATTACACACACTTGTATATACACAGTACAGAATAAGTTTTGGCCTTCAAAAAGAAAGTCATCCTAACACATGCCACACTTGAATGAAAACTGAATATTTTACTAAGTGGAATAAACTTGTCATGTTAGACAACTGGTTTATGATTCTATTTATATGAGGCATGTAAAATAAATTAATAGAGACACAAAGTAGAATAGTGACCTCTAATCAACAGTTGTTACCACTGAAAGCTCTGATTCTGAGATCATGTAACTTCTGTCTCTCCTGTTTTCCTGTATAGTAACAAAAACTTTGCTGAACTCTACCAGCATTGCTTAGGAGTTTTTTCTTATGTCAAGGTCAATTGCTGACCTTAAGTGCATTTGAAATGATGATTTCTCTGTTTCTGTATTATGGACTAACATTTGAGGATTTTTAAGATTGAGGACATTATCATGCCTATCAAAATCATATGGGTAGTTTAGAAAACATAGAAAACTAAACCTTATGAGTTTTCTTTTCCAGGTTGAACCGGAACAGTTTATTAATTTCATATCTGAACACCAAAGACAACAAGGAGACTTAAAGTATAAATTTATTTTAAAAGGTCACAATAAAAGGAAGCTCAAAATTCTTAATATGATTTATTGGTCTTTTAAAATTTATAAGTTTTGTTCAGATATTTAGAGAGCTAGCATATATTTAAGACACTCAAATATCTAGGGGTATGTAGAAATTATCTAAATTAAAAATTAAATTAAAAATCTATTAGAAATATCAAACAAATCTGTAAACCAATGTGCAACATTCTCTATTAATACAGGCATGAACACAATAGAACATGATGCATTCAGTAAACTTGCCTATAAGTTAACTACATTTGTTCCCCTTAGATAGGGACTCTACCAAAACAAAGAAAAGGCTACATGATAGAAAAAGTAACCATATCACTGGGAATTAGGTAACCTGGCATAGTCATTATCTAAGTATTCACACAACTCCCAGGGTTTTTGAGCTAAAAAGATGTAAAGGAGAATATTTAAGGTATCACCCAGCTGTGTTCAGGGCTCAGTCTTCGGATATGAATATGTTGACATAAAAGTGCTTCCTGAAGAAAGTGTTTCCCACTTCCATACAGTGACACTGTGCAACATTCCATCAGGCAAGAGTAGAAATGAAATAGTTTCTTAACCTGTGAAATCTTCTCAAATATCAGTAATATGTTTCCCAAGACAGTGACAGCTTTCCTTTTTAAGTCTATACATTACCACTTATGTCCAGACAGAACATTTCTTCTTCAATGCTCTTTATACCAGTGTTTTTTCACCTTGTTAAAGAGTTTTTTTAATGATAGTTTATTTTTATTTATTCATTAAGTTAAAGAGTTTTAAATTTGTCTAAGAGTAGAAAATCTTCCACTTTGAGCAAACAAGAATATAGTGCTTTACACTCTACAGATCTTAAATATACATTCTCTCATTTGACCCTCACAAAAAACCTGTGAGGTAGGCAACAGAGATGTTCATTCCACAGATGAGGAAAGTGAATCACAGATCAAAATGATGTGCCCAGGAACTACAGAAAGTAACAGGCTTGTATAAACATCAGTGTTTGGTCAAAAAAGTTCAGCATTCAACCTCTCCTCATACTTGTCCACCCTATTTCAAAGGATAATGAATTCAAGGCTAGAAAAATATTTTAGAGGAGCAAAAAGCAATATACCTGGTTCATTCCCCTTTCCCATTCCAGCTTTTGCTTGAACTTGAACTCAGTATTTTATATTACCTTTCTTCTGTGCTCAACTAAGTAAGACAGGGCTAGGAGTGTGATCCTATTTGAAGTTACATAAATTACAGTTCAGGGTAGCAGCCTCATTAAGCAAACCAAAACACCACAGAAAGGGTAATGTTCAATTAGGAAACACTAAAGCACACAACAAAGTGAGAAGACATTATCAGATGGGCAGGATTACATAGAAAGAAACATGGTGTCAGAATTTAAACTGACACACACCATTATCTAAGGCAAAGAATAGTTGTTTGTTCCTCATTATACAAAGATAGCAGAGGATTCATGGGAACCCATGCAAAAACATCTTAGCTCACAGGTCTCTCTAGCTGTCTACAGGGAACTTGAATCTGTAAATAATGACTGTACTCATCTGTTCTCATATCCATCTCCACCATCCAAGAGATAGTTCCATGCTAAACTACCTAGGCTAAAACTTCACCAATACCAAAATCCCTAACTAAGTAATAAATAGAATGTATTTTAAGGTGATGAGTTCTGTGACTGTTGAGGTTTTCTTAAAGATTTACTTCAGATTCTTCTGCTTTAAGAACCACAGAAAGTTATGGTGAGTTTTTATGGTAATTCTAAATGATGAAAGAGAGGGAATAGCAGAGAGAAGGGAGTGAAGCAGAGATGAATACTCATTATGTTTGTAAAAGGAAAAGAATCCAAAGAACCAATAGTCTTCTCTGATTCTTCATACAAAGATGCCAACACCTGCATCAGTGTACGCAGCACCTCCAACTTCTCCAGGTACTTCCAGAACTGCTCATGTTTTAAGTTGGGCACTTTGTAGTAGGCCATATTTACAGTCACAGCAGTGTAGAGGCACAGGAGACAGAGACTCTAAGAGCAGAAAATCTTAAACAATTTATGATTTATTCCTGCATAAAGCCTTTCTTCTAAACTTTCAAATCCTGTTAAATCCAGCCATTCATTAATATCAATATCTTTGAGAATCTAAGTGGACAATTGCTCCAATTTCAAACAAAAGGGGAAAAAGATTATAAATGAATGTGCCTTTAGTTAAGTTATTAAAGTCACAGAAGCAGATCCTTATTTATTTGCCATTTCTATCTCATTAGTACTGTACAATAATAGAAATATATTCAAAAAACATTATGAAAGACAAAAGAAGTTCCTTTCCTAATACTATTTCCCTAATTTAAAGGGAGTTTCTTGAATATTTACCCAATGGTAAGTGTAAAAACTATCAATTTTATTGCTGGGGAGATGGGTTAAGGATTACAGTCCTTAACTCACAAGCAAAATGAACTGAGTTTGGATCCTCAGATCCCACAAAAAATGCTAGGCTATATTGCCTGAAATTCTGGCCCTGGAAAGCAGAGCCTGGAAGACCTTTGGTCTACCTATTAAGTTTGTATGAGCAGAAATAATAAAGAATGTATTAAAAAAAGAAAATAAAAAAGAAAATAAATAAAAGAAAACACAGGAATGAGATCATGACTATGTTCACATGATAAAACACTGAGTGTATTTTTACTTTTGTGTATCAGAAAAACTGGTTGTATAGACCAGTACCATTCAAGCTGTTATTTTGTGATTAGTGATATCAAGATATTTGGGAAGTATTTCATAAATAAAACTCTGTGGGCCCTACAGGAAGGATCGGAATAGGAGATTAGTCAGTTCCAGGAATCGTGTTTTAAGATTTTTTTTCCAGAATTTTCTCATATATCTAAAAAAAAATAAAACAGCTTTACATAGCAGCCCATTCTTTATTTGTGTAAGGATCTTATGAATGTCAATGGTTCTCCACCAAAGAAAGAACCAAATGAGTTGCATTGACCAACACCAATGGAACATAAGAGTCAAACAGGCTGAGGTATCATTGGAGAAGAGAAAGAAAAACAGAGAGGAGGAACTCCATGTTACTTATCCGAAGAAAGCTCTTATGCACTTATGTTAATTGATTCTGTTCAATGACCAAGTAATGTCTTATTTCTAGCAATGAAGTGTGTATTTGTTCCTGTAGAAAATTTTTATTACTAATTTCCACTTTATTTTATTATTTTCCCCACAAGACGGCTTTGTCTTTCATTTTCAAGAATCCAGCTCTTTACATGGCCTTTGGTGGAGGTCGTGAGGTAGCATCAGCAACTCTAAATCACAGTGAGGGTGTTCAGTCCTTCCGGGTTTCACAAGATCAATTCCTGACCACCTTACTATTAATCATACAGCTCACACAGTAATGCAGCTTCACATAGAGTTTATAGAGAATACAAGAGTCAAAGACACTGGCTTCAGAAATGTCTGACAGCAGTGTGTCCACAGCATTTCGAATGACGAATTTCTTTATGGCCTTGTCCTTGGGTATGGACCGGGAGTAGTTTGTGCAATGAATAGGCTGTATGTGACCAGTGGCCTTTTGGCTTGCCAGTTGTTCCTTCTTTTCTTGGTCATGCTGTAGCTACGACCAGGAAGAGGATCCAGCCTTTAGCAGGGCCCTCATATAGTATGAGAGTCTACACTCACCAAAAGAATTCCAAAGATGTGTAATTCTGCTTACCCTAATTACTGTACTCAAATTTACCTGGTTATTTAAATTTTCAACTGAAATAAATGGTGGGAAAAACCTCCTAGAGTGTATCTGACTGTACAAAAATTTTGTAAGCAGCCAAGGGGGTTGAAAACTACTGGATCAAAAGTATTAAGACAACGTGAGTTACGTGATACTTTAACTGTGATTTTTTTGATGGATTTGCATGGAAGTAAATTATGCAACAGTATACTGGCAATACAAAGTGTTAGCATATCAACACTATTATATGATCTACATATTTGTACAAAGAAAATCCTAGTTGGGGTGGTAACAACTAAAACTCATTTTTCTCTGTGAAACAGAGACAATAACTTTGGAGAAAATATCTCAAAAATGGCTCATTGATTTGCTGAACATTCAAGTTAGAAAATTACACACCTTAAACTTGCATTCATGTATTCAGAATCAGGTGTCGGGACACTCTCCTTCGGTTCATGGCCCTCAAAATATGGTCTTTAGAATCCAAAGCATCGGGGGCTGGAGAGGTGGCTCAGGGGTTAAGCCTCTGCTTTACAGGCGGAAGGTCCTGAGTTCGGATCCTAGACCCACGTATAGACGCCAGGCGGAAGCACGGGCAGCCTGCGTTTCTGATCCTGGTAGGGCGGAGCCTGTGAATCCCTGGGTCAGAGTAAACAAGGTGGAGATGGAAGCGGTCCATGGTGGTTCCCGAATTTGCCCATGGTTCTACACACACGTATATACACAAACATACATACGCACACTCACACACGCATACACGCATTATTGAATAAATAATAAATAATTTTAAAAAATTAAAAAAAGAACCCAAAGCATCAATGTGATACATGAATTTTAGAATATTAAAAATGCTATCCTTTTCATAGGATTAATATTTGCATTAAATTTAAAAAGAAACAATAAGAATGTTGTATCTGAGAACAAAATAAGGCAGTGGCAATAGAGTATATCCACAACGGTAAAACCAGACATTATAGGAAGCAGATTTTGCGTTGTTACATACCTGCAATTCTAGCTACTTGAGAGACTGAGGCAGGAGAATTTCAAGTTCAAAGATTTTGTGGATTACATAATGAGTTTAGGGCCTACCTCAGTAACATAGTGGGAGCCTGTCTCAAAATCAAAATTAAAACAATAATAACATAAAATTTAAAAAAGAGTTTTAAATGTAGAGCTGATATAGAACATTGGGCTTAAGTATGCGAGGCCCTAGGTTCTACCCCCAGTAAAACACACACACACACACACACACAAACACACACACACACATAGGATGGCATGATGTTTTTACTTAGTGTTGTCTTGGGAAAAGTTAATTTTACAATACCTTGATTAATTATCTTTTAACACTTTTTGTGTTGAACATTTTCTGTGCTTTATGGTTGTCCCAAGGAAAAGTATTATGCCATTATTTATGATTACCTGAGTAGATCAAAGTGCTCTAAGCAATAAACTATATTTTATATGTTTATTTGACAATATACTAGACACAGTGGATGTGTTTTTCACACATTGATTAGGTGAAAAATGGATGACTGATATTATCTTCATAATGACTATAAAATCTGCTTGAAAGAAGTAGGAATATAACATTGTTCACTCAATAACATCTCTTAATGAGCATTCAAGATCACACGTCAAGTTGTTATAGACAAGTAAAACCAGGTAAAGCTGTGTACTAAAATTAATCTCTCCATTCATGGGTTAAATAGGTCCAAGACACCAATTATATGTAATGTGTGATTCAGAAGAATTGGAAATTCATACATTTATTTTAGGTGTGAAGCACTTTTTGAACTTTGAGTTTAACTGCTATAGCAAACTATTTATATCTTTAAAAAATCATTAACACAAAATACCAGGCATCATCAGTGGTAAAAATAGCTTCTTTAGCTAAAATAACCAGCTTTAAAATAAAAGAGCTATAAATATATATTCTTGACAATACACACACAATGTTTCTTAAGGTATAATTAACTAATCTTTCACATTTACAGAGGTTTTTCATGTGTGAGTCTCAAAATGATTCACATATTATTAATTACACCAAATTGTCTCTAAAGTAGAAAAATTATAGGACACTGGGAGTCTATCTTAATTTGCTAAAGGCTGTAATAAGAGAATTTAGAGGTGGATTTAATGGCTGAAGAATATTTTCCTTATTGTCATTTTAGGATATTATATGCTCATCATCCTCATCATACAAAAGTATGTCTTATAATCAGCACTGCCTCTTTGGTAAAGTGTAAGGCACAGAAGAAAACTTACTTAATGATGAAGATATAATGGATTTAAATCCAAAACAGAAATTCTACATATAAGCAAATTTCAAAAACAAAACTGGACTTGCGATACATTTGTTTTCATTATAACTATTATGAAGGTATCATGTGATGATTTGATGATTTTATTTTTCACATTTGTGTGTGTGTGTGTGTGTGTGTGTGTGTGTGTGTGTGTGTGTGTAGGTAGGTAGGTAGGTAGGTAGGTAAACATTTAGTAATTGAAGAAAATTTCATTATCTTTTGGTGAAAACCCACACCATATCATTTTATGACCACTAACAATTCAAAGCAGAAATAAGATTATCCATGCACCAGGAGATAAATTGTACTTAAAATCAAATAAATAATGAGAACCACATAAAAACCTTTACATCTTGATGTCCAATGCTTGAGTATACTAACAAGGTAAAAATGTTTGTCCCCCAGAAAACATTTTATGGATTCTGTATGTGTCTAGAAACAATTTCTTAGTTGATTGCATAGTGTACGAAGCTGTTTAAAGAGCGTCTCCTATTTACAAAATTTCATTGTGATGCAATTCTTAGGCAAGAAATTGACTATACTCTTAATATTATTAAGATGTAGACGTCCAGATGCTTAATTCACTGGAGTTCTCTTGTATAAACTTGACTTAGAAAATGAAACTAATAACAAAGTTGTATCTTGCTGTCAGAAATTGTCCCAGAGTCTCAGAAGGCCTCAATCTGCTATACATTTCCTCCAGCACACGGTATACTTTAGCAGATTGCTCTCTGTTGTTAACTAGTGATTATCAATCTCCACAAACAATTTAACCAAAGGAAGAAAAGCCAAACATTGAGATTGAAGGGATGCCTTTTGGCACCGATACTACAGAATGTAACCATATTTATGTGCTCCATTTTGAGCCCTTCAGTAGGCTTTGAAATCACCAAATACTCCTCAGGCCTTCATACATTGGAAAATAAGTTTGATTGCAGTCTTCCAAAATTATACTTCAGAATATGCAACATTCTAGATTGTTTCTTCTCAAAGGTTTTTATTCTTTAACTATTGGCATGTATCAATTATATAAGGCAATGAGACTCATTATGTTATTTTGGTTCCTAAGGATTTTAATACATCTTTATACTTACATCATACTTGTGTATTTGTTCTAATTTCCATGAACTAACATACTTCGAATGTTACCCATTTATCTGTTTACAATTATGTGTGGTCAGCATTCACCTCTGGTTATCATGAGGCTAAAACCAAGTACCCACTACATCATCTCACGTGGAATGCAGAGGTCACATATTTGTGTGCTCAGCTTGGAACAATGTACTTCCTTTTTTGTTGTTGGCCAGGAATTACTCACGGATTCTATGTGTCATACTGAGTTCCTAGATGACTTTTCACTCCTTGCAATACAGCTTCCATCAAACTCAATGCCAGAATTTTCCATCATTTCTCAAATCTCTGCTCAGACTCTGACAACCAGCCTTCCATTTAAAGGACTCATGTGCTTACATCAGCTTAGTTAGATAATTTTTATTTATTTAAGTCAATTTTGTTATGTAGTACAATATAATCTCAGATATAAAATTCATGATATTTTGGGGACATTAGGGTCTATATATGGAGCATGCACCACAGAGCTGAGGACTTAGGGACTGCTTTAGAATACAATACCTGAGCTATTAATGAAACTACTCTCCATTTGTGAATAGACAAACTCTATGTAAATATCAATCTGGGGTAATGGTGTCTGTATGGAATCATGAAATCAAATTATATCTTTGTAGTGTTCTTCCAGGAAAAATTTGAAAGCTACTACTCCATTCAATATGGTTCTTCATTGATTTTTGACACTGTGAAACCTGGGTAGCTAAATTTAGCCCATAAGTAAAGAATGTGTTTTGAATTTTTCACTAAACTGAATCTATATATTTTACTTTGACACAGTGAGTGAAAGCATCACCATGTGTTTACAACGTTACCTCACATAAAAGAAATACATGTGTATTTCTTCTTTATAAGAAACGTATCCTGTATATAAACATGACTTATTTTCTTATGAGGGCAGAGTTATTCTCAAAGTTTTCATAGGAGTGGCAGTAATTCAGTTCCTAGCAAAAAGTTTACAATATTTTAGGCAAAAATATTTTTCTTTACTTGGAAAATCAAGTAAAATAAGTGGAAATTTTCAAATTATGTAATATGACCATTATCACTTCTAAAATATCATGCCAATGTCACCACCAGTTAATTATTTTTCACAGTTGTTCTCTCCGAATGCAGAAAGAATTAAGTGATTTATAAAAATGTTGAATGAGAGAAAATATGTCACTTTGCCAATTTTAATCAAACTAAGTAAGATATACGGAAGTTAAGAAGTAAGTTTCATATTACTACCACCCAGATGAAATGCTGAATGGCAGTTTGGCATATTTTTTAAACTTTCTGTGTTTTGCTTATGTAGCATGATTGAAGAATTTTGACAAAACAGAAAGGACTCCTGAAGAATTTTTTGTCCTTAACCTAATAATCATGTATATTTTGTGGCTGTAGTATTTCATTTAATATGAATACTCCAAGGTAGTATATCCATGAGTTTAGGTTATTTTCTATAATTCTTTTATTTATTTTTAATTCAATTTTGTTTTTATTTCTACTTTTACAATTTCATACTTGTACATAATACATTTTAATCACCCCTGTCTCTCTCCCACTTCCCCAGGATATTTCCCTAGCATGTCCACCTCCTGCCTTTAGGTCTTAATTTTTTTAAAATTGGATGATAAAAAATATGTAGGTAATAAAAGAAGATACATTTGGGATGTAGATAGTTATGATTGAGCTCCCAGTTCTGCATAGTTAAGAACATACGATAAAGCTGAAGGATAGTAGTTCTGTCCATTTTCCTTAAGACTAAGCTCATATAATATGAGCACATGGAGCCCCAGCCCACAGGAGGCCACCCACCCTGTGTGCACATGGAGCCTAACTCATGAGGAGAGGCCTTCATGTTGTGAGTACACAGATGAGGAATTCAGGGTTTTGGCAGGCAGTGTGGTATGTCAGCCTACTAATCATTCAGTTGTCCACATATCAGAACACTGAATGCAGAAATAGTCTCATCTACTCTCTGCTACCATCTGATGCACATGGGACACAGCAGTCGTAAGTGCAGTGCCTCTAGGGGGAGTTATATGATTCTTTATAATTAGCTCACCCAATTAAAAATATATTACTTCTTAAATTTTTTAAATTTTTTTATTTATTCAATTGTGCATGTGTGCATGTGTGTGTGTGTGTGTGTATGTGTGTGTGTGTGTGTGTGTGTGTGTAGAATAATGAGCGAATTTGGGAACCACCGTGGACCACCTCCACCTCCTCCATGTTTACTCTGCCCCAGGATTCACAGACTCCTCCCTACCAGGACCAGAAACGCAGGCCGCCCCCACTTCTGCCTGGCGTCTATACGTGGGGTCTAGGATCTGAACTCAGGACCTTCTGCCTGCAAGGCAGAGGCTTAACCCCTGAGCCACCTCTCCAGCCCCCCAAAATATATTACTTCTTAAGGTAATGTCTAGTTGGTGTTTGAATGGTCCCAATTTCTACACATAATTATGATAGTTACTAACATCTATAAGTCCCAGTGAATAGGCATGTACTTAGCTCTATTTAATTTGTAGCCCCACATTTTTCTTTTCTATTTTTCATTAAAGGAATGAATAGTTTGTCTTTTCAGCAGTCTTCTACAAATTGTATTTGGATGATTGTATCTCCATAGTGTTTCATAATGTTATTTTTGTCTTCTGTATTTTGCAAAAGCTGGTAGTAAAATCAATTTTTGCTAATCAGTTTCAGATTTTTTCAATATTACTTCACAAGTAGTGATACATCTAAATTCTCTGAACTAACTTGCTTTGAGACAAATTTTAGCTTCCTTGTATATATTTCCTTGAATAACTCCCATAGATTGTTTCCTCTTTATTTAATGAATCACAGAGGAGGGCTGGAGAGAAAACTCAGGAGTTGAGCCTCTGCTTCACAAGCAAAAGGTCCTGAGTTTGGATCCCAGATCCCATGTAAAAATGCCAGGCAGAAATGGTGGTGGCCTGTACTTCCTGTCTTAGAAGAAAGAGCTGGATAAACTCCAAATCAAAAGCAAATAGGAGGTAAAATTTCCTGGGTGATTTTCAGTTACTTTGTGCCTCCAGAGGCACACCAAGGGTTTTTTTGTACACACAGACAAATATACAAAGACACACACACAAAAACAAACAAACAAGTAGATAGATAGATAGATAGATAGATAGATAGATGATAGATAGATAGATAGATGATAGATAGATAGATAGATAGATAGATAGATAGATAGATAGATAGATAGATAGAGGAATTTCAAGCACTTGGGTCTTAAGAGCATGTACAGGTCATCGAAATCTCCATAACTGTCAGAGAATCTTCATGTCTTTTAATACTGTATATATCAGTTTACAAAAAAAAAGAAACACAACTTGAGTTGATCTCATTACTGCTTTCAATATAGTGACTTTGGTTACTTATCATACCTGACAGACCAAACTACTTGATTTTTCTTGAATGCCCCTATATTTTTTGAAAGTAAAGCATACTAGGAATAGTCTAGTCACCAATGATCTTTGTCACTATTTAAGCAACTAAAATAATCTGTGGCTAGTGTAAATGAATTCAACCTGGCTGTTACAATTCCTCATCTGCCTTTAGTAAATTTTGAAACATCTCTTACAGTATGCCAAGATGAATTAGTCTACATTTAGCATCTCCAGCATCAGGCCTAAAGTCATCCATCCGTTTTTCAAACACTACCATTCTTACAAACTGATTTTTAGAACCATAGTTCAGATAGGCCTGGTTGTGCAGATTTATAATATAGTTAGTCAGGAGGCTAAGGCAGTAGAGTAACATGTTTGAAGACTATCTGAGATGCCAAGTGAATTGAAGAACAGCCTGGGTATTCCCACCCCACTCCCCAAAAATTAAAAAGTGGGTTGAAAATATAGCTTAGTAGCAGAGGGATTGCCTATTATGAACAATGGTATGGATTCAATACCTAGTAATTCAAAATTAAACAAATAGAAGGGAGATGCCTGGTGATACAACAATGCTAAGCCTTCCTCAACATTATGATGAAAGACAGCCTGATGAAGGATTTGAATGCTCAGACAAGCATTAAGCCCTGATGGGGAGGGAAGTGAAGGAATCCAAGTTACCTATTCATGAATAGATGTTGAAAGAAACACCATCACTCATCACTATTTTAGGCTATTAAGAAGTGGGAAGGTCTACAGAAATGAATTTTATTGAAATCTAGTCTGAAATATCTATTAAATAATTTAAACAAATTAATTAGAGGTTGTTATTTTTAAATAGTCCTCAAAATTAGAGTATGAAATGGTCCTTCAAATGGAATGTTTATTCTTAAAATGTTAAATTGATACCATTTATCCAGATAAATGAAAATATATAAAGCATCAATTCTTGCAACTCTTATGGAATGAATTCACCTTCCCCTGGCCTACATTGCTTATTCATGGAGTTATTTGCAGAAAAATAATTTCAAGAATAGTGTGTGATTCTGTGAAATCAAAATAATTCTCTTCAGCCAATTCTATTAAAATTTCATCTTTGCCAATTGGTCTGTTCTGAAATTATTAATTGATCAAATTCTGCTGTTGTTTTGGGGGTATGATTCAAATAATGTTCCCCCAATACCTTCCAAAAAATCCTGACTCCACCATCATTTGTCAAACTGGTAAATTTCACCATTCAAAAAATTCTTTTCCACAATTAACAAATAATCAGAAATATTTATTTATTTATCTATCTATCTATTTATTTATTTATTTACTGTGTGTGTATGTGTGTATGCCTGTGTGTGTGTCTGTGTGTATGTGTCTGTGTGTATCAGAGGGCACTACATGTGCCTGTGGAGTCCTACAAATGACTTCGGAAATCACTCTGGATTGCTCTACTTTCTCTTTGATTTGCTCTGGAGTTTCCCAGGATCTACCTTCAAAGACTGGAAGGCCACTACCATTTCCTCCTGGCATTTTTATGTGGGATCCAGGATCCAAACTGAGGACCTTCTGCTTGAAAAGCAGAGCTTAATCTCTGAGTCATCTCTCCTGGCTGCATTTTTTATATTCTTAAAATATGTATTTTCTGTTTGTTGTTTTAGCTTGTATACATATTATTTTGTTGATTTCATCCTTTTGTACTGTTCCTTTTTTGCCAAACCATCATGTCTCTGGTATATGGCATTATTTCTGGGTATTCTGAGGTAATGAGTGGTTATAATGGCCGTCTTTTTCTGATTTACTTTTCCAGATATGAAAATATAGGCTACCCCATTCCCTCTAACATCCATCAGTTCCCAGATTCCCAAAATAATGTGGTGAGGGAAAATAGGTCTATATTTCTTTGAATGGAATTATTCTATCTTAATGAACAATACACTTAATATCCTATGTTATCAAGAATCATTTTATGTTCCCACAATAATGCATGAAACAACTCAAAATCCGTGTCTGTATTGACACTCAGCATTATTAACTTACTTTTTTCAGTCATCATAATATTGTTTGGCAATCAATTTGAACTGTAGTCACATTGTGAGAGATTAATGAACTAAGCTATTAATAGGGCTAGACTGGAATACACATCTGAGGAGTTTTTCTTCATTCATGTTTTCACCTTTCTGATGGATTTTGTTCTTTGACAATTTCATACATGTATATTATACATTCTGATTGCATTCTTCTCACACTTTTATCATCTTCTTTACAAACACCAGCCTTCATTCCCTGCATGTCTTTTTCTTGGGTTCGTGTTCCTCTGTTTCGTGTCCCACTCTTTTAATCAGGGTGTATTGTATGATTCTGGGCTTACCTCTATCTCCTGGACCTTAGTAAGTTCTGCTTTGGGTACACTACTGGCTACTTTTCTCCAACACATTCTGTTCCTCATTCTGGCAGTTGGTTCATTGTTCCTCAGTGCTTTGTAATGTCAAATGGGTTTCTCCTCCATTGGAATATCACCATATATCTCTATATGTGGTGTCAGCGTCCACCTCTGTCACGGGTTTATGATTGCCTAGGCTGTGTCATTGTCGGAGGATGGTATGTCATAACCTTTACCTTTATTCTTTGTCTTGCATTATTTCTGCTCTTCTTTTACAAAGGTCCCTGACCCTTTAGAGGTAATATATATGTCATGATAAGGACTGACTCCTCAATGTTCACTTATTATCAGCATCTTGTATAATTGTATTTCTGTGATGAGTATTCAAATCTGAAAAATGTTCATAAACTCATCAGTCCATTAGTATATACTGCCAACAGTTTACACTACTATTATTCAAAGTAGACTTGGGCAGGAGTCCAATAATAACACTTAGATGAGAAAAACACCTAGAAGATATTACAACAAAAGGAAAAATCACAGACAATAGCTGTTTGTTCATCAAAAGAAGCTCCTTGTATTTTCTCCACTCACTACTGTACTGTGCCTTAGCAGATGCTAATGAAAACCAGTTTACCTGGTACTCATAAACTTAAAGATCCCAATATCATCTATGTAGCACTCATAAGCCCTATTTGTTGGACAATTTTAGGGGGGTAATACAGGGAGAACAATAGACATTCAGCTTATAAAATACATTGGGATCTGAGCATATCCAAAATTAAGACAATGGATAATATACTCATAGTCACCAAAGGGTTAATGAAAATAAGAAACTAGCCAAACTTTGAGTGTTCAATGTCTCTTGGAGACTTTTCTAGCTTTGAAGCCAAGCACTGTGATACATACCTGGAATACTAGCACTTAAAGACTAAGGAAGGAAGATCATCCTGAGTTTCAAGCCAGCTTGGGCTACACAGTTCTTCCTGGATTATAATGTGAGACCCTGCCTAAAAACACCATGGGGAAATCATCTTTGAGGTTCATAACAGTAAGTCAATTATCTTAGCCTCGAAGTAGCATCCAAGTTTGTTGCAAGATAATCTTTATTTGGGGTTTTGGTGAAGGGTGCTCATATCTATACTATAAGATGTTTATCAGTAACACTATTCTTTCTCTACCAGCTACCACATGCACTTGCTTTAATCATGCCAACCAAAAAGGCCTCCAGAAATTTCCAAGTGTCACTTGTGGGTGGAAAATAGGACCCACTGGAGAATCACTGCTCGAGGGCAATGATAACTGTCCCTAATTATCACACAAATATAAGTCTCCAAAACTTGAGAAACTTGGTCACATAATAAGAAGATCCATAAAATGAATTTTGAACCCAGATCATGCTTAGAAACCCTCAATGTATTCTTTAATTTATAATAACTACAGTATGATTGAGTTCTGTTCACAAATTTGGTTGTTTAGAACATTTATTTCATATGTCTTGCATGACATGTATATAAAACTGCACCAAAACCACTATAGCAGGGAAGTGGAAACTCCCCTGTATATTCAAAACTTCCTTGGAGAGTTATCACGACCTACATGAATTTTCAATGATTATTCACATTACTTTGCTTAATGTTCAGTTCTTGTGTGTGCCTGTGTGCGAGCGTGTATGCGTGTGTGTGTGTGTGTGTGTGTATGTGTGTGTGTGTGTGTGTGCAGAAAATGGCAACTGAGTATGAGGGCTTATGAAAGCACAAGGGTGACATCAGGAATCATTATGGATTATTCTACATCCTTATTGTTTTGCTCTGGAGTTTCCCAGGCTCTACCTTCCAGGGCTGAATTTTTACTTGCCACCATATCCGCTAGGCATTATTTTTAACATGTTATCTGGAGATCTGAACTCAGATCCTTTTGCTTTTGAGGAAAAAGTTTTTAACCCAATTCATCTCCCCAGCCCAGTGTTCAGTATGTTTCAAAGCTGTAAATGAAATTAGCATTTGATCTCTTTCAGAAAAAGCAAATGAGATAATAGATATACTCCAGATTTCAGTAGTCGTGCATTATTAAAATCAAGTTTCAGAATTTTTAAACCCTGTTCTTCCAATAACGTCATACATACTAGGAGAATAAACTATCAATTTTGATATTAAGAATATAAATGGATAGTTTTTCAATTTAAAGTAATTATGCTAGCTTTAATATAACCCTAAATATAATGAAATTCATATACAATATACACATGATGGGGAGGCCAACCAAAACATTATTCTATGAGGAAAAATAAAGACAAAAGTGCCAAATTACTGTATGTATATAGTCCAATTGCTCAGTATTTAGTATGGCTGCTGTACTTGTTTTCAGTCTTAGGGCACAATTACTGCTGTTTACTTCTAGGACAACATTATTTATAGGCTGAACTATCACAAGGGTCTTCTTTCTCCATCAGCAGTGGCTTAATGAAATAGCTTTCACCTTTTGAGAGAGGCCTTTAAATTCTCAGGACAAATGGAAATGTTGTAGGTCATTTTTTTCTAATTGCTTGAATAAAAAGGATTGACAAGAGACCACATAATTAATTTGATTGGCATATTTTTCTCAGAACTAGTCCTGGCCTGAACCAGTAATTTCAGAATAAAATTATTTACATTCCATGTCAGAACTTGACGGAAAATTCTTTGGAAAAGGACTGATCGAGGTAAAGGCTTTAACCCCTGAGCCATCTCTGTAATAACTACAGTAATTGCTAAGATTATGAACAGGAGGGATGGGGAAAGAGGGACACACCAGTAGAAAATAGGCCACCATCAAGGACTGCAAGTAAGTAATGAGACATCTGGTTAAGTTCACAGACTTTCCTTCCTGATCATTTACAACTGATGGGGTATGATCTTACCAGACAGGGAGGGCATAGAGTCTGGAAGATAAAAAGTAACCATTTTGCAGATGGGTGATTGATCCCTCCCTCACCGCGGTTTTCTACTTTTATTACATCTACCTTTGAATATACTCTTATAACAAGACTCTAATTTAACAGGTTTTTATCTCTGGCCAGGGGGTGATATCGAATACCCATCAGGGTGGAGCCAAGGGCATTGCAGGAGCAGCAAAACTGAAAAAAAAAAGTCAACAAACCATAATCCAGAACATCAGAGACTCTATCAATCACCTGGAACTAGACCAGCCTAATCTCTCCCCATCCTGAAGCTCAGGGAAATTTGCGGAAGAGGAGGCGGTAAGATTGTAAGAGCACAAGGATGGGAGGAGCAATGATATGCAAGATACTCCACACAAGTTAGGGCCGAAGCAATCATATTTGGACTTTATATGTCCTGTGCAATGTCCAACACACTATTGACCCCACAAAGTCTAGCATTTGCTAAAGGCACTAGGATCCTGGAAAGCAAGGGATTGACAGCCACAGTCATGTTCCTGTGCTTAAGGGGAACACAGGAAAGGGTTCTGGGAAATGCCACTGGGTTCTTGCACCTCATTGCAGAGGAGGACCCAGAGGAGAGTTTGGCATGCTCATTAAAGGATGCTCCGGGGATGGGAGGGGGAGGCACTGGAGGATGGGGAGAGAAGGGGGAGGGGAGGGACACAGGGAGATAGGGGGTTGGAGGGAGGGGGGACCGGTGTACCTGTTAAGTTTATATGAGTGGAAATAAAAAAAAAGAAGAAGAGGAACTAAAAAAAAAAAAAAGGACTGATGACTCAGGGGTTAAAATTCTGCCTCCCAAGCAAAAGGCCTGAGTTTGAATTCCACGTCCCATGTAAAAACACAAGGTGGAAACAGTGGCCTGCAATTCAGGCCCTGATGGGCAGAGTCCAGGAAATCCCATATCAAAGCAAAAAGGAGTTAGAAATAATCCAAAATGATTCCTAAAGTCACCCTTAATCTTCCATGGGGACACACAGTGCTTTCTGATACACACACACACACACACACACACACACACACACACACACAAATACTAAATAAATGTTTAAAAAGAAATAATATTTTGAAAGCAAAGGGAAACATATTGTAATCATTTAAAATCAGATGTTGGGCTGGAGTGATGGCTCAGGGGTTATGGCTGTCTCGCAAGCAGAAGGTTCTAAGTTTGGATCCCAGGTTTCACTTACAACTCCCAAGCACCCTGCATTTCTCCACTTCCTGGTCTGGTGGGCAGAGCATGGGAAATCCCAGAGCAAAGCAAGAAGATAGATGCAATGCAGGATGATTCTTAAAGTCACCCTTGGTCCTCCACAGGAACACACAATGCTCTCTGATACACACACACATACACACACACGGACTAAATAAATAAATAAAATATTAAAAAATCAAATGTGATGCCATTGCTTAAGTGTCTTATGAATTACTTTTGGAAAACTAAAGCAGTTTTCCATTATCTTATTAAATCAAAAAATCTCTATAGGAAAACATTTGTGAATTGAAATTATTTTAACGTTGCTTGTAAGTGTTGTTACAAACCAAACTACATGAAAATGTTAAAAGAACTATACATACACATATATATATAAGTTCGTAAGTATAAAATTTGATTTAGCATTCTTTAAAAGTAAAGATGCATTGATATGTCATACATTTTCTGTCATTTCTGTGGTGTGATTTGTCAGTAGTTTGCCCTGTATCAGAAATTCTTGTTAATTGAATTTGGCATAATATATATAATCACTTTGCATGACATATATTAATACAAATTACATAAATTAATACAAAAAGGAGTTAGAAATAATCCAAAATGATTCCTAAAGTCACCCTTAATCCTCCATGGGGATACACAGTGCTTTCTGATACACACACACACACACACACACACACAAATAATAAGTAATTTTTAAAAAGAAGTTCAGAAGTTAGAAGTTCAGAAAACCTTTGACAGATGAATAATCTAGGGAAATACTTTATATAGGTATAAAATGTCGTATTTAAATCAGTACTCCTTATATTTATCCAGTGTAATTAGAACACATTTTAAGATTATAAGGGGGGTCCAAAAAGTTTCTTTGGGGTGATTATACATAGCTATATATGCTAGATTATAGACTAAAACTGAAAGAATGATTTAATTAAGTCAAGCACTGAGCAATCATGTGGGAGATTATTAAAATGATGCATGGAGACCCACCCCACAGTGGGTTGCACCATTCCCTGGTCAAGTGGATAAGATGAAGAGAACAAGTTTAATACTCTGGCATAATTGGGTATACAAGTGTCATGTTTTGAAATGTGTCCCCCACAGATTTATGGACTTGGATAGGTCATGGTACAATGGAGAGGTGGACCTTTGAAAGAGGAAGGTGGTCATAGGGTGTGGGCCTTGATGTAGATCAGTCCCACCATACCTCCTGGAGACATTTTTTTTAAGGGAGAAAGGGAAGTTTATTGTCTTACGGTTCCAAAGGGAAGGTACAGTCTCTCAAAGCAGAGGTGGTATGGCTGGCTCATCAAAGCTGGAGAAGGATAAGTCACCGCAGACATCTTAGAAGCTGAGAGCTGCAGACTGCTTGCAGAAAAGGCAGACTTCTCCAAGAGGTAGGGTGGGACTAATTCACCTCAAGGCCCACCCTTTGTTACTGCCTTCTTCCAGCAAGACTTCACCTCTCAAGGTGACATGACTTTGCCAAACACATGAGACTGTGGGGAACACATTTCAAAACATGACAAGGAGACATCTTTTTTGTATCAAGCAATCTTGCATCTCTCAGCCTCATGGATGGGTATGACAAAGCCTGTCTCCAGCTTCTGCCAGCAAACCATGCCACATCCACCACGAAAGACTGCCCCTCTGCTGGAACCGTAAGCTGAATAAATCTCCTCTTCTCCCTTAAGTTGCTTGACGTTGGGTGCTTTCTTGCAGCAGCAGAAAAGAGTAACTAGTACAACAGACATATGAAATGTTTCTCAACTTTTGGGTGGATATGGTGTAGTCAGTAACCTGGGGTCCTGATTGTTGGTATGAATTCTCTTGTATGCTGATAACTTTAATGAAGAATTTAAATAAGATCAAGTCCTTTATTCCCTTAAGTTGTTTGAGTCCTAAATTTGTTTTGCAATGCAAAGATGAAAGTATGATGTGTGCATCTATCTAAGGGGCTCCCAACTCAGAACAGAAGATTCTTAAAAAGTGTAATCAAGGACAGTTATAGTGATAAGAAAATGAGCTGGAATATCAAATGTAATGCTTTGAGTAGCACAATGAGCACCTATTGATATTCCTTCTAGAAAATAAAATTCAATAAATAATCAGACTTATTTGACAATTCTTTTTTAGTTTTTGGGTGATAAAATTATAAAACGCTATCTACTGGAGATTTAGGTCTAACATTCAAAGTACCTGTATAATCAGGATGAAGACAGTGAGGTAATAGCAGAGATCTGAAACACTTAGGTTTATGAAAATTAGTTCAAAGTCCTTGAATTTGACATGATGATCAAAATGTACACATTAACCCTGATTCTATGATTATGGAAAACCATTCCCTGGTGAGAGAAAAAAAAACATTTGGCATGACACACTCACTTAGGTGACACTGAATTCTGCTGTCAGAAATAGTAGGGAAACCTACTGAGTCATTTTTGGTACTGTTCCACGGACAGACAGACACTGAAGTGTGTGATAGTTAGATTCAGGTGTCAACATGACAGTTGTAGGCTGTTTGGGGCACAGCTGTGAAAAATCAATGGTTGGAACGGTCCCTTGAAGAAGCCTGCATGTGATTGTTAATTGATATGGAAGTCCCAGCCCATAGTGGGTGGTGTTTTTCACTAGTTGACCAGATTAAAGGAAGTGGTAGGAAAAGGATTTACCCTTCCTTTATCCTGTGTGGACTTGCAGTAGAGTTCATTGCACATGCTTCATTGCCTTCTTCCTTGCTTCTGCTGCTGGTGTTGTTGTTACTGCCTCTGCTTTTTGTAAGACTCATAGCTTGGCCCATTAAACCTTGCTGCTGTTCTTATTATCATTGGAACCTAATGTTATGGGCCTTATTGCTATTCGTTGCTGAAGCCAGACACCAATATCTATGGCCTGATTACCATTCCTCCCTGACACTGCAGTCCAGCCTCTTCAACTTTCCAACATGATTGAAGCTTGAGACTTTCTAGGGATCCTTCAGTTTTGTGAAAGATTTGGGTCAAGAATGAAGCTGCTACGGATGGTTACTTTGAAGGACACTGCCTTGTGAGCTGATTTAATGAAATATATATATATATATATATATATATATATATATATATATATTCTATTGATTCTGTTCTTCCAGAGAACTTTGACTAATACAAAGTGCATGTAGAAGACAGTTGTTTTCTTTCTGTGGTTTTGTTTGTAGTGTTGTGAATTGAACCCAGTACCTGTGCATGCCAGGGAAGCAATGTATCAGTAAGCTATATCCTTTAGCTATATTTCTTCACTTGTTCTTGTGTCTTTCTTCACCCATGGATAATTAATCTAACTGGTAAATAAGAGAAATTATGCACACTATCCCTCACCCTTTTATGCTGAATTTTCAGAACTATCACTCAAGTTTTGTAAGTAAAACTGAGGCACACCAAGGCCTACGTTCATTTGGCTAGCAAGTGACTGGCTTAGTATCAAAACATCTTTAACACCTATCTTCCTTGTTGCAGTTTACCTGTAAGCTGCTAATAAACTCATGACAAAACAACTTATGGGAACACAGGGTTTATTCTGGCTTATAATTATTGGGTTACGGTTCCTTTCTAGCTTGGAGGGAAAGCCCACACCAACACTCAGGGCCAAGGGAGCTGGCCACACCATATTCACATAACTTCTAAGTATATGGAAGGATATTAACTTTCTCAAACAGTTCTCTCCATTTTACTTACCTCCCCAGGTACTAGTTTTACCCACCATGGGCTGAGCCTTCTCATAAAATTGAAAGTCTCCTAAAGATTTTCTCAGGGCTTAGCTCAACTACAAAGTCTCTACAAATGTGCCCAGAGCTCAAACCATCAACCATCAAGTTGACAACTGTATCTAACTATGATACTCCCCCAATCCCAGTTCCAAGTAGAACTGTCTTCTTGTGTTACTCACTTACAAAAGCTAGATAACTGAAAGATTTTATTTAACCATATAAGTGCACAAAACCATTTTTCTGAGAACATTTGATTTTCAGCCTGTACACCAAAAGAACTTTGGTATGTAAAGCTTTCTTTTAAAACTGAATGTTAATTTGCATTTAGCTGCAATAAGAAAACATGAAGTGGCAAGTGAAAATTGGATTTCGGGGCTGGAGAGGTGGCTCAGGGGTTAAGCCTCTGCCTTGCAGGCAGAAGGTCCTGATTTCGGATCCTAGACCCCACGTATAGACGCCAGGAGGAAGCAGGGCGGCCTGTGTTTCTGGTCATGGTAGGGCAGACCCTGTGAATCCCAGGACAGAGTAAACAAGGAGGAGGTGGAGGCGGGCCATGGTGGTTCCCGAATTCGTCCATGGTTCTACACACACACACACATGCACACACGCATACACGCACAATTGAATAAATAATAAATAATAAAAAAGAAAGTTGGATTTCACTGGGGTATTATACAATATGTTCAAAGCTTTCATTCTTTCAGTGTATCCATCTTCATGGGGGAATTTCTTCAGTTCATTCTCGGCTTTTACAAAAAGTTGATGCTATTTTTATACACAGAGACATCCTATTGTTACGGGGGGGGGGGGGGCTTGTAAGAATAATTACTTTGCCCTGGTGACAAACTGTTTAGTCTAAATAACGGTGCCATCTGCCAAAAAGTACTAGTGAATTCCAGAAAAGTTTTAAATGGACTCTTTTGGGTTAGACGCACAGGAGATGATGTTTAAAATAAACAAAAATATCTCAGAAGAGGCAATGGCAAAGGCTAAGCCACAGGGAGAAAACATCAGGATACAGTATTTGCTCACTAATGAGGAATTTTGGGGGGTTATAAAAGCCCTTTTTAAAAGCCATTTTAAAACAAACCAAAAAGTTTACAAAAGAAAAAAGATACAAAAAAAGGATAACTTGCTTCATGTCCTCCAAAAAAGAAGAAAATAAAAGGGACATGCCAACATGCTCAACAATAAGGGGTTCTTTTCTTTATTTCTTAATGCAAAATACAAGCTAAGGATACACATACATAAAAAAAAGCTCAGGAGCATACACAATGTCCTGGAAATCCTTCAGTAAAAGCAATGCAAGAGTTTGCTGTTGTTTAGTCTATACAGATTACATATAGATACTGAGATATGTAAAAATTAAGTATCACAACAGTATCACCACATGATATAAAACAGCATCACTATAAGCATTTTGAACCAATAGCTAGAATATAAATGAAACATCTGGTTAATAGAAGGGTTGAATAAATGGAAGCATTTAGTTAAATTTAAACAGGTCAGTGGGAATAGGTTCACATAATATTTTAACATTTAAAATATGAAAGATTGGGGCTGGAGAGGTGGCTCAGGGGTTAAGCCTCCGCCTTGCAGGCGGAAGGTCCCGAGTTCGGATCCCAGATCCCACGTATAGACGCCAGACGGAAGCGGGGGCGGCCTGCGCTTCTGGTCCTGGTAGGGCGGAGCCTGTGAATCCCGGGGCAGAAGGAGGTGGAGGCGTCCATGGTGGTTCGCGAATTCGTCCGTGGTTCTACACACACACACACACACACACAGACACGCGCGCGCACATACACACAGTTGAATAAATAATAATAATAAAAAAAATTTTAAAAAAAATATGAAAGATTGGTCATAAATTATATTATTTAGAAATTAAAACTAAAATAGAAGTATTGAGTGGTATTTTTAACTATGTTTGATGATGTGTTTTCAACTTCAAGACATATTAAAGCTATTTGCAAAAGGATTGTCATTAAAATGAGCTTCTTATGCTGTTACTTTCTGTATTTCTAGTTGTCTCTCTTTTAATCATGTTGCAACAACAGTTATGCAATTACTAATACTGTTCTGAGTATGAACAGATGTTATGTTAATAAAAAAGGTTTATTTCATAATTCTACTAATTTAAAAAACATGAGAAAGAGAAAGAAAGAAAAAAACATGTACAAGTTGGAATACAACTACATGAATCAAAAATCAATAAATATGAAGTACACACATGCATTGGTATGCTTTCATACTGGCCAAGAAAATCGCATCAATGATTGTCGAAACAGATACAGAAAAATTAAAATTTAAAATATCAAATGTGATTGTAGAACTTATGAAATTTTTTCTGAACTTTCAGTATTCTTTTCAAGATTTGGCACTGTTTAATGCAAGATAACCTGAAAGAATTACATAAAAACAATGAATAATTGATTTAATGTCAATATTATTCAATAACCTTATTTTAAAATAGCACATTATATTTAATCTCTAGCATCATATCGTTTCCAATTTAGAGATATGGAGCTATCAGATAATTCTAAATTATCTTCCTAATGATAATAAATGGTTTTATGTACTATTTATTTTGATTCAATATCATTCTAAAGCAAACCTTATTATGGTCACAAATTCCATTCATACTCAGAGCACTGTTATTAATTGCACATCTGTCATTGAGACATGATTAGAACAGGGAGGCAAAAATAATATTCACGTAATGTAACAGAAAAGCAAATCTTAGAATGTATGAAGCAGGACATCTCATTAATTCAGCACTAGGGAGGCTAAAGTGGTAGGACAGCTATGATTTTAAGAATATCTTGAGATATTAATGACTGAGACCCTGCCTCAAAAAAAGAAAACTTGGAATTAGGCATGCTAGCACATGTGTGCTGAGAATACTGGTCAGTTACCATCCCTACATTTTATACTTACTTTGTTCCTTATAGTTAGTTTGTTTATCTATACATTGTCTCCTTTATTTGTAATTTTTTCCTGACATTTTCGTGCCTTATGTTCAATTTTCCTTTTCTCCAAGTACTCTGATATTGAACCATTATATTCCTTATTCATATTATTAAACATCACTTACCATTAACTTAATCAGTTCAATTGCATTATAAGTTACTTTTCAGCATCTATTTATACATACACATTTTTATACCTTAAATATCAAGGAAATTTTATTCTGTCCCTTATTAACTTTTCTTACAATTTTGCATAATGTTTTGGTCAGGGTCAATTTATTTTGTTTTTGATTTAATTTTTGAATAAAAATATTTTCTAGTAAATGTGCTGAAATTACCTTTTAACGTCATAAACCATGATTTTGCTTTTTTATTTTTGTCATGAATTAAAAGTAAACCCTGCTTCCTGATTTTTGTCTCTTACTTTCCCCATCCTTCTCATTTGGATTATAATGCCAACAATTTTTCTGAAGTTTTGGGCTCGCTTTGGTCAAGTGGAAGACCAAGCAACTTCAATTCTTATATTAGTTATTTTGCACTCAATCATGAAATTATGGATGGGAAATTACTAACAGGTCCTTAAAATATATAATCTTGCTTCTTTTCCTTCTATCCTGTCTTTATAAATAAAATTTTTCTAAATGCCATCTTGTCATTGAGAATTACATCCAAGCAATTCTTAGGAATTCAAATAACACTAACTATGTAAAATTTTAATTTGATGAAATGCTTATAAATGTCCTCAATTAATTGCTGTTGATGTTTATTTTGATTATATGTGTTAAGGACCACGGAATGGAATTTTTCAATTCAGATAGTCTACATTACAGAGTTAAAGTTGAGTGTGATAAACTGAGATTATTTTTTGCATATATACTAAGAAATCCTTCAAAACAGTTATTACAGCATTTTAAAGCTGAGAATTGTTCTCTAAGAGCAACAATAGTTAACTAAGTTATTTTCTGGATTGCATTTATATAAGTTAAGTTTGGGAACACCAGAGGTAAAGACAACAGGATAGTACACCTTTGGTTCTTTATATCTGTGTTGGAGCTAAAACTTCTGTTCTATGAACTTCTTAGAAGGAAAGATATGGAAAAATGTGTTAATACAGTATTAAATAACATCTTGCAATAAAAAGTACTTCTTTTGTGAGGAACGATATTTTCTTTCTGATTTCTTCTTGCTTTCAGTATGTTTTACTTCTACATATTATTATCAGGTATTTCTGAAAGGGCTTAGCAGCTATGTTTATTTGACCAAGAGTTTATGCAATTATTGAGTTAGGAAAATCTAATTATTATTGTTCTTCATATCACATATGTTCATGATATCCCTTTTAAAAATAAGAGAGTTGCATTTCCTGTGGTTTACAAAAGAAATTGTAAAATATTTAGGAAATCCAGCATAGATGAAATACCTAAATGTAGTGCTAGTAATTGGTAAGTTCAAGAAGTACATTTTTATTACATCCTTAATTCAAAAGCACTTAAAAGTTCCATAATTAATAATATCACCTACAATCAATGCCACAATACAGCCGTGTATATATATAGAAAAATATATGAATATTTTTCATAATTTTAATGCTAAAAATAATTGAAAACACTCTTATAAACATGTAATGTCCTCGTAAAGTGCAAATTAAATAAAAATAGCCAAAATATTATTTCATTGTAATATTTTATCCTATGAACATATTTTTTAATATTTTCCAAAACTAATTTCATAACCTTTAGTTGTACATTACTTAGTGAATATTAGACATTTTTTCATCACTCCCAGACCTTGTAATAAGTATGTTAAGAAGTAGTGTGACTATCCCAATTGCTCTAATGTGATTAAATAATCTTCATAAATTAAAAAGTTTCCAGCACCTTTTATGCATTTTCAAAAATTAAAACCACATAAAGCTTATAAACAAATACATATTTATTAACATGAATGTGTTTCCACCCATCATTTTTTTCACAAGTATCCTTTAGAAGCTTAACTTCCAGGTGATTCTTCATTGTTTTCATATGTTTACAATTACAATTGAAAAAAATAAAAAGCTTGGCTGGAGAGATGGCTCAGGGGTTAACACTCTGCTTTCCAAGCAGAAGGACATGAGTTCAGATCCCAGATCCCATGCACAAACTCCAGGAGGAAATGGTAGAGGACTGCACTTTCAACACTGGTGGGCAGAGCCTAGATAATCCTAGAGTTAGGCATAAAGGAAGTAGAAGCAATCCAAGATGATTCTGAAGTCGCCCTTGGTCCTCCACAAGGACACAGAGAAAGAGAGAAAGAGAAAGAGAAAGAGAAAGAGAAAGAGAAAGAGAAAGAGAAAGAGAAAGAGAAAGAGAAAGAGAAAGAGAAAGAGAAAGAGAAAGAGAAAGAAAAAGAGAAAGAGAAAGAGAGAAGGGAGAGAGGGAAGGAGAGAGGGAGGGAGGGAGGGAGGGAGGGGAAGAGAGAGAGAGAGAGAGACAGAGAGAGACAGAGACAGAGAAAGAAAGAAAGAGGAGAGAGAGAAGAAAGAAGAAAGAAAAAGAAGGAAGGAAGGAAGGAAGGAAGGAAGGAAGGAAGGAAGGAAGGAAGGAAAGAAAGAAAGAAAGAAAGAAAGAAAGAAAGAAAGAAAGAAAGAAAGAAAGAAAGAAAGAAAGAAAGAAAGAGAGAACAAGTTTAAAAAAATTAAAAGTCACAATAAATACTCAGGGACCAAGATAACATGACAGTCCTGAAAGAATGCAAAGAGAAAATTGAATTTGACCGATCATGAATATCATACCTTAATGTATTGTCAGGCTTTAATCTATCTAGAGATAATCCCACAGCTAGATAACTAACAGATATCAACAGTTTAAGCTCAGAAAAATTAAAGGAATTCCACACAGAAAATAATGTTTACATGTCCAAATCACAGGGAATCATTTGTTGTTTTTGATGTACGCTAAGTTTTTGTGGGAACCAAGGTTACAGTAGAAACATTAATAAACTAAATCAGGTTGTCTAACTTTGGAGAAAAGAATTAGATATCTAGTTAAGTAATTGCTTCTACAAGGTGAAATAGCCATGGAAAAACAAATTTTATAGAGGTTGAACTTCATATGAACCAAGTCACATAGATAATATTTGTTAGTAGGAATTTATTCTGTATATACTCCAGGAAAGCTAGATCGTACCCTAATGTAGAAAAATCTGTATGATCCAAGAATGCTGTAATTAGAATTAAATGTTCATATGATGTAATTTTGTTTTAATGTGTCCAGTAATTTAATTAATCCCATTATTCCACAGTTGCCTATTAAAGCCAAACATGTTATAGGCACTTTGCATGCTACCATTGGCATAATTATGGAAAAAAAACATAATATGTGATCATCAGAACTCTAACTGTTGGTCTTTGTAGTGCTTGCAATAAAAGTCGTGATGAATTTAAGCCTTAGCTAAATTCCATTTTCTGTTTTTTTCCCCCTCACATGTTTGATATTAGAGGGAAAAAAGCCATTTAACTGAAGTTGTGTGAGTAAAGAAAAGAGAGCAGAACATATTATCAAGAATCTCAGAGATCCAGCTTAGCTAGTACTTTGGAGGGGAACTGTTTCACTTCTGATCTGAGAGAAATAACAAGGTCATTGGGGGAAAAAGGTTTGTGCAATAGGGGAATAGAAGGTGCTCATTTTTCACCTTGATAAGTTTGAAAAACTCAGTTGACATTTGAAAGTGTATAGAAGGTGAGTAGTTACATAAAGGAATCTGACATTCTTGGGACATTTCAATTTAGTAGTTATCAGCTTAAATCTGAGATCAACTATAATAGTGACAGAAATGATTCAAAAGCCAAGTACTAAGATATCCAGTCACTTATATGGGAGTTGAGAAAGAATTGTTAAAGACAGTTATGACCACACACATAGAAGGAAAATAGAAAACTCAGTGGGTTGGTGCCCTTGAAACAAAGAAAGTGTTTGATAAAGGAGAGTGTCCACAAGGTGTCAAATGCCACTGAAAAGCCTGAGAATATAACAACAAGGAATTGATGAACAAATCTGACAGTACTGAGGCCATTTGTCACCTTGTACACAGAACATTTTACTGTAGTAACAGAACAGTCTGTTTGACATGAAAATAAAAATTCATGTCAGCAATAAGCCTAGGAAATTCTTGTGATTAATTCTATTACAAAAGATAGCAAAGAAGTATACTAAATAGAGCTACTTAAATTATATGTGTGAGTAAAGAAGGGAGAGCATTTTTAGATACCATTGTAATAGTCTCTTAAAGTAAAGAAAGAAAATGTTAGGGAAATTTAGGAAGGAAATATGGGCAAAAGTAAGCAAAGAAAGGGCAATGGTGTAAACTAGAGGAAGTGCTAGATTCCTAGTATTGCAGCCAGCTAAATATCTATGGGAAGGAACATGAGGATTTAGACATAGAAATTACCATGTATTATAAGAATATATGGAGAAATTGGCTAGCAACTAAATGTACTAAATAATAAGAGAGAGGAGTCTAGGCAATGCAAAGGTCTCTCAATGACATTTGTCCTTAATGATATAGCCTCCAGTATGAGTTCCCAAAGATGCAGTGCCTATAATGGAGCATATACTTTCAGTTTAATCAATAACATTCAGAATTGGAGGTAGGGAACAGACTGAAGTCAACAGAGGCTTGATAATGATGTAGTGCTGGAGGATTGACAAACAAGTAGGCTGTGTCCTGGTCATATACAACCATTTAGAATTGAGTTTCTAGCACTTAACTTCATATATAAGGACTTGAGAAATAAATGGGTAACATTTAGGGGACTTCCTAGTAATTTTGGTAGGAACATTCAGAAAGTTTCAAGGGGGAGGGTAGTTTTTCAAAAACACACCTTGAATTGCATAAAAGTAATAAAATGGTAGAGAATTGGGAAAAACTCATAATCAGGGACTGCTGATTGTATACTGTGGTACCTGAAGTAGTGTCAGGTGAAGTATACTTCTCTTATTTTAATCGTGCATGTGTTTGTAGAGATTTGAAACCTAAGTTCCAATTTTCTTATTATTACATATTTGTAGAAATAGAAGACTGTAAGTGATATTGATTATTCAGGCAAAGTATTTAATGTATAATCTTGCACATATTTCTTTAAATAATATTAATGCAATTATTGAAAATTTTATGAACAACCATATTTTGTAGCCCATTTTTAATGTACATGTGGTCTCTAATGTAAACCATGTTGAATCTAACTTGTCATAGATACAAATGAAATTACTGTAAACTATTCCCTACCATGTACAATTCTCAAAAATCTTACTCTGATTTCGATATATAGAACAGAAGAAATGCATAATAAATATAAATACCTTTAACAACTACTTTTAGGAGATTACATTGTACCAATTGAAAATTACTTGAATTTGCACGGAGAGAAAAAAATCAATATGTTAATTTGTCTTTTTTCTAATTTCAATACTTCTATCATTTAAATCCCACGTAAAATCTGAAGCAGTATTTATCTTCCATGCTGGCAATGCATCCAAAATCAAGTAATCATTGCATTTGAATGCAATTATCATTTACTTCGATCACAGTATATAGGAAAAAGTTTTCTCTTTTATGAAAGTAGGTATTTAGGATATGTAACTTCTATGCTAGCACACCTGGGGTCCACAAAAATATATATGAAATCATTGTACACACACTAAATGTGTGCATGCATGTGTGTGTGTGGAACACACACATATTCAAGGTAGGGCTTCCACTCTAACCAACAGAGGCTCTTCTATGACTACTAATGTACTAAAAATGATCTAATACTGTTACTTTTGCCTATTCTTGAATTTTATGATTTTTGAATCTTTTTATATGAGGTTCTGCTTTACTACCTTTACTCTAAAAAAAGTCCCATTTTGAAAAGCCAGATATAAACCTCAACTTCCCTTAAAAGTTTTATTAGGTCAGTTCTTAATAGAAGCAATCTTTTTCTTTGATTACAAAACCATCTCTAATTCTGCATTATTTTACATTAATGAGGAATCCCTTAAAGATGGGGTTCTCAGACAGAAGGGTTTCAAAACTTCTACCAGTTCCATCCAATGAAAATTTCTGTGTTTCTTTCTCTGAAGATTTTGTTTCAGTCTTTTACAGTTGAGAAACCAACTTTCAAAACTAGGAAGGAGTGGCAAATCCCTAGAAATTACTATCCCTTATTATAGTAATTCATTGGTGTACACTTTCATAATCTTCTAGATTGACATCCCATGCAATAGAGAATAATCACATTGTCTTGCCTCTGTGCTCAGATTTTTATGCATTCTTTATTGAATAATACTCCTGTCACCTCATCTACATTTCATGGTCTCTCCCATACTCAGAAATCATTTCTATTTAGTCCCTACAGCAAACTAAATGTGATAAATAAGAACAGGGAGATAGATCCTGTGTCATCATCATGAGAGTTACATTTGGTGCTCCAATATTTCTTCAAGCAAGAAATTTCTGCTTAAAGAGAATGGCCAGAAAGGTGATGATTCAGTCTTCAAAAGGAGCAATTTTTTGTAGGTATTTGTTCTCACAAGGCAGATTAGGCTATTATTTAAAAGGTTGATGTTGAGTTTTAGTTTGAATTTATTGTCTCACTTCCCATCCAGCCTGCAACAGATCCTGCTTCATACAAATAAAATAATACATCCACAGAAAAACCAAACAAAACTGCATTAATTGAATTATAAAATGTCACCAGACTAAAATTAGTAACCAACCCTGAAACTACAGCTAAAATCTGAACTCCAAGGAGCAATCTTTTTCTTCTCTCCTATAGTGCTGTGGTTTTAAATCTCAGTTAGTTGAATATATCATTGTTCTAATGATCCATGACACAAATATTATTAAATGAATTTTCTAGGCAACCTAAGGTAACTCTAGTGAGTACAACTGTCAGATAAAATAAAGGAGGTCTGATTAAATTTAAATTTTAGGCAAATAATACATTTTATGATGAATCAATTTCAAATATTGCATGGGATAAAACTACAGCAAAATAATCATTGCAAACCAAGCAGATAATTTATTAATAATTTGCTAAATGTGACAATCCTGTGTAAGACTTTATGTTGCCATTTTCTCCCCTTCTATTCATTTAGCAAATCTGCTAGACTCTTTAATATTGATTTCTTAGATCCAAATGAAGGTATAGCAAGCTCTTTTCTTAAATAGAGATTTGAACTCTAGGTGTGGGTGCCGTGAGTGAGTAATACAGAGCTTCTCCAGAAACACACACAGAAAAAAGAAGTAAATAAATTAAATGAAGTGTGAAGATTTGAACCAAGGAAGAATTTTAAAATAAGTCATTCTATTAGACAATGGGTGAGTATAGCTAAACTTGTCTTCTATAGCTCAAAATTGCTAGAAGATTCAGAAAGTTGTCACAGAACTGAGAAATGTTTGAAGAGACCAGTATACTAATTACTTTCATTTAGTTATTGTACATTGCACATGTGTGTTCTTAAAAATCATGTTCGACCCAAACGTAAGTACACTTCTTATGTATCATTTAAAATAGAATAATATTTTTAAAAGGTACACGGTCAGGAATAACCTGGGTATCTATAATTTAATAGTTTCCTTGGTCATGGTAATAAGAAACTATTATTTTGAAGCAGTGCTCACAGTCCTTATGTCGTGCCTGTGCTCTCCTTTCTTGATGAAAAGGAAATAAAGGATACACTGGATATAGAAGACTAAGGGTTACAATTTCCAAATACTTTACTGTGAAAGAATTGGCTCACATGAAGAGCAGAAAACTGATAAAGGTTATCTAGTAATACTATAAATTGGTTCTAATCAGGCAAAGACAGAGACCTCTGTGTTCATGGATTTGAGAAGATATAACATATTTGCTTGTCTATGCTTTCTCCTTTTAAAATAACCTGACATGTAAAACAGAACCCAATTTATGATATCTCCATAGAACACAACCAATATATACAGGTTGGATTATTTCAGCTCACAGAGTATTGCAGAATGTCATAAACTGGGTTGATTCAGACTAAAGTGATTTACTACTTCATTTTTTTTGAAAGTTCATTCACACTGTAGCCTAGGCTGGCCTGAAATTTACCATATAGCTATAGATTGCCCTGGAAATCATGACTGCCCTCTTGCCAAAGCCTCCCCTAGTACTCAGAATGTAGGATGCACCTATAAAGCAATCATTCATTTCATATACAATATTAGCATGAAATTGAAAACAATAATTTTATAATCAAGCTGTGTTAGGCCATTTCTTTTTGAAAGTTAAAGACTTTAGTGGTATTGTTGAATGCTGTTGGTTACTCTAACAGCAAAACTATGTTATGAAGTCATATTTGTTGAAAGTATCCTAGAAAGTTCCTATTCAAATTTTGTTCACAAAAAATAGAAACTGTCACCATCTGGGACCTCAGATTTCACTGTATGCCTAGAATTATCTTTACTTTCAGCAATGAACCATATGCTCTAAAGTAGTAATAATAGTATATGTTTGTATAGGCTGCAATAGCATGAGTGTCTGGTAAGTAGATTTGAAAACTTAGATGGTAAACAGGGAAGCACTATGGCATTAAGGAAGGATTATCAACTACCCATTATGTGACGGTTCAGTTTTCAGATCTACTATCCATCACAGTATAAACATCTTGTTATGTATATTTTCTCCCCCTTTTAAAATTGCAAATATTTTCCTATGTTTCAAAACATGATTGAGTTCATATTAAAAATAAAGTATCTGGGTTGATGATATTGTATAGCAGGTACATTGCCTGCTTACAAACCTTGTAACGTTAGTAAGATCCACAGAAGTCCACTTAGTGGAAAAGAACTGATTTTCAAGAGTTTTCCTTTGATTTTCTCCACCTGTGGGTTATAACATGCATGTTCTCTCTCTCTCCCTCTCTTGTCTCTCAAAGAAGCTAATTAAAAAGAAAAAGAATTTTCATGATACTTCAAGATAAATAATTGCAAAAACAAGACGCTGTCATCTTTGTACAAATTTTTAATCAGATTAAATTATCTTTATGGTACTTATATAATAAAAAGGCTAAGATATGATAATTTAAAAGCAAAAGACAAAAAATTAAATATTTTGAAAGTAAAATATAGTTACATTCTTATTTTGTTTCCTATTGATCGCCCAAAGTAACAGTTTTCTTCCTTATATTATTGGATTCAGCTTAATATAAAAATACTTCAAATTGCTTAGTGACAGAAAAAAATCATGTCCCCTGTTCTGTGTTGGCATAGGCTCCCCACAAAATTTTGCAAATTTCGTATATGCATCCCATGATACTGTTTAGATCTCAAAAACAACATCACCACAATATTTTCTTACAATAACGAAATTTTTTTAAGTTTGGTGGCAAAAACAAGCAAACAAACAAGAAAACCAGATCCTCTACTTTAAATTGTCTACTGCATCTAGACATAGCCATGTAGCCATGTAAGTTCTGAAATACGAAATGTATATTGGAATGATGTGAAATAATTCTAGAAAGTTCCTTCAAATGGGAGCTCCATTCGTTTGTGTATTTCTCTGTGTACTCATTGTTAGATAATATGTCCCTCTGTAGCTGACCTGGAATTTTTAAATACTCCTGCTTCAGACTCTTTGAATGTTTCTTTCAAAGAGACATCATTCATTAAAAGTAGAATTCTTGGCCCAAGGAGACAGTTCAATATGTAAGATGCTTGCTCTTGCAAAGCTAGCCACTTGAAATCCAGTCTCAGAAGTATGCCTGGTGGAAGGAGAGAACTGGTAAGTTGACTTCTGATCTGCACTCATATGCCCTGGTATCCATGAATGCAAATTCTCAAGCTCCCTCCCTCCCTCTCTCTCTCTCTCTCTCTCTCTCTCTCTCTCTCTCTCTCTCTTTCTCCCTACTTCCCTCCCTCCCTCCAAAATGTGAGTCACTCAGGAGGAAGGAATCACAACATAATTAGGCACAGTTAACTGCTATGTAAACTTTGGGACATCTACCTGGAGTATTGTTTTTTTTTAAAGAGAAAGCTCTCTTGCCTAAATTACTATTATTTTGTATTCATTAGTCATCTACACATAAGTCTCACTTTGTTCTGGTGAACTTTTGGATTACTTGTACTTCCTTCAATTTTGCTGAATGGAAGTTGAAATTGATGACTACTCTCTAGAAACTGCATTCATGTGTTGTCTCTGGAAATTTATTTGCCCTATTCCATGATAGATAAAGCTTGATCTTTTATTAACAGTTATGGCTGTTATTTTTACCTCTTTCTAACTAAATGGCAGCTTTTCACAGGATTAGGTAGATTCTGTCTAAACAGAGTAACAGTTGAATTTATTTTGTAATTTGCTGATACAACTCATTTTCAGCTTACCAAATAAATCTCCAGAGTACTGGGTATAATCAGCTACAGTTCAAGACAGTAGTATTTTCCATGAGTTTACACACACCTAGCACTATTAATTATGAAATACCCACTTTGATGCTAATTGACAAGAATAGAGATGATAGTGAAAGTTCCAGCGAAAGCAAAAGGATACTCATTCTGGTTATGGAATGTATGGAGATGTTATGTTGATTTAATACTTAGATCATCTGCTTAGGAAATACATTTCAATCTATTGAACACTAGACTCTATTTTCATTATAATGAAAATATGGAGAAATTTTGAATCCTTTGAACTATATTTAATAATATTGATAAATGTCATGTTCTCTTTTGCATGATCTTTCTTCAGCAATCAATCTTTGTGACCTTAGTCTGAAAGAAAATAGTGGGATCAGTAGGAGAGAAGGGATATTCATTTTGCATAATGATAGCCTATTAATTTAGGTAGTATATGCTACATTAGTTTTGACATTTGAATAGAGAAAGTTATATTCATTTCTATCTAATTATTCTTGATATACCTGAAGAATGGAGATATTTTTCTCTAATTTGCTATTTATTGTACCATCTACTTCTTTATTCTACACCATGATTTCCAGAATGCAATCAAGAATAGTGTGTGTGGTCATTTTATTTTTCCATTTTTAAGATGTACTTGAATGGTAAGAGAAAAATGAGTTAAAGTGCCAGATTATGATATCTTTTCACACAGGCATGAATTGCAGCTTAGCACATGAAGGTATACACTTGCAAATGTGAACAGGTTGTAATTTTCCTTGCAATAACATATGAATGAAGAACACCAATATTATTTTTCTGAATAGATTTGGTCAGCTATTAGCTGCTATGCCAGAAATTCTGATTTATTTCCCCATTTCTGTCAAAGAACACAAATTAACAAGCAATCTATATACTATATTCTATTGTCCACAAGGAGGATAGCTTTGAATGTTGTTTTCAAACAATATTCACCGAGTCTCACAGCTATTAGGTGCTCTCTGGACCCTAAGAAACATTTCCTCAAAGGCTTACTTTATATGCAATTGATAAAAAGCTATAATTTTCACCAGTTCTTCTTTTGGTGGAAAAACAAGGAGAAGGTACAGAATTTAAGCGATTATCCCTTATTGATATAGCTGTTCTGCCCCAAGATTTGAAAATAAAATGTAAGTTTTATACATTGCCCATTTATTTGGTACATGATTTTTCTGATGGACTCAGAATTGTAGTTTTGAGTGCAAAACAAACATTCAGCATTATCTAACAAAATAATGGTACTAGCTCAGACACTGTAGGCAAGGGGGAAAACTACAGGAAGATCAGTTATTTATACCTGACAGAATAAATCTTCATTTCTTCCAGGATTCAAGAGTCTCCATGAGAAATGATACCATACAGGGAGTTCTGTGTCTGACTCCCTTGCCTACATTCTGAGTTGACAACAGCCTTTGACTTGATGGTGATACTAACTAAAACATGAGTAGTTGCACTGTATTACAGAGTTCCAACTGGTGGTAGTAAGTTGTAGAGCATCATCTATCCATTATTACCTATCTTCAATAGAAGAATTCTTATACCATAATATACTGCCCAAGATTAGGATGATGTGGGCAAAACAGAACCTTGACCACTAGGACTGACTGGCTATAAGCTGGTTCCACTTAGTCTCATAGTCACAAGGACCTATATAGTATGAAACATGCCCCAAGGCCTACAACACAGATGGCAATGATGCAGGCTAAAATTGGAGTCCATTTTACTTAGATGCAGATCTCTGCCTGGTACTTGAGTTAGTCTATTAATCCATCTGTGAACAGTGGCCAGGATATATTTATCTGAGACTGAGAGAGTATGGTAGGGTATCATTTGACTGTTTAGTCCAATATTTTATTGCTGTAATAAATACCTGAATCAAAGAAGTTAAGGGAACAATGAGATATTTACTCATGCTTAAGGTACAAACTATTGTCTGTTATAGTAGAAGAGTAGCCAGCAGAAGCCAAGAAACTGGCCACATTATATTTACAACAAGTTCTGAGAATGAGGCATACTTTCTAGTTTGCCAGTATATTCCAAACCCAATCAGTTTTCTGTCTGGTACTTGCAATGACCCCCAAGGCTGATATGCTCAGCAGAATCACGCCAGAATGTAATAGCTCAAATTCTGGTATCTGTACAATCTGGGATAATTATACAATCAAAGTCACTTCAAAACTGGTAAGGATATGGGGCAGAATTTGACTCTGACCCTCATGTACTCAGACTTGTGTATATAATGTTGGATATAAGGAGGAGCTCATATGGGAGGTCTGTCCTAAGTATTGTGGCCTTTGTTTCCAATCTGGTGTCTGATCTCAGTCTGGTGCCTGGAGATCTGAGACAAAGTCCAGTGTTAGCTTTTTTGCCTTTCTCCACACTGGGTGGAGGGGGGTAGTGCTTCCCACTTGGTTTTCTCAGATTAGAGAGGAAGCATTAGAGAGGACTTTAGCCATATGGTCTAATACCATTCTAGCTGCTCAGTCCTGTAGGTATTTAATCTATTTTTGGTTTTGTTGTATATGCTTTAGAGGTTACATCTAATACCTAGACAAATGTTTTAAATTTCTGGAGGGTTTTTTCCATGTTAGATTTCACCATGACAGATCTAATCCTGGGTTTCAGGCCTAAGACTTAATCTTTTCATGCCAACTTCCTACAAGGGATATTACTCGCCATGTCGGACTTCTTAAGTGGTCAGATGAGTTATCAGTAACACATTCTTGCCGTTTTCAACACATCTATTCTTTCTTTTTTTCTTTTCTTTTCTTTTTTAACATTTATTATTATTATTTCCACTCATACAAACTTAGTAGGTACACTGGTTCCCTCCCACCCTCCTCCTCCCCCTGACCCCCCTGCTATCCCTCCCATCACCCCTCCCTCCCCATCCTCCAGTGCCTCCCCCCCCAAATCCCCGGAGAATCCTTTAATGTGCATGCCAGACTCTCCTCTGGGCCCTCCGCTCCGATGATGTACAAGAACCCAGTGGCATTTCCCTGAACCCTTTCCTGTGTTCCCCTTAAGCACAGGAACACTACTGTGGCTGTCAATCCCTTGCCTCCAAGGATCTTGGTGCATTTAGCAAATGCTAGACTTTGTGGAGACAGTAGTGTGTTGGGCATTGCGTGGAGCATGCAAAGTCCAATTATGATTGCTTCGGCCCTAACTTGTGTGGAGTATCTTGCATATCATCAATCCTCCCATCCTTTTGCCCTTAGAATCTTACTGCCCCGTCTTCTGCAAATTTCCCTGAGCTTCAGGATGGGGAAGTTCTGGCCTAGTTCTAGGTGGTGGATATAAAGTCTCTGAAGTTCTGGATTGTGGTTTGTTGATTTTCTTTTGCAGTTCTGCTGCTCCTAAAATGCCCTTCACTCAATCCTGATGGGCATTGTATTTCACCCCCTGGCCAGAGACAAAAAGTTGTTAAACTGCAGTCTTGTAATAAGAGCACATTCAAAGGTAGATGTAATAAAAGTAGGAAACACAGTGAGGGAGGGGTCAATCACCCATTTGCAAAATGGATACTTATCTACCAGACTATATGCCCTCCCCTTCTGGTGAGATCATACCCCTCAGTTCTAAATGATTAGGAACGAAAGTCTGTGAACTTAACCAGATGTCTCATTACTTACTTGCATTCCTTGATGGAGGCCTATTTTCTGTGCTATAACATGGCTCCTCTCTCCTTGTTTCTGGTGTGGCCCTTCTACCCCATCCCAACTGTTCATAAACCTTGCAATTACTGTAGGTATTACAGAGATTTTTCTTTGCGTGTCTGTAGGTTGGCTGGGTGGGTTTGGTACTAGGAGCCACCTATACCAGGGAGTACATACGGCACTTAATTTTCTGGGTCTGGGATAGTTAACTTAATATAATTGTTTCTAATGACATCCATTTCCCAGCAAATTCCAGTAATTCATCATTTTTGATGGCTGAGTAGTACTCCATTGTATAGATGTACCACAGTTTCCTTATCCACTGGTCAACTGTTGGACATTTAGGTTGATTCCATGACTTTGCTATTGTAAACAGTGCTGCTATGAACATGGTCGTACTTGTGATATCGAGGTGAATTTTTGCTGTATGGGGGGTTATTCCCAAAAGCCAAATAGCAGGGTCATATGGCATTTCAATTTTTAATTTCTTTAAGAATCTTCAGACAGCTCGCTAGAGTGGCTGTATGAGACTGCATTCCCATCAGCAATGTAGAAGGGTTCCCTTCTCTCCACATCCTCTCCAGCATTTGGTGTTGTTTGTATTGTGGATTTTTGCCATCCTGAGTGGGGTGAGATGATATATCAGGGAAGTTTTGATTTGCATTTACTTAAGTGTGGAGCATTTTTTAAGATATTTGTTAGACATTTTAATTTCATCTCTTGTAAAATTTCTTTTAAGTTCCAGGGCCCATTTTTTTAATTGGGCCTTTGGTTTCCTTGTTGTTTAGTTTTCTAAGATTTTGTGCACTTTGGATAATAGAGCTCTATCAGATATATGGTTAGTGAAGATTTTCTCCCATTCTGTGGGTTGCCTTTGAGCTCATGTTACAATATCTTTATCTGAACAGAAGCTCTTTAATTTCACAAGATTCCATCTTTTGAGAGTTGATTGCAGTAACTGTGCCGTTAGATGTCTGTTTAGGAACTGTTGGCCTAGCCCAATCAGCTCAAGTTAGTTCCCTACCCTTTCAAGTATGGTTTTTATAGTCTCTGGCCTTATATCGAGGTCCTTGATTCATTTGGAATTAAGTCTTGTACATGGTGACAAGTACAGGTCCGGTTTTAATCTTGTGCATGTGGATATCCGGTTTTGCCAGCACCATTTCTTGGAGATGCTATTCTTTTTCCATTGGATTCTTTGGGCCCCTTTGACAAAGACCAAATGGCTGTAATTTTGTGGGCTTATATCTGGGTCTTCAATCCTTATTCATTGATCTGTGTGTCTATTTTGGAGCCAGTACCATGCTGTTTTTGTAACTATGGATTTATAGTATAGAATAAGTTTTGGAATGTTGATACCTCCAGCAGTGTTTTTGTTACTCAGGATTGTCTTTGATATCCTGGGTCTTTGTGCCTCCATATGAATTTTGAGATTATTTGGTCAACTTCTTTAAAGAATTGCTTTGGGATTTTAATTGGTATAGTATTGAATTTGTATATGCCTTTGGTAGGATGATCATTTTTACGATGTTGATTCTGCCAATCCAGGAACATGGGAGGTCTTTCCACCTTCTGGTGTCTTTTGCTATTTCTTTCTTTAGGGTTTTAAAGTTTTCATTGTAAAGGTCTTTTGCCTCCTTGGTTAGGTTTATATCAAGGTATTTCATTTTTTTAGGGGCTATAGTAAATGGGATTTTTTCTCTCAAGGCTTTTTCACTTCTTTCATTCTGGGCATATAGGAAGGCCTCTGATTTTTGCACATTTATTTTGTATCCTACCACCCTGCTGAACTTTTCAATTATTTCCAGGAGCTTCCTGGTGGAGTTTTTGGGATCACTCATGTATAAGATCATGTCATCTGCAAATAGGGATAGCTTGACTTCTTCCTTGCTGATTTGAATCTCTTTTATACCCCTTTCTTGTTTTATGGGTTCAGCTAAGACTTCAAGTACAATAATGAACAGAAGTGGTGAGAGTAGACAACCTTGTCTAGTTCCTGATCGAAGTGGGAATACTTCAAGTTTTTCCCCATTAAGTATAATCCTTGCTGTTGGCTTGCTGTATACAGCTTTTATTATATTGATAAAGGTTCCTTCCATTCCTACTGTCTCTAGCGTTTTGATCATAAAGGGCTGTTGGATCTTGTCAAAAGCTTTTTCTGCATCTATCGAGAGTATCATGTGGTTTTGGACTTTGAACTGTTTTATATGATGAATTACCTTTATTAATTTGCATATGTTGAACCATCTTTGTGTGCCGGGAATTAAGCCTACTTGGTCCCTGTGAATGATCTTTTTGATATGTTTTTGAATCTGATTGCTAAGATTTTGTTGAGAATCTTTGCATCTGTGTTCATCAGAGAGATTGACCTATAGTTTTCTTTTTTAAGTGAATCTTTATTAGGTTTTGGGATTAAAACGATGTTAGCATCATAGAAGGAATTTAGTATTGTTCCTTTCTTTGCTATTTGATGGAACAGTTTAAGGAGTATTGGTGCAAATAACTGCTTAAATGTCTGGTAGAACTCTGTGCTGTATCCATCTGGTTCAGGACATTTTTTGGTGGGAAGTTTCGAGATGTCTTCTTCAATTTCCTCATATGACATAGGACTATTTAAATAATTCACAACTTCCCCATTCAATATAGGTAAGTTATGCTACTTAGGAATTCATGCATGTCTTTTGTGTTGTCAAATATTACAGATTATAAGTTTTTGAAATATGATGTTATAATTCTCTGGATTTCTTGGGTGTCAGTAGTGATAACTCAATTTTCATTTCTAATTTTGTTAACTTGGGTTTTCCATCTTTTCCTTTTGGTTAATTCAGATAGGGGTGTATCAATCTTATTGATTTTTTCAAAGAACCAGCTTTTTGATTGGTTGATTTTCTCTATCGTTTTCCTAATCTCGATTTCAGATATGTCTCCCTTTATTTTGCTAATCTTCTCTATTCTTCTACTTTTGGAATCAGATTGTTCTAGTATCTCTAAAGCTTTAAGCTGGATTTTTAAGTTATTTATTTCTGATGTTTCCATTTTTTTTGATGTAGGCATTAAGAGGGCCTCTTAGGACAGTTTTCGTTTTTTCCCAGAGATTTTGGTAAGTTGTATTTTCATTATCTTTCACTTTCATGTAATCTTGAATTTCCTTTTAATTTCTTCCTGAATCCAGTTCTCATTCAGCATCATAGTGTCAAGTTTCCAGGAGTTAGTGTATTTTCTGTTGCTTGTTGTGTTATGGATATCCAGCTTCAGGCCGTGGTGGTCTGATAGGGCACAGGGTAGAATTCAACTTTCCTGTATATGTGGAGATTCATTTTGTAGCCCAATATGTTATCTATTTTGGAGAAAGTTCCATGTGCTGCTGAGAAAAATGTGTATTCTTTGGTGCGTGGATGAAAAGTTCGATAGAGATCTGTAAGGTCCATTTCTTTAAAGATTTGATTAAGTTCCAAAGTGTCTCTGTTAAGCTTTTGACCTGTTGATCTATCCCATGTTGAGAGGGCGGTGTTGAAATCCCCAAGAATTATCATTTTGGGGTTGTTTTCTCGTTTTAGATGCTGTAGGTTTTTCTTAATGAATGTGTAGAGGCCCGTATTGGGTGCACAAATATTCAGTATTGTGAATTCTTCCTGGTGAATTGTACTTGTGACTAAAATTTAATATCCATCTGTGTCTCTTATGATTTTTTTTTTGAAGTCCATTTTGTCTGATAGCATAATGGCTACCCCTGCCTGTTTCCTGCTTCCATTTGCTTGCAGAATTTTGGACCAGCCTTTTATTTTTAGGATGTGCCTATATTTTGTGGTGAGATGAGTTTCCTGAATGCAGCAGATTGATGGGTTGTGGTTTGTAATCCAAGTTTGTAATCTGTGTCTCTTAATCGATGAGTTAATACTATTGACATTTAATGTTATAATGGAGAAATTATTTTTAATTCTGGACATTTTTTATGTTTAGTCAATTTTGCAAGCTTATTATTTGGCATTTATGTTTTTGTGCTGTTATACTACTCTTCTGTCCTCCTGGATTTGATTTTTTTTCCTCCAAGCTTGCTCATCATTTCTAGCATTTTTGAAGGCCTGGTTTGGTAGACATGTTGTCAAGTTGTCTTTGTGCTGGAAAATTTTTCTTTCTTCCTCGATCATGACAGATAATTTTCCCAGGTATATCAGTCTGGGTTGGAAATTTTGCTCATTTAATACATGAAGTACATCTCTCCAAGCTCTTCCTGATTTTACTGTTTCCATTGAGAAGTCATTTGTTATTTTAATTGGTTTGCCTTTAAAAGTGACTTGCCTTTTTTCCTTTGAAGCTCTCAGCACCTTTTCTTTTTCTTGAATGTGGAGTGTTTTGACTATTATTTGCCATGGCAATTTTCTATTTTGGTCATATCTGTTTGGAGTGAGAAATGCCTCTTGTATTTGGATGGGCCTCTCATTCTTCAGTTGAGGGAAATTTTCATTTATGATAATTTGAAAAATTTCCTGAGGTGTGGTATTTTGAGATTCTTGTTCTGGTATTCCATGAATGCACATGTTAGGATTCTTCAGGGTGTCCCATATCTCTTGAATGTTCCTCTCAAGTATCTTTTTGGTTTTAACAACCTCTTCCATTGAGCTGGTTAATTCTCCCACTTTGTTTTCAAGATCTGAAATTCTATTTTCTGCTTCGTTTTGCTGATAAGACTCTCTGTTGAGCTTTGGGTTGAAGATAACTTGTCTTTTAGTTCAATTTTAAACACTGCCTGGGACTGTTTTGACTGCTCTATGCCTTTTTTGTTTCTTGATCTGTTTTTCTCAACTCCTCCAAATGCCTGTTGTATTCTTGTTCAAAGTAGTTGATGTGGATGTTTAACTCCTCTTGGATTTCCTCTTTCATAGTATTAGTCATGGTAATGATCATACTTTGAAAGTCATTGTCTTGGGTCTGGCTTTCTTGGCTCTTTTCTGTGAATTTGTTCTTGTTGGAATCCATCCTTAAGGGGTTAATTCTTTCAGTGGGAGATTGGTCTTCTTAGGTTTTGTTTCTCATGTATCTGCACTTTGACTTCGGCATTGTTGTTTTGTCTTCTAGGGGTTTTCAGTTTCTGTGTGTTTTTGACTGAACTGATTTAGTTGGTATTACTACACTTGGGCAGTTATTACTAGTGCTTGCCTTGGGTTTGAGTATGTTTGTCTTTTCTTATTGTTATTTCCTAGCTGAGGCTATTAGGCTGTTAGTACATCACTTAAGTCAGGTTAAGTAGACAGGGGGTGAATATTAGTATGGTAGTGAACTTTTATGATGTAGTATTTTGGTGATATGTGAGAGTGAATGGTGTACTCCCTGTACTTGTATATGTTTTTGGGGTGGCTGTATGGAAAATTTAATCTACAGTAATTAATATTAGAAACGAACAGTAAGGTGAAAAAAAAGGAGGTTCACTTATCTTTGTGCTGGATGTGAAGAATCTCTTCCATGTGATAGGATGATTGTAGAGGTTTTCAGATGTATGGCCTTTAGCGCTTAGAACTTTGCTTGAGTTTTCTTTGGATTCTATTGAATTCTGAGTAGCAGTGTGTCTTCTGTAGACCACGTGCGTGGGTTCCCGGGGAGGGGGGGTGCCAGAGAGGCAGAGGGGCTGATGTTGATGGCAGAATTCTTCACCTGGCACCTGGGACTTGGCTTATTGGCCCTCCCAAGCTCCGGGGATGGAGGAATGTGAGCAAGTCCTGTCCAGTTGGGCAGACAGGCGGGCGGGAGGAAGAAAGGGGTTTGGGTCCGGCGCGTGGCCCAGGCTAAAACCCGAGGCAGCCTGGGTGCTGCTGGGACACGGGTTGATGTGGGGGTCTGGGGCTGGGCGGACTCACCTGGGAATGGTGGAGAGGCACGCGGTGGGGTGGACAAAGGTGGTGCGGGAGGTAGAAAGGGGGCTGGGTTCCGGGGCACGGCCCAGGCCAAAGCCCGAGGCAGCCTGGGTGCTGCTGGGACATGGGGAGACCTGGGGGTCTGGGGCAGGGCGGACTCACCTGGGGATGGCGGTCGGGGAAGCGCGCGGTCACATCTATTCTTTCTGTTAGACTAAGTCCAAGAGCACTGTGATCTCTGATCTGGTTAATCTTTAATCACTGCAAAGACATGTGGAGAACTGTTTACTTTGGTAGATCTGGGAGACGAAATCTCAGAAGAATCTTACTCACCCACCATCTTTCTTCACCTCTTTCCAGCCAACTTGTTATCATTAAAGGCAAGTAAGACAGGAGATGCAATGGAAGATCTCTTCAATAATTGATTATGGGAAACTGGATATCCACATGCAAAAGAATGAAAGTAGACCCTCTTCTTTTAGTCATATAAAATTTAACTCGAAATGGGTCAAAATTTAAATATAATAAAACTATTGAATAAAATAACAGTGACAAATTTTAGAGCATTTAACTGGTCGAAGACATACTGGATATAACCTCAAAAGCACAACAAACAAAAACCAAAACTAGAATAGTAGAATAATATAAAACTAAAAATCTTCTATGCAACTAAGGAAGAACTCAAAAGAGCTGAAATAAAAAATCTACAGATTGGAAGAGAATGTTTGCACCCCAATTGTCTAATAAAATTTAATTTCTTGACTGCATGAGAATTCACACAATTCAATAGAAAACTGCAAATAATATGACTAAAAATAGATGAATGGGGCTGGAGAGATGGCTTAGGTGTTAAGACTGCCTTGCAAGCAGAAGGTCCTGAGTTCCCTGTACCAGTTCCCACCTAAAAAGTGTCAGGCATTAAAGGAGGTGGCCTACACTTCTAGCCCTGGGTGGGTGGAGCCTGGAAAATCCACAGCAAAGTAAAAAGGAGGCAGAAGCAATCCAAGATAATTCCCGAAAGTCACCCATTGTCCTCCACAGGGACACACAATGCCTTCACTCACACACACACACACACACACACACACACACACACACAAAACAAATAATAATAATAGATGACCTGAATATATAAAAAGTCCTCAGAATCACAAATCTTGAAAAAATAGCAATTAAATTCAGTGTACAATTTTAGCCCTATCAAAATCGCTCTTATAAAAATATAATACATAAACAAATAAATACAAATAGTAGTAATAATTCAGAGAAAGGACATTTTCACATATTGAAGATAGAAATGCAAATTAACATATTCATTATGGAAAACATTCTAAAGTCAAAAGTAGAACTCATTTTCTGTGACACAGTAGGATAAAAACAGTTGACAACAATTAATTCATAATAACTTATGAAGGGAAATATGAATAATCCCCAACTCAAAGAAATGATATGTCTGAAATTATACAAATACCAGTTGTCTTGATATGTTAATTACAGTATATGCATATACTAAAATGTCACATTCACATTTTTCATCATGAATACATACATATATATACATATATATAACTACTATGTACCAATTAGGAGGGAAAGATTGTATATATATATATAGCCTTGTAAAACTTCATGAGATTAAGAGTGCAGAAAGGAAACAATGAAATTAATTTGACTTGACAAGACTTTATATATATGTACATTTTGCATCAGAATGCAAAACTTTTATTTCTTTTTTAACAGAAAGAAAAAACTCCAAATATTAAATCTTAATTATTGGCTAAAACAGACTATATTACATCAATTTCTGACAACCTGAATGTATGTATTGCTGGTGAAAAATTGAATAGTCCAATTTTTCTTTTGTGTTTTGTTAGATACTTTGAAATTACTAGATTAATTTGTTTCTGTATATATAATCATGGTGGTATTGCAAAGTATTAAATCTTAAAAAATGGGAAAGTGTGTAAAACAACTTGTTCCTGCTAAGTTTAATTTCCTCAACAATGAACCATAGCCATGTACATAGATAAGAGAGAATGAAAAACAATATGTTTGAAGTGAAGTTTTAGATTTGACTCACACAGGATTCATATTAATAAACTGAGACATGTCACAATGAAATCCATTATTTTGTGTGCTAACAAAAATTAATAAAAGGAAATTATGTATGCAGATATAGTATATTTTTATTCAAAATTTTGTATTTTTTTCACCCACATTTTATTTTTTTCTTAACCATATAAGCTCAATAGATACTCCTGTCCTCTCCCTTCCCCCTCACATCCCCAGCTGTCCCTCCCTGGCACTGTCCCCCTTCTCCCTCTTCCTATCACCTCCCTCCCTCCTCTTCCTCTCCCAGTACCTCCCCATTCCTGCCTCCCATCCCCTGGAGCATCCATTTGTGTGAATGCCAAACCTCCTTTGAGTCTTCCACCCTATATTTTTAAATCTATATTAAAGTTAACTCACAAAGATGGAATAACCGAATACTCTTTTATCTTTACAAAACTTTGGAACTAGAAGCCTATCATTCCATGGCACCATTTGGAATCAGTAAGCAGCCAAAAAATATATCTTTTTCAGATTTCCATATCCTTCAGGTAGCAGCAAGCAATTCCTGGTACAAATAATTTAACCTTTTTTCTAATATTAAATTCCTTGGTACTTACCCTCTGATTCTTCCTTAATTGAGCTAAATAAATACCAGTGATCTCATAGCCAGGACTTAATTTAAATGTGTGAAATAAGGACTAGGCTGGGGAACCATCACTTCCTTCTCTTCTCTACTTTTTATAAAATATTCTCTTTACTTATGAGAAAGATGAAGGTTAGTAAGGAGGGCAAGAGAAGGGAGTGCCTGTTGATGTCAGATGACAACTTAAGAAGTTATTGCTTTCCTTCCGCTGGGAATTGAACTCATATAGTTGCAGGTTTCTCTTCCTTGGGATTCTTGTGTTCCAGAGCAGAAGATAGAAACCAAAACATGTTGAAAGGTACAAGTAGGAATATTATTGAAAATGAGAGAAGAGGGAAGAAACTCTTGGACACTCAGTCCAAGGGAGGCAAGAAGGAAGCTATAGCCTTAAGATGGATGAGCATTAGAAAAGATCAGAAGAAGATGGACAGAACTGTCATCAGCACCTGGCTAGAAGAGAATAGACTGACTATGGCACAACCACATGGATGGAGAATAGGAAGGAGAGAGAGAGAGACAGAGAGAGAGAAAGAGAGAGAGAGAGAGAGAGAGAGAGAGAGAGAGAGAGAGAGAGAGAGAATAATGAGAGGAGTCACAGTCTATTATAGTCCAGGACTTGCTAATGAGTGTTCCAGAGCTACTATGGAAGTGAAGTTAAAGACTGGAGGGTTGGTGGGTATGGTTCCCACAGTAAAGGACATTCCTAACAGTGCTAGCTGTCCATAGAAATTATCTCCATTAATGTCACCAGGTTTGTGTACAGGTGCCTTTACCAACTGAGTCATCTTGCTGGCTCTAATTCTTTTTAAAATAGCATAAAAATGACATTTATACGTTGCTTATAAATTGTTATATCTACTAAGTCTAGTTGCTGCAATATGAAAGATTAATGAGAACCGGGTAATTAGATAAAGTTGCATATTTCATGAATAGCAATTAAGATTTCATACAAGTACTCAGAAATTGTTAACTTTTTGAAAGAGAAATAGAATTTATATTACAGAGGTTACAAAAAAAATATGTGCAATACACAAGGACCATACTGCCTTTGTTAATTTTTAAAAAAATATTTTATTTATTTATTGTGCATGCGTGTGTGTGTGTGTGTGTGTGTGTGTGTGTGTTTATCAGAAAGCACTGTGTGTCCCTATGGAAGACCAAGAGTGACTTTGGGAATCATCCTGGGTTGCTTCTACCTCCTTCTTGATTTACTTTGGGATTTACCAGGCTCCATCCACCAAGACTGGAAGTGCAGCCTCTGTTTCTGCCTGGCATTTTTTAGGTAGGATCTGGAAACTGAACTCAGGATCTTTAGTTTAGGAGACAGAGTCTTAACCCGTAAGCCATATTTCCAGTCCTGCATTTGTTAATTTTTTAAATAAAATATGAACATTGCATAGAATTGATATTACAAAGACAAACATTTATAAATTGATTCAATAATTTCTTTTTATTAAGAAAAGCTGCAACTATAAATTCTAAACAGAAATTTCATTTCTAACCATGCCCACCACCCCTCCAGTCTTTACCTTACTTCCCTAGTAGCTCTGGGACACTCATTAGCAAGTCTTGGACTATAAAAGATTGTGGCTCCACCCATTATCCTCTCTCTCTCTCTCTCTCTCTCTCTCTGTCTCTCTCTCTCTCTCTGTCTCTCTCTCTCCTCTTCCTGATTTCCAGCCATGTGGTTGTACCATAATGAGTCTGTTCTCTCTTAGCCATTCATTCAAATTCATTCGAAAATAAATTATTTTTCTGTATTCTCATAATTAATCACAAGGATTGTTTGATTCCAGAGGACTTCCATTTAGGAGTGGGGAAAAAATGAACCCCAAGAGTATGACGCTTCCTCAGGAATCTCACAGTAAGATCAGAGAGAAAGGGAGATTTCACAGCATGCTGAAAATTCACTAGACCTAGTGCCAGCCAGAGAAGGAATTTATCTCTCAAAAAAAATTTCACATAGCTCTAACAACTCCTCAGACCACTTTGCAAAAAAATGTGCAGAACTGCTTAACTATGCATATCTCTTGGCTTCTATCCTCCTATTAGGACTCCCAAAGAGGGACTTTTGTAATTAGATTAACCTCTTCCCAATATGGACATACTGAATAAATTTCCATTTCCTATTTTTTACTGTTAATTTAAATCCTTATTGATTTAATGAAGGCAGGTGGCACAGCCTTAGCTACAGATCTGGTAACACTTTCTATTCACTTTCTGTTTCAGAAAGGGTTTAGAATTCCCTTCCCCTGAGGGAATAAAGTGTTCAATCACCACTTGCTCTTCTTTGAATTCGGTAGTTAATATTGCTGCATAATTCAGAAAGGCAGTAGAGAAGGAAAGTGTGCCACAATTCAAGATAAATCAGAATTGTTGCCAATAGAGGGCAGATGCAATGCAAAATATTTGTATGATTTCAAAAAAATAGGAAGTGAGATTCAAATGAAGAAGAATCAGCCTATGAAAATCTACCACATATCAAAATTTGAAGAAATAATAGGATGCCTAGCATTTACTTAATATCATGCAGTATTTGCTATGTCAACTACTCCTGCGAATCAGTAATAAGTCATAGGGCTTTTCTGTCTATTAACTTAATATTTCAATATGCTCTTTTTGGGAAAACAGAAATCACGACTTGCCTTTTTCAAATTAATGCTGTACAATCTACCCTAGGCACAACCATCTTCTCAAAAATATGTTCTGCTCTAAAACTTCATTTAAAAACATGACTGTTCTAAGTTGTGGTAGTTTTTCTTCTTCCTTGTATGCAGAAGTATTTTCAACAGATCTTAGTTTTTAAGATGGCATTCTTGGTTTAAAAATATACAGTTCCTTCTTTTGTGCATATGCATGTTTGCATGTTAGGGCAAATCTATTTGGTTGCACATACATGTTTCTGTGTGTGTATGAAAGCTAAGGATAGGTAAATGTTTTTGTTTCTCAATGTTTCTCTCCACATTATGTATTGAAGAATGTTCCCTTATTTGAACCCAGAGTTCACTGATGCCCAAGCTATTCCCTTTGCTCCACCTTCTGAAATTGGATTATAGGAAGTTCATGATACCCTATGTGCGTTTATGTAATTATTAAGAATCTGAACTCCTAAGATGTAAAGACCAATCATCATCTGAGAGATGACTCAAAGATTAAGACTCTGCCTCCTAAGTAGAAAGCCCTAAATTTGGATCCCAGGACTCATGTAAAAAAACACCAGGCAGAAATGACAATGGCCTGCACTTCTGACCCTTATGTAAGATGAGGCCGAGTAGCAGGTGGAAGAGCAGTCTTCAGGAGAGAGAGAGAGAGAAAGAGAGAGAGAAAGAGAGAGAGAAAGAGAGAGAGAAAGAGAAAGAGAGAGAGAGAGAGAGAGAGCTAATTGGTAGAGCCATTAATAAAGAAACTCCTGGATCATACGAAATCTACTAACCATAATGATCCAGATCTGATACATATATTTTTCCATCCTCTACATCTATCATAATATTTGCTTGTGACTTGTGATTAAATATTATATATAAAATTAAAGTAATCAAGTGTATTGTCTGGTAAAGTGAGGTAAAGGTAATGGTGAGGGAAACAAGCATTATATTTGCAGTATTTACTTTCAGGCCAACTTGACATTAATTAAAATTCATAGCATCATTTTAAGACCTTTAAGAGATTGTCCCATGAGGCAAGCATTTAGATCCTTAAGGAATTAGGATTTTTATGAGTCTTATGCATATAATTAAATCTTTATTTAATCAAGATACAATTGTTCTTAATGTACAAAACAACATACAAATCGTTGCTATCTGTATACTGGAATTAATGAGGAGAAAATTTATAGGACAGTTGAAAAACAATTGAATACATTCTGAAATACATATTATAGTAGATACCTGAAAAAATATGTCTTTTAAAAGGAGGCAGTAACAGTAAACCTCATCTTTAAAAGAAATAAAGAATTGGGCCTGATCTTGCATTTGCAAATTATTTTGGTATTATGCAAATCACATAAGCACCCAATTATATGTAGACAGTATACATCTATACATAGTCATTCGTAAACGTACATTTAAAATTCAATATTTTGTACCTGTCATTCAAGCTTATCATTTGTACCATTCAAATCCATGGCCTTTACTATAAATACAGTAGAAAACTCTTGACTTAGGACATACAGCATGACGTGGCATAGTAAAGCAGGCCAAGCTGCTCATGTCTGTTTAGAGTTCTATAGTGACCTTTTCTTTTTCTCTAGTTTGAATTGTTCAAGATAGGAACCTTTAGTTTGGAGGATGCTCCAGGGGATGGGAGGGGCGAAGAGGGGGCACTGGGAGAAAAGGAGGTAGGGGAGTGAAAGGAAGGGGAAAAGGGTGAAAGGATGAAAGGGGGATTGGGGAGGGATGGAGGGAGAGAGGGGACTGGGGTACCTATTAAGCTTGTATGATTGGAAAAAATAAATAAATACAATAAAAAACCTTTAGTATGAATGTAGTTAGAGAAGCAGATTGGAGCAGAGAAGTTGATAATTTCATCCCAGAAACATAGCCCATATCTTACCACAAGAAGAATGAGGAAATTCCAATGAATTCCTCAGAAAACATTTGCATTTTCTTTGTTCCTAGATCTTCTGGGACAAGATAGTATAAAAGAAGTTGGAGGCATGAAGGAGTTTAACTAACTAATATCCTCCTACATTGCTGGTGGGAATGCAGGCTCATACAACCACTCTGGTGAGCTGTCTGGAGATTCTTAAAGAAATTAAAGATTGAAATGTCATATGACCCTGCGATTCCACTTCTGGGAATAACCCCCAATACAGCAAAAATTCACGTTGATAGCACAAGCACGACCATGTTTATAGCAACACTGTTTACAATAGCAAAGTCATGGAATCAACCCAAATGTCCAACAGTTGATGAGTGGATGAGGAAAATCTGGTACATCTATACAATGGAGTACTACTCAGCCATCAAAAATGATGAATTACTGGAATTTGCCAGGAAATGGATGTTATTAGAAACAATTATATTAAGTGAAGTATCCCAGATCCAGAAAATTAAGTGCCGCATGTACTCCCTAATAGGTGGCTCCTACTACCAAATCCACCCAGCCAACCTAGAGACACTCAAGGATAAATCTCTGTAATACCTACAGTAATTGCAAGGATTATGAACAGGAGGGATGGAGTAGGAGAGCCGCACCAGAAACAAGGAGAGAGGGGACCATGTTACAGCAGAGAAAATAGGCCTCCATCAAGGACTGCAAGTAAGTAATGAGACATCTGGTTAAGTTCACAGACTTTCGTTCCTGATCATTTACAACTGAGGGGGTATGATCTCACCAGAAGGGGAGGGCATATAGTCTGGAAGATAAAAAGTAACCATTTTGCAAATGAGTGACTGACCCCTCCCTCACTGTGGTTTCCTACTTTTATTACATCTACCTTTGAATATACTCTTATAACAAGACTCTAGTTTAACAGGTTTTTATCTCTGGCCAGGGGTGACATACAATACCCATCAGGATGGAGTGAAGGGCATTGCAGGAGCAGCAAAACTGCAAAAGAAAATCAACAAACCATAATCCAGAACTTCAGAGACTATATCAACCACCTAGAACAAGGCCAGCCTATTCTCTCCCCATCCTGAAGCTCAGGGAAATTTGCGGAAGAGGGTTCGGTAAGACTGTAAGAGCACAAGGATGGGAGGAGCAATGATATGCAAGATACTCCACACAAGTTAGGGCTGAATCAATCATAGTAGGACTTTGCAAGCCCTGCACAATGTCCAACACACTATTGACCTCACAAAGTCTAGCATTTGCTAAAGGCACCAAGATCCTTGAAGGCAAGGGATTGACAGTCACAGTAGTGTTCCTATGCTTAAGGGGAACACAGGAAAGGGTTCTGGGAAATGCCACTGGGTCCTTGCACCTCATTGGAGAGGAGGATCAAGAGGAGAGTTTGGCATGCACATTAAAGGATTCTCCGGGTATTGGGGGGGACTGGGGGATGGAGAGGGAAGGGTGAGGGGAGGGGGAGCAGGGGGGTCGGGGGGAGGAGGAGGGAGAGAGGGAACTGGTGTACCTATTAAGTTTGTATGAGCGGAAATAATAATAAAATATGTTAAAAAACTAATATCCATAGTGGCTTTTTTTAAAGGAATCACAAAAGTGACACCAGAAAGCTAGCAGGAGGGCATTGGATTCTGCCAGTTTTTATTTGCTGTCTCATTGAAATCCAAGCCAAGCAAGATAATTTTTCATGAAAGAAAACATGGAATTTACCAAGAACAGTCTTGATAGACATAAAATTTTAATTTCATTAGTGTGTTTAAGTCAATACATACTTTGTACCTTTATATGCTGTCAAAATTATTAATTTTAAGTATGTATACATGGATTTTAATTGACCATGCAAAAGAATAAAAAATATTATCATGCAATAGAAATGAAAAAAATTGAAATGGCCATAAATTTGTTACTTTAAAACACAAAACACAAGCATAGCAGTTAGACACATGATAAGATTACATGAAATCCAGGTGACTGGAAATTAAACAAAAAACAGATTAGAATTTAGAAGCCTAGTGACCCGGAAAGAAAGGGTTTTATTAAACCAAGTCTAGCTCATAAGTGTTTTTCCTTGAAGGGAAAGTTAAGTTAGTGAGAACTTCCAAAGCTTTAAATTAGTGAAGTAATCCTGGGGATAAGGGGAAGGTGAAGGGAAAGACATGATGCCATGTTGATTCCTGAATGGCAAAGCAGCCAGAGCAGCCCTCTTTGAAATCCAAGCAGCGCAGCTAAGAGGTTTGCGGGGAACTAGCAGAAAGTTACAGAGAAAGAAAACCAAGGAGAGCCCCTGACTTGTCAGACGTGCAAGGGTATCCTCAGAACACAAGTGAAGAGCCAAGACCAAAAAGGCCGAGGATTTGCCAGGAGGCTTCTGCTTTTTCCTTCTCCCATCATTCAACTCTCTAGGATGTTTTGTAGCAACAATCTAAATAGCCAGAGAGAGGGGTACATTCATTTTTTCAGTATATTTTTGTCCTTACAGTTTTGTTATTATTAGGGTTGAGCTAGCAGCCAAAGACCCACCTAACTTTCTTCAGTCTTTTTCTTTCCCTACTGTCACAGTTGCTGTGAAAAAAATGGCAGAGTCCCTACCAAAACCTGTGTGCAAACCTGTAATCTACCTATAAATTCCACAGGTGTCCAGATTACAGGAAAATAGGAAATGTGCTATTCTCCTTCTTCCCCAAAGGAGGTTTACAGGCTCCAGACTGCCAGAATCTAAGCCATGAGTGCTACTTCTGAAACATCTCCCAACTATATGATAGGCACACCTTAACTGAATGTGTCTTTTCTCCACATAAGTCATGCATTAGAAAGAGTCCTTTCTACTTTTCTTGTAATGATGGATCCTTCCCTTCTGGTCTCCTAGAATTCAGAGTGGCCTGACATCAGATTCCAATCACATGAAGTGGGACCTCCCCACTTACTATGAAATCTATAAAAAGGGACCCTCACTATACGATATGTACCTCTCAGAGACCCTGCCATGATGCCTTTCTGTGGCACAAATGTCTCTTATAATAAATCTCTTACCTAAAAGTACCACCTTTTCCAGCATCTCCTATGTACCTCAGTATCTGACAACATCCAAGGAGACTAATTCAGGTGTTTGCAGCCTGACTAAATCCTAAACCATATTTAACAGTTACACAGCTAATTACTTGGCAGTCAAGGGATGCATGGTGAGGAGAGTACAATTTTCTTCAGTGGAATAGCCACTGATAAGTTGTCCCAGCTCTAGTAACTAACCTCAAGAAAAAAACCCGAATTAAACTCAGTAGGTCACATACAAAAAGAAGATATGAAAACAGAAGGGAGACAAAAAGTGAAGAAGACTCCCGTCAGGACAGGAAAGGGGATAAGAAAGACATGGGAAGGATAAACAACTAAACCACTATATAAATGTATAAAATTATCAGACAATTAAAAATTGTTAACTCTAGAGATCTACAGAATCCATGACTAGATGAAATATTTTAAAATACATAATGAGCCAGGTAACTTCCCAGGTTTTCCAGTTCAGAAGTCTCTACCACTTAGTGTGCAGTTTTTACAGAATTTAATTTTGAAAGAACATTGATGGTCCTCAGATATGACATGCTTAAATACTATTATGACATTTTCATTTTTCTTTTTACAACGATGACATTTATTTTACTCATCAGGATATTTCTTTCTTGGCCTCACTGAATGAAAACTCATTAAATACAGAAGGGAGCAGAGAAAAACATACCTACTTCAATTGCAACACAAAACGCAAGTCCTTACAAAGATAGTGTTAGGGAATCTTGCTATAATATTTTTTGAAAAAAAAATCCTTATTTTATGTTTTTGTAGTGCGGGCATACATACAACAGTTTCATAGACTTATGATAAGATCAAGAGTCATTAAAATATAAATCAGACAGATTTAAGAACATTTGAACAGATTAAGAATATTTGAAGCTACATGAATGTTAAAAGAAAAAGGATGGTCATGTGTAGAAGGGATATGAAGAGAAAAGATAATATATCAGAATACATAGAAGAGAGACTCTGAGAAGAAGGAACGAAATACCCAAAACATTGTTTCATATAGCTGTTACTACTGCACTTAGGCAAGGTGATAACCTCTGCCTCATTTGACCTCCCATTATAATTTAAAAAAAATAAATTGAAAAGAAATGTAGCCACTTTGGGAAGAGGGTGCAAGAGATCCAGTGCTGCCTCCAAAGCCCATCTCCCAGTCTGAATGTGAGGATAAGGTTTAAATGGATATGTGAAACTAAGTTATTCTAGACAAGCTCTGGGCTCTCAAAGGTGGTCTGACAAGTTTGCAGCACAGACCAGACACATATACATTTCCCATCTTTCTGTACCTGTTAACACTGCAGACACAAATACATCACCATTAGAAAATAGAAGGCATTTTTTAGAATTTTTAAAGCCATACAAGGTTATTTTGAAAGAAAATTTTTCCTGCAAAATTGATCTCTGGTGGCAATATTTTCATGTTATTTCTGAAGTAAGTTTTTAGAGCTTTAACATTTTTAAAATGATTGTTTGTTTTTTTAAACTTAGACATCCACAAGGTTATATGGTCTTCATATCTTCCAGTCCTGGCAAGATGTTATCTTGAAGTTTGTCTCCAGTAGCCATGGTAACTAGAACAGAACAACACAGTGGTAGCCATGTCTATGGCAATGGTAACAAAGCTGTTATTCCCTATGGTTGAGAGAAGAGGATCAGAAGACCATTACTTTGGATTTGGTTAAAATGCATAAAGACGAAGAGATCAATTAATAAAGGAAAGTTATGAAAGAACCTTAAGAAATGTGAGCCTTATTAGAATGGAGAGACTTACCGCCATAGAGGCCATAATTGGGCTTTAAGGTACGAGAGCATAAGAATGGTAGTTTAAAGGAGAATAGGACAGATAGCTTAGGACAGACAGTGTGATGGTTAGTTGTAAATGCTAAGGACAATCTAAGGTTGAACCTTAGGGCTCATCTGTGAAGAACTGTTTGGTTAAGGCAAGTCCTATATGAGCAAGTCTGTGGAAGATTATCTAATTGAGGTGGGAAGACCCAACCCATAGTGGGTAGGATAATTTTCTAGAAAAGTGGGAGGATAGAGAGAACTCGTTCAGTACTATGAAAGGCCGACAAACAATAATGTCCCTCTTGGCAGTAACTGAGGAGAATGGTGTTCTCTGAGCCTCTGATATTGGTATGAACTCTCCTGTAATGCTGAGGAACAGTAAAGGAGAATTACAAATTGTAAAAACTCTCTTGTGTCCTTAAGTTGCTTGAGTCTGGAATTCATTCAGCAATTGGGAGATGAAATTAACACAGATAGCATGTGGGGGAAGGTAGTAGATTTGAAGGTGCAGAGAAAGTTCTCCAGATCCATGGAATTCACAGAGGACCCTCTTTCCTCACAAAAAAGGGGTTCCAACTTTATGTGTTTCCAAAGTGTGGCAGAAGTCTCACATCACATGACAGAGCCATCCTGTTATAGGGTAGCCATTGTTTACTCACAGCTGCAATGAAGAATATGTGTTAATACATTGCTGTTACCTCCATAGGCAGGAGGTAGCCATCTGAAGCATCAGAGAAATCAGATACTTTGTAGCTCATCAGAGGGGAGAGAGGATTAACTAGTTTTTCTGAGATAGCAGATTCCTGCTGGTTCCTAGGTCACAGGCCTAGTCTGGCCTGGGAGCCATAGATCCTTGATCTAACAAGAGTGCAAGCTACTTCTCTTTCTCTCTCTCTTCAAAGTGATCTTGAAAGGTACTGGAATGAGTGAAAATGTAAAAGACCATTTTAAATTGTAACTCCATGACGTAGCTTTCAAAGGGTCACCATCCATGATAGGATGGAATTTTCTGGTGATGCAGGTTTTTTTGTGATCATTCATACTCCTGTAAATAACCCTTCCCTGGTACTCTGTAAGAAAGCTCAATAATCTCATTGTGACTCCTAAGTTGGACATTTGTGAAATCATATTTTGTATGTCATTGGTGCCTATTACAAGGTCAACATGGAAGCCTATTGATAAAGATAAGCTAACATGAGGAAGAGACATAAGAAATATGAGGGCTGGAGAGATGGCTCAGAAGTTGTCTCTGCCTCAAAAGTAGAAGCACCTGAGTTTGGATCCCAGATCTCACAAAAAACCTGCCAGGTGCAAACAGTTGTGGCCTACATTTCTGCCCATGGAAGGCAGAGAGCCTGGGAAACTCCGGAACAAAGCAGAAAGGAGGTAGAGTAATCCAGGATGATTCCCAAAGTCACCCTTAACCTCCACAGGCACACACACGTGCCTTCTAATACATATGGACACACACACACACACACACACACACACACACACACACACACACACACATCACCACCACAACAAAAGAAATGCAAGTTTTATTAGAGATGAGGTAAGTTCACACTTGAGATAGGAGAACACTTGAACAAATGAGATAGGTTAGAGTCAGAGAGTACCACCATGGGATTGTCTGAAGGAAATCTGCAGAACCCACAGGACCAAGAGGGAATCTATCTTTTACAGCTTTCAGAAGTTGCCAAGAAGTTTCCAGAGAAGTAAGGTAGCACAGATGATGAGTGAAATAATGTAAGGAAAAAAATAGTTATCCCTTGACTTCATCAGGATGGGGAGGTCAGGGACCTAGGGAGATAAATGAGAATGACCAATGTGATCTGTTCTGAGAAATGTCACCAGTGTAGACGAATTTTATAAAATGACCTGTTTAAAGATAACACCCATCTGGGGTGAATGGAGATTTGTTCAAAAATTCCCAGAAAAAATTAACACAACACGTAGTCCATCATAGAGCTCATTGAATAAAAGCGAACTCATTGAATTGGCCAATAATCTTTTTCTTTTTCTCCCCTCTCTCATTTTCCCTCCCTCTCTTTCCTTCTTATCCTCCCTAACTTTGTTCCTTTATTTCCTCTTCCTTTCTCCTTTTGCTTTTCAAGTTTACTAACCCATAATAATTGTCTATAATATATAATTATTAGGTCAAGGTAATTTGCATATCCACAATCTTAAAATGTGTTCTTTCTTTGTCTGTTTCCTTAGTTATTCAAGCCCCTAGAGAACATTTAAGGTCAATAATTCATACCTTTTCACCCATCTTTAAAACTGAGTTTACTCACTTTTTTCCCTCTGACCTCTGCTTCTGTATCAAGTACCTCCATTGCCCTCTTGCATGGACCTGCTCAACCTACCAAGATGATGTTCGCATCTCTAGATCTTTAACTTAATTCCTTCTGCAGTGTTTTTCTTTACCATGTAAGGTGACATAGTCACAATTTCTAATGATTAGGACGTAGGCATTTTGGTGAGAAGGGTATTATTCAACTTATTACACCTCTAAAACTTACTTTTAATCTTATCAGAATACATAATTAAGATCCTAGACAGCACGGTTTAGCCCTCACATCAAGTTTCATGTAGTCTGAGGAATCTTTGGTTTAATTCACCATTTGATATACCATGGTAAATTGCAATGTCAAGGATGTAGAAAGTAATAAATAATTATTTCTTCTAGATGTAAACAAATTATATCCAGATCTGCGAATATGAATTCCCAGAGGCTGTATGTACATTATAAAACTGCTTATCTTATGAGTCTTTAGTTACTGTGATAAATACATCATTCCAATTATTTAGAGGAACAAGGAGATTTATATACATTTCATAGTTTTCAAGGTTTCAGTCCATTATGGAAGAAAACTTTACTCCAATATCAGGAGCTACAACTGGCCATACCATATCCACAGGAAGAAGTGAGAGAGGCATGGTTTCGAACTATCCACTGGCATAAGAAATGTTTATACCTACTGACTGTGTCTTCCCATATCAATTAGATAATCTTCCACAAGCTTGTTCACAGGCTTGCCTTAACTAAACATCTTTTAAGATGTGCTTAAGAGCTCAGTTTTCAGTTGCCAAGTTGTCATCCAAAACTAACAGCCACATTGCTTTTTTGATCAATGTGTATATTTTATATTTTACATAGAATATTCTCAAAATAATTCTTCAACATAACTGCATAGTTGCTAGCATACTCATATGCGATTACATAAAATGTCCCATTATTCAGTATGTAACTAAAGTGGATCACAACACATGCTGGAATATTTACACACTTGCTCCTATGTCACTTTCCATGGGTAAACAAGAAAAGAAAAATATGCCAAGAAATTGCGATTTGATTTTGCAAGACAGTTTGGAAGCTTAAAAGAGTTGAAAACAAAAACAATTCCATATCAATTTAAACACATAAATTTATACATACCGTAACGTGTAAATTATATATTTGGAATTTTTTAAAGGTTTAGGAGAGTATGCCTCTCGTGTATCTACATTAAAGTGAATAGTTTTTACCTGAATGGAAACCAGTCCAGAAAGATTGAGATCACTTTAACACAGGAAAAATGAAATGCACCATCCACAGGTTGTCATGGTTTCAGTTGAACAGAAAAATGAAATTGGAAGGTCACCAATAATTTCTGAGCTGATACGTTTGTCACAAAAAGAAATCATATCAATGAACTGTAAAACTCTAACAAGATCTAGAATAATACAGGCACTTTGAAGATTACAATGCCATTAATCAATATCATATTAAGCTGATTTATCACCTTCCATTCCCAGTGCTATTTAGCTGCAGATGACAATCTAGTTAAGAAATAAGATCATGGCTACTTTTTTTTGGAGGTTTTTATAAACTACCTTTTTTCCCCAAAAACACATCAAATTAAAGGATAATTAATTTTTCATATTACAATACAACTAGTGGTAATCTAGGGGTGGACATTCAGGTTGAAAATTATTACCTCTTCTCCTGAGACAAGACTGAGAGTTAGTCAGTACAGTGAATCAAAGTGATAGAAAAGAATCCTTGGTTGCAAAGGACTTCATCTAATTTGAAATAAATTAAAGAGCCAAAAGAAAATTTGCAGTAGTGTAACACTCTCCTAAATTGAATTCTAATAGCTTCCTGAGCATTCTCCAATATGTAAATCCCAAGGAAGTTTTGATCACTCATATGTGTGTATCTATCTGGACACATGTCTCTACACTTCATGAGTTATTCATTTAAAATGATGAGAACTATCTCCTGATTTATGTACATTTACTCAGTTGGCTTCTTGCCTACTTCACTGATAGGATCAAGATGGCATTTGTTAGAGGGATTTAAAAAAAGGCAAAGATAAGATAGACCTGAGTTTGCATCCAACAACCCACATAAAATTACTGGACAGAAACAGCCTAGGCATGTACCTCCGGCCTTGGAAGGCAGAGCCTGGGAAAGTCCAGAACCAAGTGAAAAAAAGATACAGAACAATCTGGGATAATTCATTAAGTCACTCTTTGGCTTCCACAGACACAGACACACACATGCACACACACACACACACACACACACACACACACACACACACACGTCTCAAAGACATCCATGAATCAATTCCGAAAATCTGTAAACATTTATTTTTAGCACAGTTAATGGGAACTAAATTTGGAGTCTGTTGCAGTTAGTCTGCATCGTTGCTGATAAAATCATGACAAAAGTGCTTACAAGAACAAGAGGTTTATTCTCTCTTATGGTAGACGAGTTACAGTTCTTTGTCCAGCTAGGTAGGACAGACCACACCAACACCAGGGACCAAGGGAACTGGCCACACCATATCCACATAATGGTTCAGAGAGGGGCAATTATTTGCCAGGCCAGGATGTCTGGCCAAGTGTACAAAAGGATATCAGCTCTCTCATTCAGCTCCCTACATCTTATTCACCTACCTAGGGACTAGTCCTACCCACCATGGGCAAGGTCTTCCCCATCAACTAGATAATCTTCTGTAGATTCACCTTGGCCTTAACTCAACTACTAATTGTCTACCTGTGTGCCCAGAACTCAAACCCTCAACTGTCAAGTTGACATGTATATCTAAATATGGCACTTCATCACTTGTCAACACAAAGGTCTATCAGTTTTAAATTGTAACCTTCAATCCTTGTCCCCTGAGACATTGATTTATTTTTAAAAAAATACATTTAACTTTATTAATTTTAATACTCTAAAAGTTTTCAAAGACAAATTTTAAAATGTTCTATTGTTAAAACTTCATTTCCAGCATTTCAAAGTCTCTTAAACACAGGAGTCTATCAAATCAAAATAAGTTAAATACTTCAACAAAGATAAAACATTAAAACAGAAGCATCACGACCAATAATGATATACTAAATTAAGACTAAGTCCAAAAAATCAAATACTGAATCTTTTTTTACATTTTTATTATTATTTCAGCTCATACAAACTTAATAGGTACACCAGTTCCCTCCCTCCCTCCTCCATCCCCCTGAACCCCCTGCTCCCCCTCCCCTCACCCCTCCCTTCCCATCCCCCAGTGCCTCCCACCCCAATTCCCAGAGAGTCCTTTCTTGTGCATGCCTGACTCTCCTCTGGGCCCTTCTCTCCGATGACGTACAAGGAACCAGTGGCATTTCCCTGAACCCTTTCCTGTGTTCCCCTTAAGCATAGGAACACTACTGTGGCTGCCAATCCCTTGCCTCCAAGGATCTTGGTGCCTTTAGCAGATGCTAGACTTTGTGAGGTCAATAGTGTGTTGGACATTGCGCAGGGCATGCAAAGTCCAATTATGATTGCTTTGGACCTAACTTGTATGGAGTATCTTGCAAATCATTGCTCCTCCCATCCTTTTGCTCTTACAATCTTACCGCCCCCTCTTCCGCAAATGTCCCTGAGCTTCAGGATGGGGAGAGATTAGTCTGGCCTAGTTCTAGGTGGTTGATATAGAGTCTCTGAATTTCAGCTCTTACAATGTTCATTACATTGTAATGGTGGCTCCAAGATTCTGGGCAATCCAAATTGCACAAGTAGTGTTTCTCTGAACCAGTTTTAATCTCTACTTGCAGTCATCCTCAGCACATGGTTCTGGCATCTCCAACAACATTCTTGGGTTGCCTCTGTAAGCTGTAAGCAAACAACCTGCCACCTGTTGACAAACTTCAACTCTTCTCCATGAATTCCTCAATCTTGCATCAAAACTAGTTAACAACTGTACAATGGTGATAAATTCTACAGTAAGACTGAGAAATAGCCAGACCTCTTTGAACTACAGGTGTATCAGCTTCAGCATGTTGGGCCTGGAAAAGCCCTTTTTTAGACAGTCAAAACTTTTGAATGACAAGAAATGGCTTCACCTTGGGCTTTTAGCCCTTTAAGGAATCCAGGTTTTCAAACAACATGATCTCCACATGATAATATTCATTTCTTCCACTGTCCCAGAGTAAAGCATAAGCACTAGATTGTCCCTCAATGATGCTCAATATTCTCATTGAGGTAGCTGTTCTGCTGCCTGCCCTTTCCTCATCCAAAGCTTCAAGACTGACAACATACCTCTACTCTATCAAGCAAATCAATCCCTTTAAATTCAATTTCACCAAAATTCTTGTTCTCTTCATCACAAACCTGGCCCAAACTATTCTCAACTCTCACAGCATTTCTATTTTCCAAATGGGCCATTAAACTTCACACAATGTATTTGTAATTTGTAATATAAAAATCTTCAAACATTTCAAGTTTCTCCAGCAAAATCATTCAAAACCCATAAAAGCCACATAGTAATATCAGTCACATTTACTTGTCTGGTACCAAAGTCTGCTACAATTACTTTCCATGCTGCTAATAAAGTCTAGACAAAACAGTTTAAGGGAACCAGAGGTTTATCCAGTTTGACAGGAGAGGCCCCGATATCAAGGGCCAACGGAACTGGCCACATCAAATCCACATAACAGCTGAGAGAGGGATGATACTTATTTGCCAGACTAGCATGTCTGGGCAAGTGTACAGAAGGATGCCAATCCTTTCAACCAACTCCATCCATCTTTATTCACTTGCCTAAGGACTAGTCCTGTCCACCATGAATTGGCTCTTCCCCATCAGCTAGACAAACATATCTACAAATGTGCCCAGAACTCAAACCCTTAATCATCAAGTTGCCACCTGTATCCAACTATGACAGAGTTCTGATAATGAATCAGTTCAGTTTAAAATAGGAAGATAAACTTGGAATATCCAGCTGAATCCAATCCACTGTATTTGGTTTAATGTATGGAGCCATAAGAGTCACTTCTAGAAACTGAAAAGAAAGGAAAATGTATTATCTCTTAGAGCTTCCTGAAGGAAAACAGCTTGCTGATAACTTTATTTTAGCCCACTTAGTCCTTAGTTTTAAATTGGTATGATGATCTACTGAATACAGCATAGGAAATTCAAGTTGAATGGTATCCTAGTAGAGTGATTGAAAATGAACACCAAAGGAGACAAAACAATGGCACTGGATAATAATGTATATTAGAAACGCAACTGTCTTATTTTATCAGTCATATACATATCTGTTGTATGAACACTTTTCCTGTGGAGATGCCACACAACTATCTTTCCATCTCAGAAAGGAGTTCCAGACAGAACAAAGTAACAATTACACTAAGGTCCAACTTGACAAACCAAAAAGTTTATTGAGGTTACTTACAGAGAAGGGGCAAGGGTTACTTACAGGCCCAGGGACAATTCAAGGGCAGCTATATCACCAGACAGCCTCCCCTACTATGGGCAAAACTAACAGAAGCTGCATCTTCGAACTCTCAGCTGTAGAACTTAATAGGAGAACCTTCTCTAGGCTCCTGGACTGCTCTGGGGGTATCTTTTCGACTGCAAGACTATGGCTCTTCTCTCACTAACTTCTTGGCTGGCCTGCTTTGTAGACTGCTGCTCCAGGAGCTCCGACCAACTGCCCATATTGTATGTTTCCAGACTGCTTGGCTGTTCAGCAGTTTCTTCCAGGCTTCTTCACTACTCCAACGTCTCCTTTAGACGGAACTGACTAGCTTGACTGCCAGAGGAGCATTCTCCCCCAGCTGTTATTTACTCTTTTTCCATATTCTGGAGGGAGACTCCTTGCAAGCTTGATATACTCAGGAACTTCCTGAGAACAAGTTGTTTACTTACTGAGACTTCCTCCAGAATGGGATGTTTCAACATCCTGCTTTACTTAGACTTAGGCTGCCCAGAGGAAAAATGCCACATATCAAGATCTATGAAAATTTTCTAACTTTCTCTTCTCTTTTTCTTCTCTTCTCTTTCTCTTATTTTTTAAAGCCTGCTAGTCATTGTTCACTTTAATTTAATTATGCAGAAAGGATACAAGTTATTAAATGACTCAAGTAGTAAGCAAAAAAAGACATTTCAGCTAAATTAACCAAAAGCAACAGAGAGAAAATCCAAATTAACAAAATTAGAAATGAAAATGGAGTTATCACTACAGATACCAAAGAAACCCAGAGAATTATAACTCATATTTCAAAAACTTATACTCTGTGAAATTTGACAACACAAAAGAGATGAATGAATTCCTAATTAAACGCAACTTACCTAAATTGAATCAGGAAGTCATGAATTATTTAAAGAGTCCTATAACATATGAGGAAATTGAGGAAGTAATCTCGAAACTTCCCACCAAAAAATTTCCTGGACCAGATGTATTCAGCACAGAATTCTACCAGACATTTAAGGAGCTAATAACACCAATACTCCTTAAACCGTTTCATCAAATAGCAAAGGAAGGACAACTACCAAATTCCTTCTATGAAGCTAATATCATCTTAATCCCAAAACCTAATAAAGATTCACTTAAAAAAGAAAACTATAGGCCAATCTCTTTGATGAACACAGATGCAAAGATTCTCAACAATGTCTTAGCAAATCGGATTCAAAAACATATCAAAAAGATCATTCACGGGGATCAAGTAGGCTTTATCCCAGGCACACAAGGTTGGATCAACATACACAAATCAATAAATGTAATTCACCATATAAACCAGTCAAAACTCCAAAAAACATGATATTCTTGATAGATGCAGAAAAATCTTTTGATAAGATCCAACAGCCCTTTATGATCAAAACCCTACAGAAGGTTGGACTGGAAGGAACCTTTAACAATATAATAAAAGCATTATACAACAAGCCTACAGCGAGGATTATGCTCAATGCGGAAAAACTGGAAGCATTCCCGCTTTGTTCAGGAACTAGATAAGACTGTTCACTCTCACCACTTCTATTCAATATTGTAATTGAAGTCTTAGCTGACACCATAAGACAAGAATGGGACATAAAAGGGATTCAAATGTGCAAGGAAGAAGTCAAGTTATCTCTATTTGCAGATGGCATGATCATATACCTGAGTGATCCCAAAAACTCCACCAGGAAGCTCCTGGAACTAATTGAGAAGTTCAGCAGGGTGGCAGGATACAAAATAAATGTACAAAAATCAGAGGTCTTCCTATATTCCCAGAATGAAAGAAGTGAAAAAGCCCCGAGAGAAACAATCCAATTTACTATAGCCCCTAAAAAAATGAAATACCTTGGTATAAACCTAACCAAGGAGGTAAAAGACCTTTACAATGAACACTTTAAAACCCTAAAGAAAGAAATTGCTGAAGACACCAGAAGGTGGAAAACCTCCCATATTCCTGGATTGGCAGAATCAATATCATAGAAATGACCATCCTACCAAAAGCAATTTACAGATTCAATGCTATACCAATAAAAATCCACAAGCAATTATTTAAAGAAGTTAAGGAAACAATCTCAAAATTCAAATGGAGGCACAAAAGACCCAGGATAGCAAAAAGAATCTTGAGTACAAAAACACTGCTGGAGTTATTACCATACCAACCTAAGTCTATACTACAAATCCATAGTTGTAAAAACAGCCTGGTACTGGCTCCAAAATACAAAGGGGCCCAAAAAATCCAATGGAAAAAGAACAGCATCTTCATTTGGTGCTAGCAAAACTGGATCTCCACATGCAGAAGATTAAAACTGGACCCGTACTTTACACCATGTACAAGAATTAATTCCAAATGGATCAAGGACCTCGATATAAGGCCAGAGACTATAAAAACCATAGTTGAAAGGATAGGGAACTCCCTCAAGCTGATTGGGCTAGGTCAACAGTTCCTAAACAGACATCCAATAGCACAGTCTCTCCAAAAAACACTCAACAGATGGGATCTTGTCAAAATAAAGAGCTTCTGTTCAGATAAAGAGATTGTAACTCAAGCAAAAAGGCAACCCACAGAGTGGGACAAAATCTTCACTAACCACATAGCTGATAGAGCTCTATTATCTAGAGTGCACAAAGAACTTAGAAAACTAAACACTAAGGAAACAATTGGGCCCATTTAAAAATGGACCCTGGAACTTAAAAGAAACTTTACCAGAGAAGAAATTAAAATGTCTAACAAATATCTTAAAAAAATGCTCCACATCCTTAGCCATCATGAAAATGCAAATCAAAACTTCCCTGAGATATCATCTCACCCCGGTCAGGATGGCAAAAATCTACAATACAAACAACAAATTCTGGAGAGGATGTGGAAAGAGGGGAACTCTCCTACATTGCTGGTGGGAATGCAGGCTCATACAACCACTCTGGCGAGCTGTCTGGTGACTCGTAAAAAAGTTAAAGATTGAAATGCCATATGAGCCTGCTATATACCACTTTTGGGAATAACCCTCATGCAGCAAAAATTCACCTTGATAGCACAAGCATGACCATGTTCATAGCAGCATTGTTTACAATAGCAAAGTCATGGAATGAGCCCAAATGTCCAACAGTTGATGAGTAGATGAGGAAAATGCAGTACATTTATACAATGGAATACTACTCAGCCATCAAAAATGATGAATTAATACAAGTTGCTGGGAAATGGATGGAATTAGAAACAGTTATATTAAGCGAAGAATCCCAGACATGGAAAATTAAGTGCTGTATGTACTCCCTAATAGGTGGATCCTAGTACCAAACCTACTTAGAGTCATTCAAAGACAAATCTCTGTAATATCTACAGTAATTGCAAAGATTATAAACAGGAGGGATGGGGAAGGAGGGCCCCACCAGAAACAAGGAGAGAGGGGACCATGTTACAGCTGAGAAAATAGGCCACCATGAAGGACTGCAAGTAATTAATGAGACATCTGGTTAAGTTCACAGACTTTCTTTCCTGACCATATGCAACTGATGGGGTATGATCTCACCAGAAGGGGAGGACATATATGCTGGCAGATTGAAAGTAACCATTTGCAAATGTGTGATTGGCCTCTCTCTCACCACGGTCTCCTACTTTTATTCCATCTACCTTTGAATATACTCTTATAACAAGACTCTGGTTTAACAGGTTTTTATCTCTGGCCTGGGGGTGACATCCAATACCCATCAGGATGGAGCCAAGGGCATTTCAGGAGCAGCCAAACTAAAAAAAAAAAAAAAAAAAAATCAACATACCATAATTCAGAACATCAGAGACTCTATATCAACCACCAGGAACTAAGCCAACCTAATCTTTCCCCATCCTGAAGCTCAGGGAAATTTGTGGAAGAGGGTTCGGTAAGACTGTAAGAGCACAAGGATGGGAAGAGTAATTATATTCAAGATACTCCACACAACTTAGGGCTGAATCAATCACAGTGGGACTTTGCATGACCTGCGCTATGTCCAACACATTATTGACCCCACAAAGTCTAGCATGGACTAAAGGCACTAGGATCCTTGAAGGCTAGGGACTTGACAGTCACAGTAGTGTTCCTAAGCTTAAGGGGAACACAGGAAAGGGTTCTGGGAAATGCCCTTGCGTTCTTGCACCTCATCAGAGAGGACGACCCAGAAGAGATTTTGGCATGCACATTTAAGGGTGCTCCAGGGATGGGAGGGGGAAGCACTGGGGGATGGGGAAGGAATGGGGAGGGGAGGAGGGCACAGACATATAGGGGTTGGAGGGAGGGGGGGCTCATAGACAAGAGCCTTTGCCTTGAAAGCAAAATGACTTGGGTTCTGCTCCCCAGATTCCATGTAAAATTGCCAGTTGGAAACCTGACAAGCCTGCATACAATTTCCAGAAGCCCACATAGTAAAAAAAAATTCAATTTCTGAAAATTCTCCTTTGATCTCACACGAATGCCTGTGAGCTTGTTCTTTCTCCCTTCTTCCCTCTGCAAAACAAATAAATATTTTAAAAGAAAAAAAAAAACAAATCATGGATCTGAATCTGTGATGGGCAAGAGAACTGCCAAGAGCTCACAGACTCCAGGCAAGGAATCAATGAGGGCAATGGAAAGATGGAAAAGGAAATCATCAACTGCAGACATGAGGTAGCATGAGGGACAAGGGCACCAAAGATGGCTGCCAGGGTCAGGTATATTTATACACTTAGGCAAACCTAGGAAAAAAATGGCTTTTCATCATTGGTTAGTTCCAATTTCTGCAAACCTGAATAGGACCTTTCTCCATCTCATTGGTCTGTTTATATTGGGGTCCAAACCAGTTGATATTGTGCCGACCTAATGGTAGGACTTAGCCCTAATGCAGAATTAATTTCCATATTTATTCATGAACAGAGGTTTGGGGAACGGTGACAAAGATTGTGTTCCTTTGAGAACCTTCTCTGGTGGTAGGTAAAGGATCTGTCAATCACATGCTCCTAAATGGAAAGTCAATTTACCTGAAGAAGTTAACTGAGGGAATGCCAAAAGTGAGACACAAAACTTTTCTCAATGACAGTTTGAATCTAGATGTATCGTGTAAACAATCCCTTCCATTACTTTTCAGTGGTTAAATTTTGTTTATAGCAAAGAAAAAAATCAAAATCAAATTAAACTAAATGTTCTAACTCTAACGTTAGAAATCAAAGTGTTAATTGAACAATGTTTCCCCAAAGTAACTTTCCTTAGTAACATGTAGGTGAAAAGTTCTGACTCCATGCAGAAGACCAGATTACAAAAGTCAAAAGCCAGCTTTAATGGGTAGGCTCTCATCTAGGTTCTGCTGTCCAAACAAGCTTGGGCTGGAGAAGTCACACACAGGGCAGGGCATGTGGCTCTTTATAGATCAGGGCATCAGATATAGATCTGAAAAGGCCAGGAAGGTGTCGTAGTAAGAGATTGGAGACATCTGCTGAGGAGGTTGCAATAGTCACCCTGCAGGTCTTCCAGATTTCTGGGGACTTTCCAGATTGGGGGGGTGGAATGATAGAAACAAGAGAAACATGTAATTGATACAACATAACAATAGGAATCTCCCTTCCTTCCTCCCACCTGCCTGTCAGCCCAACTGGACAGGACTTGCTCACATTCCTCCATCCCTGGAGCTTGGGTGGGCCACTAAGCCAAGTACCAGGTCCCAGGTGAAGAATTCTGCCATCAACATCAGACCCTCTGCCTCTCTGGTCCCCCGGGGACCCAAAAATGTGGTCTACAGAAGACACACTGCTACTCAGCATTCAACAGAGTCCAAAGGAAACTCAAGCAAAACTCTAAGACGCAAAGGCCATACATCTGAAGCCCTCTATAATCATCTTATCACATGGGAGAGATTCTTCACATGCAGCCCAAAGATAAGTAAACCTCCTTTTTTTCACCTTACTGTTCCTTTCTAGTATTAATGGCTGTAGATCAACTTTTCCATACAGCCACCCCAAAAACATATACAACTACAGGGAGTACACTTCTCACCCTCACATATTACTAAGATACTAAATCGTAAAAGTGTACTACCATATTAATATTCACCCCCTGTTTACTTAACCTGACTTAACTGATGTACTAACAACCTAATAGCCTCATCTAGGAAATAACAATAACAAAAGACAAATGTATCCAATCCAAGAGAAGCACTAGTAATAACTGCCCAAGTGTAATAATACCAACTAAATCAGTTCAGTCAAAAACACACAGAAACTGAAAGATCCTAAGAAACAAAACAACAATGCCCAAGTCAAAGTGCAGATCCATGAGAAACAAAACCCAAGAAGACCAATTTCCTACCGAAAGAATTAACCCCTTAATGATGGATTCCAACCTGAACAAATTCACAGAAAATAGCCAAGAAAGCCAGACCCAAGAAAACGACTTCCACAGTATGATCATTACCATGATTAATATTATGAAAGAGGAAATCCAAGAGGAGTTAAACAACCACATCAACCACTTTGCACAAGAACACAACAGGCACTTGGAGGAGTTGAGAAAAACAGTTCAAGAAACAAAAATAGGCATAGAGCAGTTAAAACATTCTCAGGCAGAGTTTAAAATTGAACTGAAAGACAAATTATCTTCAACCCAAAACTCAACAGAGAGTCTTATCAACAGAACTAACGAAGCAGAAAATAAAATTTCAGATCTAGAAGACAAAGTGGGAGAATTAACCAGCTCAATGGAAGAGATTGTTAAAGCCAAAAAGATATTTAATAGGAACATTCAAGAGATATGGGACACCCTGAAGAAGCCTAACATGCACATTCATGAAATACCAGAACAAGAATCCCAAAATACCACACCTGAGGAAATATTTCAATTCATCATAAATGAAAACATCCCTCAACTGAAGAATGACAGGCCCATCCAAATACAAGAGGCATTTCGCACTCCAAACAGATATGACCAAAATAGAAAATCACCACAGCAAATAATAGTCAAAACACTCCACATCCAAGACAAAGAAAAGGTGCTGGGAGCTTCAAGAGAAAAAAAGCAAGTCACTTTTAAAGGTAAACATATTAAAATAACAAATGACTACTCAACGGAAACAGTAAAAGCAAGAAGAGCATGGAGAGACATACTCCAAGTATTAAATGAGCAAAAATGCCAACCCAGACTGATATACCTGGCAAAACTACCTGTCATGATTGAGGAAGAGAGAAAAGTTTTCCAGCACAAAGACAACTTGAATGGATACATGTCTACCAAATCAGGCCTTCAAAAAATGCTAGGAATGATACTCAAACTTGAAGAAAAAAAATATGGATATCCAGGAGGACAGAAGGGAAGTATAATACCACCAAAACGTAAATGTCAAACAATATGCTTACAAAATCCACTAAACATAAAAAAGGTCCAGAATTAAAAATAATTTCTCCATTATAACATTAAATGTCAATGGTATTAACTCACCAATCAAGAGACACAGATTACAAAGTTGGATTAAAAACCACAACCCATCAATCTGCTACCTTCAGGAAGCTCATCTCACCACAAAAGATAGGCACATCCTAAAAATGAAAGGCTGGTCCAATATTTTGCAAGCTAATTGAACCAAGAAACAGGCAGGGGTAGCCATTATGATTTGGCACAAAGAGGACTTCAGACCAAAGAAAATCATAAGAGACACAGATGGATACTACATTTTAGTCACAGGTACAATTCACCAGGAAGACTTCACAATACTGAACATTTATGCACCCAATACAGGCCCCTCCACATTCATTAAGAAAACCCTACAGCTCTAAAGTAAGAAATCAACCCCCAAACGATAATTCTTGGGGATTTCAACACCGCCCTCTCAACATGGGATAGATCAACAAGTCAAAAGCTTAACAGAGACACTGGAACTTAATCAAACCCTTAAAGAAATGGACCTTACAGATCTCTATCGAACCTTTCATCCACGCAACAAAGAATACACATTTTTCTCAGCAGCACACAGATCTTTCTCCAAAATAGATCACATATTGGGCCACAAAACAAATCTCCACATATACAGGAAAGTTGAAATTCTAACCTGTGCCCTATCAGACCATCAAGGCCTAAAGCTGGACATCCACTACACATCAAATAAGAGAAAATACAATAGCTCCTGGAAACTTAACAATATGATGCTGAATGAGAACTGGATTCAGGAAGAAATTAAAAAGGAAATTCACGATTTCCTGAAAGCGAATGATAATGAAAATACAACTTACCAAAATCTCTGGGACAGAATGAAAGCTGTCCTAAGAGGTAAGTTCATAGCTCTTAATGCCTACATCAAAAAAATGGAAACATCAGAAATAAATAACTTAACAATGCAGCTTAAAGCTTTAGAGAAACTAGAGCAATCTGATCCCAAAAGTAGCAGAAGAGAGGAGATTAGCAAAATAAGGGGAGAAATATCTGACATCGAGATTAGGAAAATGATACAGAAAATCAAACAGTCAAAAAGCTGGTTCTTGTAAACAGTGCTGCTATGAACATGGTCGTGTTTGCGCTATCGAGGTAAATTTTTGCTGTAGAGGGGTATTCCCAAAAGTGGTATTGCAGGGTCATATGGAATTTCAGTCTTTAATTTCTTTAAGAATTTCCAGATGGCTCGCCAGAGTGGCTGTATGAGCCTGCATTCCCACCAGCAATGTAGAAGAGTTCCCCTCTCTCCACATCCTCTCCAGCATTTGGTGTTGTTTGTATTGTGGATTTTTGCCATCCTGACTGGTGTGAGATGATATCTAAGGGACACTTTGATTTGCATTTCCCTGATGGCTAAGGATGTGGAGCATTTTTTAAGATATTTGTTAGACATTTTAATTTCATCCCTGGTAAAGTTTCTTTAAAGATCCAGGTCCCATTTTTTAATTGGGCCATTGGTTTCCTTAGTGTTTAATTTTCTAAGTTCTTCGTGCACTCTGGATAATATAGCTCTATCAGATATGTGGTTTGTGAAGACTTTCTCCCATTCTGTGGGTTGCCTTTGAGCTTGTGTTACAACCTCTTTATCTGAACAGAAGCTCTTTAATTTCACAAGATCCCATCTGTTGAGAGTTGGTAGCAGTAACTGGGCTATTGGATGTCTGTTTAGGAACTGTTGGCCTAGTCCAATCGGCTCGAGTGAGTTCCCTACCCTTTCACCTATGGTTTTTATGGTCTCTGGCGTTATATCAAGGTCCTTGATCCATTTGGAATTAAGTCTTGTACATGGTGACAAGTATAGGTCCAGTTCTAATCTTCTGCATGTGGACATCCAGTTTTGCCAGCACCATTTGTTGAAGATAGCAGCACTGTTGACAATAGCAAAGTCATGGAATCAACCCAAATGTCCAACAGTTCATGAGTAGATAAGGAAATGTGGTACATCTATACAATGGAGTACTACTCAGCCATCAAAAATGATGAATTAATGGAATTTGCCAGGAAATGCATGGAATTAGAAACAATTATATTGAGTGAAGTATCCCAAACACAGAAAATTAAGCACCGTATGTACTCCCCAATAGGTGGCTCCTGGTACGAAACCCACTTAGAGACACTCAAAGATAAATCTCTGTAATAACTACAGTAATTGCTAAGATTATGGGGGGATGGGGAAGGAGAGCCACACCAGTAATGAGAAAGGGGACCATGTTATAGCCAAGAAAATAGGCCACCATCAAGGACTGCATGTGAGTAATGACACATCTGGTTAAGTTCACAGACTTTCCTTCCTGATCATTTACAACTGATGGGGTATGATCTCACCAGAAGGGGAGGGCATGTAGTCTGGCAGATAGAAAGTAACCATTTTGCAGATGGGTGATTGACCTCTCCCTCACCACAGTTTCCTACTTTTATTACATCTACCTTTGAATATACTCTTATAACAAGACTCTAATTTAACAGGTCTTTATCTCTGGGCAGGGGGTGACATCCAATAACCATGAGGGTGGAACTAAGGACATTGCGGGAGCTGCAAAACTGAAAATAAAAAATCAAGAAACCATCATCCAGAACATCACAGACTCTATGTCAATCACCTGGAACTAGGCCACCCTAATGTCTCCCCATCCTGAAGCTCAGGGGCATATGTGGAAGAGGTTGCGGTAAGATTGTAAGAACACAAGGATGGGAGGAGAAATGATATGCAAGATACTCCACACAAGTTAGGGCCGAAGCAATCATATTTGGACTTTACATGTCCTGTGCAATGTCCAAAACACTATTGACCTCACCAAGTCTACCATTTGCTAAAGGCACTAAGATCCTTGGAGGCAAGGGATTGACAGCCACAGTCATGTTCCTGTGCTTGAGGGGAACACAGGAAAGGGTTCTGGGAAATGCCACTGGGTCCTTGCACCTCATTGGAGAGGAGGACCCAGAGGAGCGTTTTTCATGCACATTAAAGGATGCTCTGGGGATGGGAGGGGGAGGCACTGAGGGATGGGGGAGGAAGTGGGAGGGTAAGGAGGCACAGGGCAGTGGGAGGTTGGAGGGAGGGAGAGGATCGTGTACCTGTTAAGTTTGTATGAGTGGAAATAAAACAAAAAAGAGGTAGAAGCAAAGAAAAAAAGCAGTAGGAATCTATGAAAAGGTGACAGTTTTTCCATGTATTTTTTTAAAGATTGATATATATGTATATATAGATATAGATATAGATATAGATGATATAGATATAGATATAGATATAGATATAGATATAGATATAGAGAGAGGGAGAAAGAGAGAAGAGCAGATTCATGCATTGCACAGCACAAATGAGGGGTCAGAAGACAACTTTCAAAAGTTGTTCTCTCCCTCAAGCATGTGGACTCTAGTGTCACCATTTCTATAGCCCTCTATGAAGTCATTATCACTTATTTCCCACTTTATAAATGACATACCAATTATTTAGAACACATTTTGTGGGTGTACATTAATCATGCAGAAATTATAATGAAACTGTTCTTTCTGTCTCCTTGTATTTATTTTTATCCACACATTTTTCTGTATTCCTATACAGTCATTTGGCTCCGAACTGAGTCACTGTAATTTAAGACAATGTCAAAGTCCTACCAATATTTCTGTTTGCTTAAGACCTGATGACAAATAGCCTTAGAAATCTAGTAGAGTTTAAGGCAAAATCTATAGATGTTGACAGAGATTAATCAATGTGGTCTCTAAAAAGTAGATGGCTGACTTAGTCAAAATAGATTTTTTTCACTTCTAAAGTGTAAGAAACTTCCATTCACCATTAATCAATAGTTTTTATAAATATTGCAACCACAGATTCTTCAGCAGGTACAAATAACCCAATGCTGTCTGTCATTTACCTGGGATATTACATGTTCTTCTTCAAATGTCCTTAAATGTCATGATGATGACTACTATTCACTAAATAAAACAAATGTGAAAGAAACAACATGCAATATTTCTATCTTATATTTCTATCACACTTGTATTTTACATGACTGCAAAAATTATCCTAACATGGTAAGATGTGTACACTCAGATAAAGAGAGTAACAGGAAAATGTTGCCTTAAGGAGGGAAGGGGAAAAGAATTCCAGGTGTCTTCATTATATGATCAGGAAATAGATAATGATAATTTTTCATTGTTTTCATAAAATTTTATTTCACAAGTTTAAAATTATTTACTATTTATTTTGCACATGCATGAATGTGTGTGCGTATCAAAGGGAAATGTATGTCCCTGTGGAGGACCAAGAGTAACTTTGGGATTTATGCTGGATTGGTTCTACCTAATTTTTGCTTGCTCTGGGATTTCCCAGACTCTACCTACCAGGACTGAAGTGAAAGCTGTTGCTGTTTCCATCTGGCATTTTTAAATGGGACCTGGGATCCAACTCAGGACCTTTTGCTTTCAAGGCAGTGTCTTAACCCCTGAGCTCTCTCTCCAGCTCTTTTTCATTGTTACAAAATTGTTTGACCTTGTTGAACAGATTCTCTCTTTATAAAAGAATTCCTAAAATGATGCAAAGCTCTTTTTGGCTTTGTAGCATTCTTTTATACATATTTTTTTACAATAATACATATTTGAAAGAATTTTAGAAGTTATGATTCATTAAGAAACCTCTTTTGCTTTTATATTTACCCAACATAGATATCTCTGTCTGTCTATCTGCTTATCTATACTGTAATATATATGATGACATATATATGCACATGAGATATGCACACCTACATTTAAAAAAATTTGTATTTTTGAAATAATAATAAAAAATGTATTAAAATAAAAAAATGCTGGAGAGGATGTGGAGAAAGGGGAACTCTCCTACATTGCTGGTGGGAGAGCAGGCTCATACAGCCACTCTGGTGAGCAGTCTGGAGATTCTTAAAGAAATTCAAGATTGAAATGCCATATGACCCTGCGATTCCACTTTTGGGTATAACCCCCCATACAGCAGAGGTTCACCTCGATAGCACAAGCACGACCATGTTCATAGCAGCACTGTTTACAATAGCAAAGACATGGAATCAACCCAAATGTCCAACAGTTTATGAGTGGATAAGGAAACTGTAGTACATCTATACAATGGAGTACTACTCAGCCATCAAAAATGATGAATTACTGGAATTTGCCAGGAAATGGATGTCATTAGAAACAATTATATTAAGTGAAGAATCCCAAACCCAGAAAATTAAGCGCCATATGTACTCCCTAATAGGTGGCTCCTAATACCAAACCCACCCAGCCCATCTTGAGACACTCATAGGTAAATCTATGTATTACCTACAGTAATTGCAAGGATTATGAACAGGAGGGATGGGGTTGGAGGACCACACTAGTAACAAGGAGAGAAGTGACCAGGTTACAGTAGAGAAAATAGGACTCCATCAAGGACTGCAAGAAAGTAATGTGACACCTAGTTAAGTTCACAGACATTCGTTCCTGATCATTTATAACTAAGGGGGTATGAACTCGCCATAAGGGGAGGGCATATAGCCCGGCAGATTAACAAGTAACCATTTTGCAAATGGGTGATTGACCACTCCCGTTGCCAAATGCCATATGACCCTGCGATTCCACTTTTGGGTATAAGTATTACATCTACCCTTGAATGTGCTCTTATAATAAGACTCCAGTTTAACAGCTTTCTGTCTCTGGCCAGGGGTTGACATGCAGTGCCCATCACGATGTAGTCAAGGGCATTGCAGGAACAACAAAACTGCAAAAGAAAATCAATGAACCACTATCCAGAACTTCAGAGACTCTATATCAACCACCTAGAACTAGGCCAGACTAATCTCTCCCCATCCTGAAGCTCAGGGACATTTGTGGAAGAGGGGGCAGTAAGAGTGTAAGAGCAAAAGGATGGGAGGAGTAATGATTTGCAAGATACTCCACACAAGTTAGGGCCGAAGCAATCATAATTGGACATTGCATGCCCTGCGCAATGTCCACCACACTATTGACCTCACAAAGTCTAACATCGGCTAAAGGCACCAAGATCCTTGGAGGCAAGGGATTGACAGCCACAGTAGTGTTCCTATGCTTAAGGGGAACACAGGAAAGGGTTCAGGGAAATGCCACTGGGTCCTTGTACGTCATCAGAGAGGAGGGCCCAGAGGAGAGTCAGGCATGCACAAGAAAGGACTCTGGGAATTGGGGCGGGATGGGGAGGAATGGGTGAGGGGAGGGGGAGCAGGGGGTTCCGTGGGAGGAGGAGGGAGGAAGGGAACTGGTGTACCTATTAAGTTTGTATGAGCTGAAATAATACTAAAAATGTATTAAAATATTTGATTTAATATTTGATTTAAATATTTGATTTAAAATGATTTACAGGTAATTACATAGTTATATTTTGAGCAGCACAAATGGAAAAATAAATAGGTAAATTAATTAAAATGAAAATGCTCCCAGGGATAGTCAAAGGGAATAGATCTTAGATTTTTTTATTTCAATTTTCCAGTCACTGAAAGCACTGAAAAATTTTAAGTTTAGAAGGGATATATCATATCTCTAAATATTCATTCATTGTTTCCCTCTTAACTATTCTTTATATGTCAACAAATGTTCACTGAGAGCCAAGTATTACCTCAAGGCTGATTTAAGAGTGAGAGATGGAAAAACACACCCTTCTTTTTCTGCTTTTATAGATAACCCATTATGAGCAGAGGAATAAAGTGACAAATATATTTTGCTATAAACTATGAAGTTAGTGGCCAGCAAAAACATAAGTGTCTGAGAATACAAATAATAAATCAGAAGTACTGGGGAAAGTTTGTGGTGAATCTCTCTCTACTTGGAAGTGGGAGTGACAGTCAAGAAAATACATGGAGTAAAAACTTGCCTGTGATTATGCTACATGATAAAATGAACTTCATGAAGTTCTAATGAAGAAACAAATACCTTAAAAATGTTCTAACTCCCTAGCTATTAACAAGAAATGCCAATCAAACCACGGTGAGGTATCATCTCACCATGGTCAAAGTGACTAAAATCTAAAACACATACAATACCAAATACTGGAGAGGGCGTGGGGAGAGAGGAATCGTCATACATTTCTGGTGGGAATGTAAACTTGTACAATTGCTCTAGAGAGCAATATGGAAGTTCCCAACAAAGTTAAAAATTAAAATGCCATATGACCCAGCTATACCACTCATGGGACTATTCCCAAAAAATGTTTCTTTCACTAGAGACACACGTACAACCATATTTGTTGCATCTTTATTTATAATAGCAAAGTCATGGAATCAGCCTAATTGCTCAACAGCAGACAAATGAATAATGCAAATGTGGTACATATGCATAATGGAATGCTATTCAGCTATCAAGAAAAAGAAATTAATGAAATTTTCTGGTAAATAGATGGAGTTGGAAGTAGTTATACTGAGTGAATTATCCCAGACTCAGAAAGACAGATATCACATGTTCTTCCTTATAAATGGAACTTAGGACTAAGCCCTCAAAATGACACTCAAGGGAAAACTTCTATAATAGCCACTAAAACAGCAAAGAAATGTAACTTGCGAGGGGTAGGGGAAAGAAGTCCCCAAGAGAGTGGAGACAAAGGAATGCAGATAAGAAAAGCTTTCAGAGATCAGTCAAGTTTCTCCCTATTACAATGGAAGACTAATGATGCAGAAAACCACATCAAACCAGAAGGCAGAATATCAGCAAACCTATAATATTCAGCCTTAATTAGCCCATGAAAAATCTTATCCTCCCTCACTGAGGTTTCCTACTTTTATTACATCTACCCTTGAATGTGCTATTATAACAAGATTCCAGTTTAACAGCTTTTTGTCTCTGACCAGGGGGTGACATACAGTGCCCATCAGGATGGAGTGAAGGGCATTGCAGGAGCAGCAAAACTGCAAAAGAAAATCAACAAACCACAATCCAGAACTTCAGAGACTCTATATCAACCACCTAGAACTAGGCCAGACTAATCTCTCCCCATCCTGAAGCTCAGGGACATTTGCGGAAGAGGGGGCGGTAAGATTGTAAGAGCAAAAGGGTGGGAGGAGCAATGATTTGCAAGATTCTCCACACTAGTTAGGGCCGAAGCAATCATAATAGGACATTGCATGCCTGGCGCAATGTCCAACACACTATTGACCTCACAACGTCTAGCATCAGCTAAAGGCACCAAGATCCTTGGAGACAAGGGATTGACAACCACAGTAGAGTTCCTATGCTAAGGGGAACACGAGAAAGCGTTCAGGGAAATGCCACTGGGTCCTTGTACATCATCAGAGAGGAGGACCCAGAGGAGAGTTAGGCATACAAAATAAAGGACTCTCTGGCAATTGGGGGGAGGCACTGTGGGATGGGGAGGGAAGGGAGGGAGAGGAGTGGGTTCAGGGGGAGGAGAAGGGAGGGAGGGAACTGGTGTACCTATTAAGTTTGTATGAGCAGAAATAATAAAAAATGTATTAAAAAAAGAAAAAAATAGTAAACATATTGATCTTTCACTATATGGATATCAATGAAGACTTCAGTATAGCAATAAAAAAAAAAATCTTACCTGAGTGATCCCAAAAACTCCACCAGGAAGCTCCTGAAACTAATTGAGAAGTTCGGCAGGGTGGCAGGATACAAAATAAATGTGCAAAAATCAGAGGCCTTCCTATATGCCCAGAATGAAAGAAGTGAAAAAGCCTTGAGAGAAACAATCCTATTTACTATAGCCCCTAAAAAAATGAAATATCTTGGTATAAACCTAACCAAGGAGGAAAAAGACCTTTACAATGAAAACTTTAAAACCCTAAAGAAAGAAATAGCAGAAGACACCAGAAGGTGGAAAGACCTCCCATGTTCCTGGATTGGTAGAATCAACATTGTAAAAATGACCATCCTACCAAAGGCAATATACAAATTCAATGCTATACCAATTAAAATCCCAAAGCAATTCTTTAAAGAAGTTGACCAAATAATCTCAAAGTTCATATGGAGGCACAAAAGACCCAGGATAGCAAAGACAATCCTGAGTAACAAAAACACTGCTGGAGGTATTACCATACCAAACCTTAGTCTATACTACAAATCCATAGTTATAAAAACTGCCTGGTACTGGCTCCAAAATAGATGCACAGATCAATGGATAAGGGTTGAAGACCCAGATATAAGCCCACAAAGTTACAGCCATTTGGTGTTTGACAAAGGGGCCCAAAGAATCCAATGGAAAAAGAACAGCATCTTCAACAAATGGTGCTGGCAAAACTGGATATCCACATGCAGAAGATTAAAGCTGGACCCATACTTGTCACCATGTACAAGACTTAATTCCAAATGGATCAAGGACCTTGATGTCAGGCCAGAGACTATAAAAACCATAGTTGAAAGGATAGGGAACTCCCTCGAGCTGATTGGGCTAGGCCAACATTTCCTAAACAGACATCCAATGGCACAGTCACTGCTACCAACTCTCAACAGTTGGGAATCTTGTGAAATTAAAGAGCTTCTTTTCAGATAAAGAGATTGTAACAAGAGCTCAAAGGCAACCCACAGAATGGGAGAAAATCTTCACTAACCACATATCATACAGAGCTCTTCTGTCCAGAGTGCACAAAGAACTTAGAAAACTAAACTCCAAGGAAAACAATGGCCCAATTAAAAAATGGGCCCTGGAACTTAAAAGAAACTTTACCAGGGATGAAATTAAAATGTCTAACAAATATCTTAAAAAATGCTCCACTTCCTTAGCCATCAGGGAAATGCAAATCAAAACTTCCCTGAGATATCATCTCACCCCAGTCAGGATGGCAAAAATCCACAACGACAAATGCTGGACAGGATGTGGAGAGTGGGGAACTCTCCTACATTGCTGGTGGGAATGCAGGCTCATACAGCCACTCTGGCGAGCCGTCTGGAGATTCTTAAAGAAATTCAAGATTGAAATGCCATATGACCCTGCTATCCCACTTTTGGGAATAACCCCCCATGCAGCAGAGGTTCGCCTCGATAGCACAAGCTCGACCATGTTCATAGCAGCACTGTTTACAATGGCAAAGTCATGGAATCAACCTAAATGTCCAACAGTTGACGAGTGGATAAGGAAACTGTGGTACATCTATACAATGGAGTACTACTCAGCCATCAAAAATGATGAATTAGTGGAATTTGCTGGGAAATGGATGTCATTAGAAACAATTATATTAAGTGAAGTATCCCAAACCCAGAAAATTAAGCGCCGTGTGTACTCCCTAATAGGTGGCTCCTAGTACCAAACTCACCCAGCCCACATTGAGACACTCAAAAGTAAATCTATGTAACACAGTAATTGCAAGGATTATGAACAAGAGAGATGGGGTAGGAGGGCCACACCAGAAACAAGGAGAGAGGGGACCATGTTACAGCAGAGAAAATAGGCCTCCATCAAGGTCTGCAAGTAAGTAATGAGAAACCTGGTTAAGTTCACAGACGTTCTTTCTGATCTCACCAGAAGGGGAGGGCATAAAGTCTAGCAGATAAAAAGTAATCATTTTGCAAATGGGTGATGGACCCCTCCCTCACTGAGGTTTCCTACTTTTATTACATCTACCCTTGAATGTGCTATTATAACAAGACTCCAGTTTAACAGCTTTTTGTCTCTGGCCAGGGGGTGACATACAGTGCCCAGCAGGATGGAGTGAAGGGCATTGCAGGAGCAGCAAAACTGCAAAAAAAAAAAAAAAATCAACAAACCACAATCCAGAACTTCAGAGACTCTATATCAACCACATAGAACTAGGCCAGCCTAATCTCTCCCCATCCTGGAGCTCAGGGACATTTGTGGAAGAGGGGGCGGTAAGATTGTAAGAGCAAAAGGATGGGAGGAACAACGATTTGCAAGATTCTCAACAATAGTTGGGGCCAAAGCAATCAAAATGGAACTTTGCATGCCCTGCGCAATGTCCAGCGCACTGTTGCCCTCATAAAGTCTAGCATCTGTTAAGGGCACCGAGATCCCTGGAGGCAAGGGATTGACAGCCATAGTAGTGCTCTTATGCTTAAGGGGAACAAGAGAAAGGGCTTATGGAAATGCCACTGGGTCCTTATATGTCATCGGAGAGGAGGACCCAGTGGAGAGTCAGGCGTACACAATAAAGGACTCTCTGGGAATTGGGGGGGAGGCACTGGGGGATGGGGAGGGAGAAGAGGGGGAGGAGGGGGTTCGGGGGGGGGGAGGAGGGGGGAGGGAGGGAACTGGTAAAAAATTTTAAAATGTATAGTTACATTTTTAATAAAAAAAATCTTATCCTACACCAAGGCTCAGAGAACCTCATGGAAAAAGGTGTAATAAAATTGTAAGATCCTAAAGGTGGTATGAGGTATTCCTGACCAACACACTCCAGTCAAGACAGGGCTGCAGTACCCGGAAAGTCACTGAGATGATAATTTCTATAATTGGATCATGACAATGGCCAACTTACCACCATTTCCTCAAAGACTAACTAGGATCTTAGAAGAAACATTTGCTCTCAGAGAGTGTCTCAGGGACAGGTTCTATACAAAAGAAGAGGAAGCTCCCTGTCAAGGTTTGAGATGTGTTCCCCACAGTCTCATGTGTTTGGGAAGGTCATAACACTTTTAGGAGGTGGAACTGGAATAATTAAATCACTGAGGGTGGGCCTTAATGTAGTTTAATCCCACCGTACTTCAGGGAGAGGTCTGCTTTTGCAGTTGGCAGTCTAGCAGCTCTCAGTCTTCTGGATGGATGTGACTTAGCCTGTTTCCAGATTCTGTTACCTGCCATGCTGCTTCCACCATAAAAGACTGTATCTCCCCTCTAGAACCCTAAACTGAATAAAATCCCACTTTCTTCCTTAAACTGCTTGACTTTGGATGTTCTCTCTCACAGCAACACCAGAGTAACTAGTACACTCCCCACTTACGACTTTACCCACTGATGAACCAATAAAGCTCACCAGAAATCTGACTCCCTTACCAACACAGACAGCCCAGAGGAGGTCCTGTGGTACTCACAAGCAAAAGGCTGGGGGTGGGTCAGTAGGATGGATGAAGGGAGGGAATGGTGGGAGAATGATGTGAGGATAGGGAGGGTAGGAGAGAAGGGAAAGGGGAGAGGGACGAAGACATAAAAATTTTGTTTTTTTAAAAAATAATAAGAATTCATATCTTGTCAAGTAATTTCGATTATGTAGAAGTACCATAGTTAAAAATGATATAATAGAGGTAATTTAACATGGGGACACCTTCAAAGGCAATTAGTTTTTAATTTACTTGATGAAAGGCAAATAAAATAAACAGTAAAATATTGTTGTTATGGTTTCTTTTACAAAGATTTAAAAATTCAAAAGCATTATTATTATCGTTGTTGTTATTGGATAAGATCTCAGAGCTTGATATTCAGTGCTTATTATTACTGATGAGTAATACTATTATTTTTTCTAATTAGCTAGATAGTATTGTGAAACTTTTAGAGAGGGCTAAATTTAGACTTCAGACAATGTTTATGACCAAACTAAGATGTATTCAAAAGCACTAAACATAACTTCTTAAAATAGATCCATTTGTTACCTATACATAGAAAGGAAAGAAGGTGGTGACTTCCAAAAAAACTTCCACAGTTCAAAGGTACAATTAAGACTTTCTTCATCTATCAATTATAATTAGCCCTTGTACTGAATTCTTGAGAAGTTATTTCAAAAAGTGTTTTATTAAAATGAATTTATCTCATTTCCAAGAATACTTTCTGATTTTCGTATTTCCAATAGTAATTTTGGTAGTGGTGACTTTATTTGCCCATTAAAGTAGACATAACCATGCTGTGAATAAAAGTTATGAATAAAATGGCCACTTCTAACTCATTTATAAAAGTTTCCCTCAAGTATATCAAGCACTAGGATATTTTTAAAAGCCCTAAGTACAATATTTATTTTTTCATCTTTTTATTTTTAACTTTGTGTGTGTGTGTTTGTGTGTGTGTGTGTGTGTGTGCATGTGTGTGTGTATTGGAGGGCACTGTATACCTGTGGAGGACCAAGGATAACTTCAGGAATCATCCTGGAATCATCCTCTTTCTTTTTTTCTTTGCTTTAGGATTTTCCCAGCTCTGCCAACAAGGGTAGGAAGTACAGGTCAAAGCTGTTTCTGCCTGGCGTTTTTATGTGGGACCTGGGATCTGAATTCAGAACCTTCTATTTACAAGGCAGAGTCTTAACCCCTGAGCCATCTCTCCAGCCCAAAAGCCCTATGTATAATATGAACCATATGTTGTAAAATTGGCCCAAGTCACTATAACTTTCAAAATCTTCATGGATGAACGGACATCTGGAATTAGTTAATTAAATGATAGTACAAGTAATTTCAATGATTGGAGAGACATAAACATAGTAGCTTAGTGAATCAATTTTATTAATTTCAAATGTTATAGATCATAACATTTCTCAGCTAATATTGATTCCCTTTCTTGTCCTTTGTACTTCCAAAGGACTGTATTTCCTTGTCCAATGATGTAGGACCCAGCTAAATACTTGCTTTGGACAATAGAAAGTAAGAATAAGTAGTACTGCCTACTCCCAATCATTGACTAAAGAGGCTTTGCAAGTTTCTATTTATCATCAGAAGGTTTATAACATAAACTGTGACACCAATCATTCCCCAATAGACACTCTGTTTTTATCTTGAGTTCAAAATAAGACTTATGATTAAAAACTGGAACCCAACTTGGACCATGAAATGGACTCCTCCAGAGGAGAAACAGACGTGTGCTATGCCCTGAAACAGAATTTCACACTATTTAGGGAGAATAATGAGAATAAACCCATGTGTGGTGGTAGAGGCCTGGAGTTCCCAGCCTCTTGAGAAGTTGCACCATAAATGTGCAACAAATTGAAGGCCAGGATGGGCAAGACTAAGATCAAGGCAATTCTGGCAAACCTGGTAAGACTCTGTCTCAAGCTAAAAAGTCAAAAAGGACTACCATGTTTCAGTCCCTAAGTTCTAACTGCAGTACTGGACGAAGTGGGGAGGATAGAGAGAGAGAAAGAACAGAGAAATAGTGTTTTAAGCCACTGAGTTCTGAGATTCTATTATAATTTTTTATTATTTATTCAATTTTGCATCTGTGCACATGTGTGTATGTATGTGTATATGTGTAGAACCACCGGCGAATTCAGGAACCACCATGGACCGCCTCCACCTCATCCTTGTTTTACTCTGCCCTGGGGATTCACAGGCTCCACCCTACCAGGACCAGAAACGCAGGCCACCCCCGCTTCTGCCAGGCGTCTATAGGTGGGGTCTAGGATCCAAACTCAGGACCTTCTGCCTGCAAGGCAGAGGCTTAACCCCTGAGCCACCTCTCCAGCCCCTGAGATCCTATTATTTATACTATGTTGTAGAAATTACTGAGTGACAAAATAGTGATAAATAATTCATTTTTAAAATCACAACATGATGTAATGAAATTTTATATACTTTATAGAGATTCTATAGAAAATCAGTTTTCTTGCCTTTTTCAGTTCTGGGTGATCTCCTAAATTCCCTGATTCGTGATTCATTTCCTTTATTGTCAAGTCATTGCTATTTGTTCCTCTCTAATATTATGCTATGATCTGCCTTGTTCTCACTATTCCTTCTCCCTCTTCTACTTAAAAAGATCCTTACAATTAAACTGAACCACTTCGAATAATCTCTCCATGTTAATATTAATTGATAAGCAATTTTAATTACATTGCTGAATTATCACCCCTTTAGGGGGCAATTTATTCATATCTCCTTAGAATTAAAACATGGATATATTTGTGGATTCACCCTTTTGCTTACCATAGATGGTATCACTGCAAGTTCATAGCATTGGCACAGTGTTAAGATTAGATATTGTGGACATTTATATTCCTATTTAGATAAATAATGTGTCTAGATGTGTGTATCATATATGTAGAATGTATCTGAAAAATCCACAAATATATCAATTTGGTATAGTGGTTAACATCACAGCATCATATAATAGACTATGTGGTATTGTCTTATCTGTTTTCATATTGTATGCATTTTAACCAATATGCTAAAGCTCATTAAGCTTTAATTTTCCCAGTGGTATAATTGAGAGTAATTTTCTACTCTGTTTTATAATAATATAATATAATGATAACCTTATACATCTTATGTCATTTAATAATTCATAAATATTTAATATTAATTACTAATGAGTGTATTTATTGCAATTCACTAAAATATTAGTAGATCTTGTAAATAGCTATAGTTTAGGTAAGTCTACTTTATGATAGTTTTTTCTTTGGTATGATATTAAATAACATTTCTAGAATGAAATGCTTGAATTATGCCTCAGACTGCCATAAAAGTGTACAAGTCAAAACATGAAACCTGGATTACATGCACATTGAATCTACATTCATTCAAATCTTTGCAGGATCAAATTGGAATTCATATTCATTCAATATGAATGATGCTGTTTTCTAAGTGTATTTCCCTCTAACAAACTGTCACACAAATAAATAATAATATGTTGACAAGTTAAAAACACATTTCACCAGTTTTTTTTAACATTTTTTATTATTATTTCCGCTCATACAAACTTAATAGGTATACCGGTTCCCTCCCTCCCTCTTCTTTCCCCCGACTCCCCTGCTCCCCCTTCCCTAACCCTTCCCTCTCCATCCCCCAGTGCCTCCCCCCATCCCTGGAGAATCCTTTAATGTGCATGCCAGACTCTCCTCTGGGTCCTCCTCTCCGATGACGTACAAGGACCCAGTGGCATTTCCCTGAACCCTTTCCTGTGTTCCCCTTAAGCATAGGAACACTACTGTGGCTGTCAATCCCTTGCCTTCAAGGATCTTGGTGCCTTTAGCAAATGCTAGACTTTGTGGGGACAATAGTGTGTTGGACATTGCGCAGGGCATACAAAGTCCAATTGTGATTGCTTTGGCCCTAACTTGTATGGAGTATCTTGCATATCATTGATCCTCCCATCCTCTATACCAGACCCTCTTTTGTGAATTTCCCTGAGCTTCAGGATGGGGAGAGATTAGGCTGGCCTAGTTCTAGGTGGTTGATATAGTCTCTGAAGTTCTGGATTATGGTTTGTTTATTTTTTTTTTGCAGTTTTGCTGCTCCTGCAATGTCCTTCACTCCATCCTGATGGGTTATATTTCACATTTCACCAATTTGAAAACAGATATGAATACGATTTTTGTAGTTTTGACATTGCTTCATAGTCATTGTTCATTCTTTACAGATTAAACAATTGAGATTCAATTCAGAATTAAGGTATAATTACATCTTTGACTTTATTACGGCATTAATCTTGGTTAATGACTACTTCTTTCAGACAAAATTTCAACCATTTAGTTATATAACTGTTGAGACATCTAGAAACTCTCATAAAAGTTTTTATAAGAATACAGATTTTGAGCATTTGTGACTCTTCAGAGTATTTTAGTTCCTCTTTTATATTATATATTTTTAATTTGTTTTCTTTTGTAAAGATAGGGCAATCTTTTTGCCTTAGCCTCCCAAGTCTAGGATCATAGATATAAGACACCAAACTCAGCTGTTTGTTTTTTTTCTGAAATCAGATTTTAAATGATAAAATCTCTATAAGTAGGTGTTTCAATATTCTATGAGGGAACTTTTATAAATTCTGAAAGAATCTGAAATCAAAATATATTCATCTTAGGGCTGAAGAGGTTACTCAGGGTTTGAAACTATGGGTCACAAGCAGAAAGATCTGAGTTGGGATGTTGGATCCCAGATTAAAAACAGTGGGTAGAAATAGCAGGAGCCTGTACTTCTGGCTCTAGAGGGCAGAGCCTGGGAAACTCCCAAGTGATGCAAACAGGAGCAGAAGCAATCCAGAATGACATCCAAAATAATCCTTGGGCCTCCTCAGGCAAGCACAGTTCTCTCTGATACACACAGACACATACGTACATACACATACATGGACACAAACACACACACAAAACTGAAAAAAAATGTATATAACTAACATGCTTAAATGTAATAAAATTCAATAGCATGTATTTCATTATCTTAAAATCTGTAAATTCTGCATGGTGTAAGAAAGATTCTAAGACAGTGACTCTATTAAATTAAATTCTCTAGACAAAAATAATTAGAACTTAATTTGATGTCATTTAAATATTGGCTATAAATAGCTCAAAACAGACAATATTAGATGGAAAATTTCACTGAATAATAACAATAAATAATATATTGAAGTTGTGTTAATGATGTGTATGCCTAAGGGAATAAATTCAAAAAAATGAAAAGAAGTGAACAAATAAGGAAAATAATATGAGCCAGCAAGATGTCTCAGTGGATAAGGTGCCTATATCCAAACATGGAGACCTGAGTTCAATCCCAGCAAGCCCATAACGTGGACGAAGACAATTGACTTCTGAAAATTTTCCTCTGACCCAGTCTCCATGCATGCGCATACCTCTCTCTTTCTATTTTCCTCTTTTCCTTCTTCCCTACATCACTGTTTCCTTCATCTCTTTCTAAACAATAAGTAAAATATTTAAAAATGAAAAAATTCATAAATCAGACAGATGGATATAGTCACAGTTGCAGCTGACTCAATAACAATGTCACTCTTTAGGCAGGGAACTAGAAAAATACTCAGGAGGTATTTTTCAACCCAAACATAGCCTTCTAAAAATATGTGCACCTTGATTTCTAATTTAAATTTATAGGTTAACATAAAGCTTAAATTTCTTAAATTCCTCCCATAATGGATGCCCAAGTAATCCCTGAACAACTCTGCATAGGTTGTGAATGATAGGATAGTATAAAAAGAGAAGAAAGACAAAATGTAATAGTAAAAACAATACCACCAAATAAATACAAGAGTGTATATTATAAAGGGAAAAGAAAATGTTAATATCTACAAAGATTAAATTATTGCATCACTGACATAAGATAAAAATGTATAAAAAGGGCTGAAGAGATAGTTCAGTGGTTAAAGCCTTTGCTTGGCAAGCAAAGGTACTTGAGTTCAGATCTACAGACTCCATGTAAAAGATGTAAGTACTTATCATGTAGGGTGTGTGTGTGTGTTTGTGTACGTTGGTGTGTGTGTGTGTGTGTGTGTGTGTGTATCAGAATCACTATGTGTGCCTGTGGAGGCCAAAGGGTAACTTTGCAAATCATCCTGTATTGCTCTACCTCCTTTATCCTTTTCTCTGGCATGAATCTTGAAGTTTAAATAGTAATTCACAATTATACAAAAAGCAGCCATATACACATAACATTGTATAGAATTATGGACATATACACAGTGTTCGTGTATATGGTTATGATATTATCCATAGTAAAAGAAATAGGAGGTAGAAGTAATCCAGGGTGAATCCAGAAGTCACATTTGTGCCTTAATAGGCATGCACAGTGATAACTGTCACACACACATACACACACACATGCACACACACACAGAAGAATAAGTAGAGTCATCTATCAATAAATAGATCATAGAAACAGTCATGTCCACAGTCCAAAAATGTCAATATCTATCACCTTCCAGAAAAATTTAGATTAATAATGTCTTCTAATCAGAGTACATGAATAATATAAAAGTTATGTGACTCTTTTATTAGTAAACCATTTTCTTTTACTTTAAAGATACTAATATATCTACTTATTCACACTTTTTACCAAAACATACCTAACTTGAGTTGAAAGCAAGGAAGAACGTAAATATACTATCTGTATTTTTTACTAAGGATTTTGGAGTTGATAGATAAACATGAATGGATATAAGTTATATATGTAGGTGCATATGCACATATATCTGTAGGCATTTGAAATATTGCCTATTTCCAATACACAACTTGTATAAGGTGTAACAAACTATATTATGTGTTTGGTTCTCTTAATTTACACTTGATTGAATATCTGATACCGGTTTATTACAAATGATCTATCCCCCTCCAACCTACTGATTCATAGATATCACCTTACTGCAACTGCCAAATCACAAATAACACTCTATGCACATTACTGCATTATTTTCTGAAAGTGTTAATTTCCATAACATATTTGGTGATTCCAGTAATAGATTTATGAATCTATTTAGAATCCATATGCAAATTCACATTTTCCAAGTTGAAACAGAATATAAGAAAGTTTGCATGTTGACAGTTATGAAAGGTCATGATAAATAAATTCAGAAATATAAACATATTTCATAATTTTTTTGCATTCGCATTGATGTTTATGTCTATTCACTTAATCTGATCTTTTAGTCACCATACCAACACACAACCAAATAACTCCTTTTTAAATACAGGAAATTATAATCAATCTTAATCTTTTTGAATAGAAAATGCCTGTTCTAAAGCACTTATAGTTACGGGTTTTCATGAGTAAAATATAGTTCAGATTTAGAGGGAGAACATATTTATAAACCATGTTTTGGTACTTGCGCAGATTAAACTTCTAGGTCCTGAACCACACACTGTGATGATGGATTTACCACTTCATAATGAGTGCTAAGTAATATTAACGGTGTATCCTCATTTGCATTATGTTCCTGTATATTACAGAAACAAGAACCGTATGTCAAGTTTATTAGAGCAATATTAGGTCTAAGACCTCCAGACTTTTTCCCATCTGTTAACTAAAATAACTTTTCCTTTTGAAGGCAGAGCAAAATAAATGTATTTCAATTAGCTGCTTGTTTTATAGTTATAACATTTATTTCACAGTATATATTTTCAGTGTCTGTGGGAATTGGAGAGTAGAGGAAATGATGTCTTTATTAAAATGCTTGCTTTCATTCAAGGAAAATAAATATTTTTAATGAAAATCATTTTGCAAATTAAAGAAAAGGCACAATACTAGAAAAATTATTAAGAATATAAAGTCTCATAACATATACATAAGTAAACCTTTTTTAATAAAACCAAATTCAAGGTCAGTAATTCTGTTTTGACCTCCTCTTAACACTTTTCAAAAAAAACTTATTTAATTCAAATGTAGTTGTGAATAATTGCTGATTCTAATTAAGGAAAGTGTAGAGAAGCCACTCAATTGAAGATATTCTTTAGTTTTCAGACAGGTATGTCAGTTGAATTAGGAAAATAAATACATTTCATCACAGCCCCAAATACATGATTTCGTGCGTACCGTTACTCTCACAAATAGGCAATACAAAAGTAGTCTTAGACTGAATGTTCAGTCTTCATACATCAATTAGGCTATCTACAACAGTCTCAGTAACAGAATAGTCTGCACAGATGTGCCAAAATCCTTAGTTTTCAATTGTCAAATTGGCCTCCGTAGCTAAATGTCACATATACTTATACAAAATAGATAGGGGATAATTTTAAATCATATTTTGAGAACAACAATGGAAGCAATAAAGTTTCCATGATTGAACATAAATTATAGATTAAGTAAATAGTAAACATGATTTTAAAATGAATGCATTTCATGCAACATTAAAATTGAAGTCACTTAAAAATCTCTTTAAAATATTACCTGAATATTAGGATGATTCATAAAGGTAAATTGTCCCAGAGTTAGTTTCATAAAAGCTGTGTTATGATGTAAATTATTCTAATCTCATTTTTTAAAAATAAACACAATTATCGTTTATCCACAATTTTCTCAAATTTCATAGCTCTTCTCTGTATAATAAATAATATCTTTGTTAATTGATTCACTTTTTGTATCTTGCAGCTTAAAACAAATCAATTTTTGCTTGTTTTCCAAGCTATTAAAGCAATCTAACTAGAACACAATTACTCATATAGTATAAAAAATAAAACATATCTAATACATGGTTGATATAGTTTCATACAATTTGAGAATGACTGAATTATTAATTTGACACTTCTTACAACCTCTCAAAATGTACCCATACTTTCGGGGCAGGAGAGGTGGCTCAGGGGTTAAGCCTCCGCCTTGCAGGCGGAAGGTCCCGAGTTCGGATCCCAGATCCCACGTATAGACCACAGGCGGAAGTGGGGGCGGCCTGCGCTTCTGGTCCTGGTAGGGCGGAGCCTGTGATCCCGGGGCAGAAGGAGGTGGAGGCGTCCATGGTGGTTCGCGAATTCGTCCGTGGTTCTACATATACACAGACACACACGCGCGCGCACATACACACGCACATGCGCACAGTTGAATAAATAATAATAATAAAAAAAAATTTTAAAAAATGTACCCATACTTTCAAATATATTTTCCCAATTAAAAGCAAAGAATAAAGTTGGAGAGATGGCTCAGGGATTAAGACTTTGACTTGAAAGCAGAAAGACCTGAGTTTGGATCCAAGGTCCCACTTAAAAATGCCAGGCAGAAATGGGGACTGCCTGCACGTTCTGCTCTGAAAGGCAGAGCCTGGGAAATCCCAGAGGGAAGCAAAAAGGAGATAGAAGCAATCCAGGATGATTCTTAAAGTCACCCTTGAGCCTCTACGAACACACAGTGCACGCACCCACACACGTGTGTGTGCGCGTACACGCACACATACGCACACACACAGAGGTCCACATGCACAAGCACACAAAAAGAAAATTTAAAAAAAATTCAAGGTCATCTTTGGATAAGTAATTCCAGACCAGCCTGTGCTACACAAGACCCTACATCTAAAGTAAATAAAGTAAGAAGTAAAATAATGTAAAAAAGTAAAGGAGTAAAGTAAAAAGCAAAATAAAGTAAAATAAAATACAAAAATAAAGAACACACTTTTCAGTCCAAAACATCACTTCAATTGTCAAATAGACGGTTTACTTTGGTTAATCTACTACAGACCACTATCTTTCCAATATTTTGTTTTAGGTGCCAAAAGAGGAATGAATACAATAAGATGTCTGTGACTATTGACTTAGGAAAGCATCTGAGGATGAGGGAGACTTATTTACGAAGAGGGCCTGAAAGAACTGTATCTTAAGCCTTTGCCCTCAATGATAATGAAAGGTTATTTGATGTGCAAAGTCAAAAGGGCAGTCTTTCTTTTCACATAAGAGAAAGCAATATTGATGCAATCAAACAAAAGATTATATAAACCGGGGTTGAAGAGGTGGCTCAGGGGTTAAGCCTCTGCCTTGCAGGCAGAAGGTCCTGAGTTCGGATCCTAGACCCCATGTATGGATGCCGGGTGGAAGCGGGGGCCCCGGCCTGCGTTTCTCGTCCTGGTAGGGCGGAGCCTGTGAATCCTGGGGCAGGGTAAACAAGGAGGAGGTGGAGGCGTCTATGGTGGTTCCCGAATTCGTCCGTGGTTCTACACACACTCACAAACACACACACACATACACACATGTGCATACACATACAATTGAATAATAATAAAAAAAAAAGATTATATAAACCAGGAAGGAGCTTTGGGCTTTGTTTCCTGTTTCGATTTGCTTTTACTTGTCCTACCCCAACCAGATATAAGATGGTCCTAATAAATGAGGAAGAGACTGTTGTTTCCGAGGAAAGGTTAAGTCTTTGAATGTCAAAAAGTTGTTAGGGAAAATACATTGAATTTTAAGAGACAAGCAATTTGGGGCTTCTATTAAGTTATCTTTGAGAGTATTCAAATAAGAAAAAGTATTGCATAAGGATTAATATAGGTGACCTAGTAAAATCATCCTAATGTCATTCCAATTTTATCAGGTCAGGAGAACATTATGATAATACTACTATTCTCAAGCCACCTATAAATGAATTTTGACATGTTTTAATACGACTTTGCTGTGATAGAATATAAACCCTTATATTGGAGTGAGCTTTTTTTTACTGGTTACAAAAACACATGAATCATTCAAATTAAAACAAAAAAAAAATAATGTGTAGGAGATATATAGTAAGAAACCTATTGCAAGCAATTGGCTCTGCAGTTTAAAGGGAAGGCAAGGCAAATATGAAATCTATATGGCAGACTTTAAAGGAAAACAGTTGGGCTGGAGAGGTGGCTCAGGGGTTAAGCCTCCACCTTACAGGCGGAGGTTCCTGAGTTCGGATCCCAGATCCCACGTATAGACCACAGGCGGAAGCCGGGGCGACCTGCGCTTCTGGTCCTGGTAGGGCGGAGCCTGTGAATCCCGGGGCAGAAGGAGGTGAAGGCGTCCATGGTGGTTCGCGAGTTCGTCCGTGGTTCTACACACACAGAGACACACAGACGCGCGCGCACATACACATGCACATGCACACAGTTGAATAAATAATAATATTTAAAAAAATAAATAAAGGAAAGCAGTTGAGAAAGTTGTTCTTATTAACCTCAGGTTTTCTAATAAAGGCCTTCAGTGGATTGAATCAGGCCCATTTAAATGATCTATGATAAACATTTTTCTTATTACTTATTTACTCTGGACTTAATTTCCACAAAATAGTACCACCCACAGTGATATTAGTTTGATTAGCTCGCATTTACATCCTGACCAATTTGTCATATACAAACAGAACTACAGTGAATTACTTTTTAGCACTTGATGCAATATTTAGTCCTCAGACTGAGTTGATACATTGTACCTCCAGTTATATATCATTTATTCCTGTAAACTGACTGCTATAGATTATTCCTAGCTAGCGGTCAGCAAACTTTTGCTGTAAAAGTCCAGATAGTAAATATATTAGGCATACAGACTATACACTTCTTCTTGAGAAAAATCATCCATGAATGGACATGGTATTACCGAAAAAAGATCATTTGTGAAAACAAGTCATCTGCTGTTGGGCCATAGTTTATTGTTCCCTGTACAATCTCAGCATCATTGTTTGAAGACCTATATGTATTCAAGATTCTGTATTACTGCCTAAACATGATGGTGAAAGCAAAACTTCTTAATATCATTGGGCATTATAAAGACATGTGGGTAAAAAACTACAACTATAATACAAATCAAAAAGAATACAATATAGATAACTGATCTTTAGTCTCTAGGAATCAGTAAGATTTCTCCTAATATCTCATGATTTTTGAGTCGATCCTTCAAGAGCTATTCAAATAGATTTGAGATTTGGTGTTTAAGAGAAAGAAAAGTGAGGAGGGAGGAGAATTTTGGTTTACTTCACAAAAAAAACTCTACGTGATCTTATTGTAAAAATTGTGTAGATTTTTTCTTCCTTTATTGAGTGTTCATTTTAATTAAGATATGAGTATATATATATGAGATATATGCAAGAGTTATATATATATATATATATATATATATATATATATATATATGAAACACACACATTTATAAGAAGACAACTCAATTTGAAGAGCAAGTCCAGGAGTAAAATAACCTGAATACTTTAAGAGTATTCCCTTTCTTGCTTAGGGCACTGAATAAATAGAAAGTATACTCTATTCCATGAGTAGGGAAAATAAAACTATATACTTAGTGCTCAAAGATTTTTGTTTGCAGGTAAAAATTAAATTAAAACATTAATTTTTCCATATTATTACTATATGATTTCTACATACTACTTGAAGAAAATAGAGTTAAAACAGATAAAATGACCATAAAAACAAAATTACCTAAAGTAAGATGAAGCTTAGATAATAGTGACAAAAAGGAGATTGCCTAAACCTTGCTTGGTGTTTTGTTTATTCTGGTATAATAATGAAATATAGGTTTGGTTGTAAAGACTTTGAGAATGAAGCATAGAGCAATCCTATGGGAATACGTTCACAGAGAGGACTTATTTTCATCTTACAGACATACGCCATACTTCTTACCTCTCTCCTTTTTTTTCATTTCTCCTTTGACTACAGGGACTGATTGTTTAGTAAAATAAGTTATGCTGCCAGAAATTACATGAAACAAATGAATTATTTATATGTACCTGGAAAATGTAAACAAAATGCTAAGATTGCAAATAACTCTAAAAATGAAAACATTTTCTCAGAAACAGTTGTGCATCTTATAAATTTAGTGTACCTGCTGTGTCTGTTTGCAGTTTATATTTAGCTTCTTGGGGCACCTCAAAAGATGCTTTTGATTTGCTAACATTGGTAATTATCTCTAATTATAGGAACAGTTCTCCATACATATGCCAAACAACCTACAATTTTTATTTCCATTGGTTGCATATTTTAACTAGCGCTGTGTTTCTAAGCATCTGTTGGATTTATATCATTAACATCCTACCAATATAGCAGTCAATGAGACCACAAGACTCTGCTGATATGTATGAGGAGCAAAAACATATTACAACAAAAAGTCATTTGTTTTACCACTTCTATTTAGAAACCTATGGGTAAGACTAAGCTATGTGTTCAGCCACAGAATACACTTACAAAGCAAAACATGAAATGCCAAATTTCAGGATGAATTCTTATGGAATCTGGATGTGTTTTCTCAAGATATATTGCTCTGCATATTAGAGAAATATTATTTGAGATATACTTGCAGTCAACATATGTACATTTTATCAATCCCTCAAAATCATGGAAACATGAAGGTTTCATAGTCTCTGACCATCTGGGCTTTTACAGATCATACAAAGAAAGGATGAATATGTAGTTCAATAAAATAGAGCCAAGGCATTAATTAATGTTCTAGGTATTGAATGGTATGGTTACACACACACACAAACACATACACACACACACACACACACACACACACACACACACACACTTTTCTCACATTTTAGATTTAGTACTATTAACTTAAAAATAAGACTACACATGTATATGCCTCCCATTGCATTCCCATATCAGTGCATGGACCTAAACAACTTCCATAACTAAGATTTTCAACACTGTTCCCTTTGACTTGTCATTGCCGATACACTCAGAACAGAATCACAGTTCTCATTAGAGATATTCTCAGTGAAAGAGACAGAGTATTTTCTTTTCTTCTGCAAGGAGTCATTGTTATTCTACATCTTAGGTATAATAAGAAAGCCACTTTTTAGCTCTCAAAAATTTAAAAGTGCACCTAAGAGAAAAAACATGAATGTGTTTCATATAGTAGTACAACTGGGCATTTTGAAAACTGATCCAAGTACTACAGATAGGGAGAATGAACAATAATTTTTGGCTTATTTTTGTATGGAGGCAAGTTCTCATTATAGAGCCTAGGTTGGTATGGAACTTACTATGTAGCTTAGGTTGGAGTTGAACTTGTGATTCTTCTGTTTACTTTTTTTTTATTCAATTGTGTGTGTGTGGACTCGTGTGTATGTATGTGTGTGTGTGTGTATGTGTGTGTGTGTAGAACCATGGACGAATTCAGGGACCACCATGGACCGCCTTCACCTCCTCTTTGTTTACTCTGCCCCGGGATTCACAGGCTCCGCCCTACCAGGACCAGAAACACAGGCCGCCCCCGCTTCTGCCCAGCATCTATACTTTGGATCTGGGATCTGAACTCAGGACCTTCTGAAGCCTGCAAGGCAGAGGCTTAACCCTTGAGCCACCTCTCCAGCCCTCACCTGTTTACTTCTGAATGCAAAGTTTACAAGCATGATTCGATATTTTTAGCTAGTAGATTATGTATAAATTCCTTAGACACAGAATGAGGAAAATCCCCCCCCATACACCAAGAACAAAAATTGAAGAATGTTATACACACAAGGAAAATTGGTAACATTAGAAGAGACTTAAGAGGAGATAATGATGGAGAACAGGCTAGGAGAACACACATCACAAGGAGGTTTAACTTCATCCTGTACCATATATAAATCTATGAATACCATTTCTGAACGTTAGAAATGGCATTCTGATAATAGCGAAGGATGAACCTAGAATGAGAAAGACTAATGGCAATAATTTAGATAATGTGCTGTCTAGATGACAGCTACCAGCTCTGTATGGCTACTGAGTATTTGAAATCTGTGATTCAGCACTGACATAAGCTGTCAGAGTAAAACATACAGTGGGTGCTGATAGAAAAAAAAGAAGGGATATAAAATATCGTGTTTGATACTGGTTAAATTTTGATAATAACAATGTTGAGATGCATTCAGTTAAGTACAGAGCATCATTAAAAGTGATATACTGCGTTTTAATTTGTTTAGTATGGTTATTAGCGATTTTGAATTATGAATGTAGCTCACTTCATGGTCCTATTAGATACCTTTGCTCTCAGTAGTACATAATTAATGACCTAGGTTTTAACTGTAAGCATGAAGGCAGGCAGAAATTTTGACTACTAAAGGAAAGGAAATAGAGAAGGAAGGCTCTATGTGACACTGAGAGAGATGGAGAAGACTAGAATAGCTCTGAGATAAGGGCATTTGTTAGTTCAATGTATAGCTCAAGCGAACATGTGCAATCAAAAAATCGGCATTAATAAGTTTTTTATAGAATTTGGCTATATCTATCTAAGCATCCTTTTTGTTTCTGGCATTTAGGACAAACATGGTAGTTTAGAGGCCTTTTGCTTGTGAAAGAGAAGAAAAATCACAAGTGTTGTTGTATTCACAATAAAACCCCTCCAAAAAAGTATTTGTAAATTATGGGATCTAGGAAACATATATAATTTAGAGGGAAGAGGGATGTAAAGAATCTAAGTCCGAGTAGATAGCAGACAGGTTTATAAAGTTAGGATGAGAATATATACAGAAAAAGGAAACCGAGAAGTCATTTGCTAAAATAGAATCATCTAAAAATAAGAAGTGATCTAAAAATTTGACTATTAACAGCAATTGATTGTTGACCTTGTTCTGATTATTTTTATCAGCATCAAAATGTTCTGTTAATGCAGTTTTAGTAACAGCTTCAAACTTCTGTCAACTTCAGTCAGTTTATCACAGTCATTTGCTATAATTGTAGCTATAATTCCAAAACAGTTTCTAATAACAGGTTGCTTTAGTGATTTGACTTGAGGTATGGCATGTAATATTATCACATTATTTTATTTCGGTGACTCCCCAAAGTACTTGAGTATTTAATTGACATATTTAAATTCTCTTATCTAAGCTGTCATTTTCTGTCTGAATTACAATTGCTACTAGCTGTATTATTCCATCGCTACCTTTCCTTTCTAGCTACAACAATGCCTTATTTTGGTTAGTTATTTTTCTTCTTTTCTTTTTGTCTTGGCAGGTACTCTTATACTGGATAAATCAAAAACCATTTTCCTGGAAAGGAATAGCGTCAAAATATTTATTAAGCAATTATTAATAAGAGAAAAATGTAAAGAAGGGAAAATTGGGACAGGACAAAGAATGGAAGAAAACCAAGCAAGGATGCAACATCAAGTGAAAAGCAAGGATATATACTTCTTATTTTACTTGGGGACTCTGGCACACAAATTGTACTTCAGTATGCCCCAGGATATTAGAAGCTATCAGATTCTTCTAAATTAGGAGGGTATAGTTGCTTTAAGGGAGCACAAAATAGGACTACAGGTGTTAGCAATTGAAAACAAAAGAGTTTAAAAGAGGCTTTTATGTCACATATATTCTATTATCTTTCTTGTACCCCCACCTCAAGATTTTCCTCTCATGACTCTTTTTCTAGTTTCATAACTTACACTGCTGATGAAAGATCTAATATTTGCCTTTGTCAGATTTTTGTCTAACATATTTTAGGGTTGTATCTTTGTAAGTTTGTGTTGTTTATATTTTATCTGTCTATCTGTTTATATATTTTTGTGTGTGTGTGTTTGTGTGTGTGTGTGTGTATCAGAGGGCACTATGTGTGTTTGTGGAGTTTCAGATGACTTCAGAAATCACCCTATATTGCTCTACCTCCTCTTTGTTTTGCTCTGAAGTTTCCCAGGCTCTGCCTGCCAGGATTGGAATTGCAGGATCAGTTGTGCAGGCTGCCACCATTTCCTTCTGAAAATTTTTATTATTATTTTATTTTTTTATTTAGTGTGTGTATGTGTGTGTGCATGTGTGTCTGTGTGCATGTGTGTCTGTGTGCATGTGTGTCTGTGTGTGCATGAATTAGAGGGCACTGTGTGTCCCTGTGGAGGACCAAGAGTGATTTCAGGAATCATCCTTGATTGCTTCTACTTCCTTCTGGCTTTGCTCTGGGATTTCCCAGCCTCTAGCCACCAGGGCTGGAACTGTGGGTTGCTGCCTTTTCAGCATGGCGTTTTTAAATGGGATCTGGTATCTGAACTCAGGACTTTCTGTTTTTCCAAAACAGAGTCTTAACCTTGGAGCCATCTCACCTACCCTTATTTCTGTCATCTTAGCTATATGTCTTGGAGAGTTCCTTACCTTGTCATGTCTATTTGGGATTCGAAATTCCTCCAGTGTTTGAATATTTATTATGCTCTCTATATTGGGGACAGTTGTGCTATGATTTCACTGAAGTAACTGTCTACACTTCCAGATTTTACCTCAGTTCCTTTCACCATAAGCTTTTTTTTTAGGTAAATAATTTAATTATATAGCACTCAAATTTCTTTATAAGCAAAATGTCAAGTTATTTTATATATATATACATATATATATGTATATATATATATATATATATATATATATATATATAGAGAGAGAGAGAGAGAGAGAGAGCACATACAGTTGTTCCCAAATACTGAACCACGAATTAAGCAAACAGAATGAAAAAAATTATCTCCTTAGGTTTTCATTCAACATCTCTACTTGCGTCTGACTATATTAATGTAAGACAATTCACTAAGGTTTTAACGGACAGCCTGTAAGAAGACCTATTTCCAGCAGGACTAATGTGGATTAGTTCCTGGGCATCAGGCAGGGAGACTCTGGGCTCTGAACAGTTCCCTTCCTGAAGGAAATTAGTTCTGTTTTCTACTTTGCTTCAACCCAGGTCTGTCTGTACTGAGGGACCACTCAGTAGCTACTAACCATTTAGTTACAGAAAGAAAATTAAAAATAGAAAAGATAGTTTTCTCATAAAGACTAAATGGAGGACCAGCTAAAACTCTGGAGAATATCAGGCTGAGAGGTACCCCTCTCTTTTTGGTAGCACCTTGATTTCTTAACCCTTTTGCTCCAGGTACTATTTAAGAGTTGCCAGAGACTTGGTAGTAGCAGAAAGTTTATGGAGATTGGGGGTTTCACCCAGCACTTACCTTCTGCCAGCAGGACAGACACACAAGGCAAAGATTTATACAATGCAAAGACTTATGTATAAGGTCAGGCTGCTTCCTTTAGCTCTACAGGCTGGTAAGAACGCTTCCTACTTAGAGCACCTGCTGATCTTAGAACTTCAAAGATGAGGCTTACCTCTGGAGTCCAACTTATACCACTCTGCAGAGAACTAAGTCTGTGGGGGCCAGAAGAAATGAGGGCTTTCATTTCATTTTGCTACATATACCTAGTTTAATAAAATCACTCTTCTTACATTCTAGTGTTTTTTAAAGTCTTTAAAATCACACCCTATTTCCACTCATTAAAACTCTCAGACTGTCAGTTCCAAATATAGAACACTCCAACAATGAAAAAGAAAGGCAAGGAGTCATGGATCTCAAGATGAACTTCAGGAGAATGAGCCCTGACTTCACTTACTATGGAATGGAAGCACTAAACTCTTCCTGGTTCTGAGAGGAAAAGGGTCTCCCCATGAGTACTACCATTGACTCAACAGGCACCCAAGACTGCTTTCTGAAAAGACTTCTGTTTAGTGGAGACAGAAAGGACATGAGAATTCAAGGTGGATCCAGAGATGGACTTACAACTGACAGACTCTTCATCAGAGCATAGCAGAACAGCTATTTCCCTTGGCCCCTTCTCCAGTCTCCAGCTCAGCCCAAGGGGAGAGGAAAAGAAGGCAGAAGCCTGTCCTGTGGCCACACCTAGCAATATCATCAAAGTAGGAAATAAAAACCTGCCTAGAAAGTAAATGGCACAGTGTTAGAAGAGTATCTTGGGAAAATCTAGAATGCCCACCCTGAAAATATGGAAGCCATACCAATATGCATATAAGCTCTGATAAAAATCTGGATGGTTATTTTAGTTTCCAAGTTATCACAAGAAAAAAGTTTAGCATTTTAACCTTAGTGTACAGGTTCAGCAGACTTCAGCAGGAGCCCTATATATAGGGTATATCAAGTAATCACTTATAATCATCTCCATAAAAATTGTCATCTCTGGGCTTTCTGCTACTATTTATTGTTGGGCCTCTTTACCAGGCCTGAGGCCTGCTGGAACTTCCTGAGCCTGGCTAGAGTTTCAGGACCTGACTTTAGGTTTCGAATCTCATCTCTTTCGTTTACCTGGGAGGATGTCACACCTATTCAATCACCTTCTGGTCACTTATTCATTTCCTATTGCTTGCCCCATAATCACACCACCCCCCCCTGCACATTCTATAATTCACACCCCCCCTTTTAATAAAGTTGAGATCCTGCTTTGACAGACCTCCCGGCTCCATTGTGTTTGTTGGGCCGTGACACTTATCACCCGCTGAGCCCCATGGGTCATCAGGCTGGTCTGGTCGTCCCTAACCACACTACCTGCAGTGGCCCCAGAGTCCTGCAAACTGGTGCCCCGTGTGAGGAGAACCTCAACTCGCTGATGGTCAAGTCGATCTTAGGGTGAGTATACCCCCATAAATTATGGGGCAGTCCTCATCCTGGGCTGATCCAGCCCTGGACTCCCTACGAGTGCTTTTAAAAAGCAGAGGTTTAAACCTTACAGATAACCAAGCACAGCAATCATGGTCTTGCTTGCTCAAGGTGGCCCCATGGCTACCCGAGCACAATTTATTTGACTGGGATACTTGGGACCCAATAGAGAAGTTGATTCTAAAGCCCCAAAAACAGAAGGGGAAAATTCCCCCCTTGGGGGTCCTACCCACCATAGGCACCCTCAAGAGTTGTTTTCCCCCACAGCCTCCTAAGGAGAAAAAGGAAACTGGGGTGAAGGGGGTTAATAGACCGCAGCCCGGTGAGAGCCCAAGCCCAGCTAACCCGACTGCCATCAATCACTCCCCTCCTGATTCCTTTGTTCTTGCGACCTCTCGATCACCTCCCATGAACCCCTTTCTATCCCCTTCTGCTCCTCCTCCATATCCTCCCTTAGGGCCAACCAAGCTTTTCCTGGTTAACATAGCACTGGGGGAAATCGCCCTGCAGCACCCCTGGACAGCTACTGAGATCAAAGACTTAAAAAAGGCTGTAGCTGACTGCGGCTTGGCCTGCGCCCCCAGCCCGGACGACCCCAGCCCCCTCTGTGCCGCACCGCCCCCGACCGCCGTCTGCTGCCACTGCCCAAGGTGAGTGAGAGAGAGAGAGCCCAGCCCATCCCCCAACCACCCTGGAGCCCCACGCATCCTGGCGGCGAGCACCCAGGCCGACTGCGGCTTAGCCTGGGCTCCGCCCCCGGACTCAAGTCCCTCGCATCCTCGGGCCCCATGCGCCTAGCCACCCCCCTGGATCTCAGGTGAAGAATTCTGCCATTGAGCCAGGGAGCGAAAGAGCCCAGCCCAGCCCTGCCCCCCAACCGGGAACCGCCCCGCCAGCAGCACCGCACTGCGCACCCACCGGCTTTGCCCCCGGGGCCCTGCCCCTCACCGCGCCCACCTACCCAGGTCCCAGGTGAAGAATTCTGCCATCAACATCAGACCCTCTGCCTCTCTGGCCCACAGGGGACCTACGCACGTGGTTCACGGAAGACACACTGGTACTCAGAATTCAATAGAGCCCAAAGGAAACTCTAGCAAAATTCTAAGGAACAAAGGGAGCACAGGCCATATATCTGGACTCCACTACAATCATTATATCACGTGGGCGAGTTTCTTCTCATCCAGCCCAAAGATAAGTAAACTTTTTCTTTTAACCTTACTGATCCTTTAAAGTATCAATGCTGTAGATCAACTTTCTCACCACCCCACAACATACAACTCCAGGGAGTACACCACTCACCCCCACATTTCATCAAGAAACTAAATCGTAAAAGTGCACTACCAAACTAATATTCACCCCCTGGTAACATAACCTGACTTAACTGACATACAAACAGCCTAGTAGCCTCATCTAGGATATAATAATAACAACACACAAACATACCCAATCCAAGGCAAGCACTAGTAATAACTGGCAAGCGTAACAATACCAACTACGTGGATTCAGTGAAAAACACACAGAAATTGAAAGGTCCTAAAAAACAAAACAACAATGTACAAGTCAAAGTGCAGATCCGCGAGAAACGAAACCCAAGAAGACCAATCTCCTGCCGAAAGAATCAATCCCATAATGAGGGATTCGACCAGAACAAATCCACAGAAAATTGCCATGAAAGCCAGACCCAACATAATGACTTTCAGAGTATGATCCTTACCATGATTAATACCATGAAAGAGGAAATCCGAGAAGAGTTAAAAAACCGTATCAACCACTTTGAACAGGAACACAACAGGCACTTGGAGGAGTTGAGAAAAACAGTTCAAGAAACAAAAATAGGTATGGAGCAATTAAAACAGTCTCAGGCAGAGTTTAAAATTGAACTAAAAGACAAGTTATCTTCAACCCAAAACTCAACAGAGAGTCTTATCAGCAGAACAAATGAGGCAGAAAATAGAATTTCAGATCTTGAAGACAAAGTGGGAGAATTAACCAGCTCAATGGAAGAGATTGTTAAAGCCAAAAACATACTGGAAAGGAACATTCAAGAGATATGGGACATCCTGAAGAAGCCTAACATGCGCATTCATGGAATACCAGAACAAGAATCCCAAAATACCGCACCTGAGGAAATATTTCAATTCATCATAAATGAAAACTTCCCACAATTAAAGAATGAGAGACCTATCCCAATACAAGAGGCATTTCGCACTCCAAACAGATACGACCAAAATAGAAAATCGCCACGGCAAATAATAGTCAAAACACTCCACATTCAAGACAAAGAAAAGGTGCTGAGAGCTTCAAGAGAAAAAAAGCAACTCACTTTTAAAGGTAAACCTATTAGAATAACAAAAGACTACTCAATGGAAACAGGAAAAGCAAGAAGAGCTTGGAGAGACATACTTCAAGTATTAAGTGAGCAAAAATGCCAACCCAGACTGATATACCCGGAAAAACTATTTGTCATGATTGAGGAAGAAAGAAAAGATTTCCAACACAAAGACAACTTGAAGGGATACATGTCTACCAAACCAGGCCTTCAAAAAATCCTAGAACTGATACTCAAGCTTGAAGAACAGAACAAGCATATCCAGGAGAGAAGGGTAGTATAATACCACCAAAACATAAATATCGAAACAACATGCTTACAAAATCTAATAAACATAAAAAATGAACAGAATTAAAAATAATTTCTCCATTACAACATTAAATGTCAATGGAATTAACTCGCAGATTAAGAGACACAGATTACGAACTTGGATTAAAAACCACAATCCAACAATCTGCTGCTCAGGAAACTCATCTCACCACAAAAGATAGGCACACCCTAAGAATTAAAGGCTGATCCAAAATCTTACAAGCTAATGGAACCAGGAAACATGCAGGGGTAACAATTATGCTTTCAGACAAAGTGGACTTCAAACCAAAGAAAATCATAAGAGACACAGATGAATACTGCATTTTAGTCACAGGTACAATTCACCAGGAAGACTTCACAATTCTGAACATTTATGCACCCATACGGGCCCCTCCACATTCATTAAGAAAACCCTACAGCGCCTAACGCATGAAATCAACCCCCAAACGATTATCCTTGGGGACTTCAACACCGTGCTCTCAACATGGAATAGGTCAACAGATCAAAAGATTAACAGAGACACTTTGGAACTTAATCAAACCCTTAAAGAAATGGACCTTACAGATCTCTATCGAACTTTTCACCCATGCACAAAAGAATATACATTTTTCTCAGCAGCACACGGAACTTTTTCCAAAATAGATCACATATTGGGCCACAAAACGAATCTAAACATATACAAAAAAGTTGAAATTCTAACCTGTGGCCTATCAGACCACCACGGCCTAAAGCTGGATATCCACAACACAACAAACAAGAGAAAATACACCAACTCCTGGAAACTTAACAATATGATGCTGAATGAGAACTGGATTCAGGAAGAAATTAAAAAGGAAATTCAAGATTTCCTGAAAGTGAATGATAATGAAAATACAACTTACCAAAATCTCTGGGACACAATGAAAGCTGTCCTGAGAGGTAAGTTCATAGCTCTTAATGCCTACATCAAAAAAATGGAAACATCAGAAATAAATAACTTAACGATGCAGCTTAAGGCTTTAGAGAAACTTGAGCAATCTGATCCCAAAAGTAGCAGAAGAGAGGAGATTAGCAAAATAAGGGGAGAAATATCTGAAATCGAGACTAAGAAAACGATAGAAAAAATCAACCAGTCAAAAAGCTGGTTCTTTGAAAAAAATCAATAAGATAGACACACCCCTAGCTAAATTAACCAAAAGCAAGTGAGAGAAAACCCAAATTAATAAAATTAGAAATGAACATGGAGTAATCACTACTGATACCCAAGAAATCCAGAGAATTATAACATCATATTTCAAAAACTTATACTCAGTGAAGTTTGACCACACACAAGAGATGGATGAATTTCTGAGTAAACACATCTTACATAAATTGGATCAGGAAGTTGTGAATTACTTAAATGGCCCTATAACATATAAGGAAATTGAAGAAGTAATCTCCAATTTTCCCACCAAAAAATGTCCTGGACCAGATAGATTCAGCACAGAATTCTACCAGATATTTATGGAATCAATGACACCAATACTCCTTAAACTGTTCCATCAAATAGCAAAGGAAGGAACACTACCAAATTCCTTCTATGAAGCTAATATCGTCTTAATCCCAAAACCTAATAAAGATTCACTTAAAAAAGAAAACTATAGGCCGATCTCCCTGATGAACACAGATGCAAAGATTCTCAACAAACTCTTAGCAATTCGGATTCAAAAACATATCAAAAAGATCATTCACAGGGACCAAGTAGGCTTCACCCCGGCACGCAAGGTTGGTTCAACATACGAAAATCAATAAATGTAATTCATCATGTAAACAAGTCCAAAGTCCAAGACCACATGATACTCTCGATAGACGCAGAATAAGCCTTTGACAAGATCCAACAGCCTTTTATGATCAAAATGCTAGAGACAGTAGGAATGGACGGAACCTTTATCAATACAATAAAAGCTGTATACAACACGTCCACAGCAAGGTTTATGCTCAGTGGGGAACAATTGGAAGCATTCCCACTTTGATTAGCAACTAGACAAGGCTAGTTCTATTCAATATTGTACTTGAAGTCTTAGCTGTAGCTGTAAGACAAGAAAGGGACATAAGAAGGATTCAAATCAGCAAGGAAGAAGTCAAGCTATCCCTATTTGCAGATGACATGATCTTATACCTGAGGGATCCCAAAAACTCCACCAGGAAGCTCCTGGAACTAATTGAAAAGTTCAGCAGGATGGCAGGATACAAAATAAATGTGCAAAAATCAGAAGCCTTCCTATATGCCCAGAATGAAAGAAGTGAAAAAGCCCTGAGAGAAACAATCCCATTTACTATAGCCCCTAAAAAAATGAAATACCTTGGTATAAATCTAATCAAGGATGTAAAAGACCTTTACAATCAAAACTTTAAAACCCTAAAGAAAGAAATTACTGAAGACATCAGAAGGTGGAAAGACCTCCCATGCTCCTGGATTGGCAGAATCAACATCGTAAAAATGACCATCCTACCAAAGGCAATATACAAATTCAATGCTATACCAATTAAAATCCCAAAGCAATTCTTTAAAGAAGTTGACCAATTAATCTCAAAATTCATATGGAGGCACAAAAGACCCAGGACAGCAAAGACAATCCTGAGTAACAAAAATACTGTTGGAGGTATTACCATACCGAACCTTAGTCTATACTACAAATCCATAGTTATAAAAACAGCCTGGTACTGGGTCCAAAATAAACACACAGATCAATGGATAGGGGTTGAAGACCCAGATATAAGCCCACAAAATTACAGCCATTTGATCTTCGACAAAAGGGCCCAAAGGATCCAATGGAAAAAGAACAGCATCTTCAACAAATGGTGCTGACAAAACTAGATCTCCACATGCAGAAGATTAAAGCTGGACCCGTACTTGTCACTATGTACAAGACTTAATTCCAAATGGATCAAGGACCTTGATATCAGGCCAGAGACTATAAAAATCATAACTGAACGGATAGGGAACTCCCTTGTGCTGATTGGGCTAGGCCAACATTTCCTAAACAGACATCCAATGGCACAGTCACTGCTACCAACTCTCAACAGTTGGGATCTTGTGAAATTCAAGAGTTTCTGTTCAGATAAAGAGATTGTCACAAGAGCTCAAAAGCAACCCACAGAATGGGAGAAAATCTTCACTAACCACATATCTGATAGAGCTCTACTGTCCAGAGTGCACAAAGAACTTAGAAAATTAAACACCAAGGAAACCAATGGCCCAATTAAAAAATGGGCCCTGGAACTTAAAAGAAATTTTACAAGAGATGAAATTAAAATGTCTAACAAATATCTTAAAAAATGCTCCACTTCCTTAGCCATCAGGGAAATGCAAATCAAAACTTCCCTGAGATATCATCTCACCCCGTTCAGGATGGCAAAAATCCACAATAAAAACAACGACAAATGCTGGAGAGGATGTGGAGAGAGGGGAACTCTCCTACATTGCTGGTGGGAATGCAGGCTCATACAGCCACTCTGGCGAGCTGTCTGGAGATTCTTAAAGAAATTAAAGATTGAAATGCCATGTGACCTGCTCTCCCACTTTTGGGAATAACCCCCCATGCAGCAGAGGTTCGCCTCGACAGCACAAGCTCGACCATGTTCATAGCAGCACTGTTTACAATAGCAAAGTCATGGAATCATCCTAAATGTCCAACAGTTGACGAGTGGATAAGGAGACTGTGGTACATCTATACAATGGAGTACTACTCAGCCATCAAAAATGATGAATTACTGGAATTTGCTGGGAAATGGATGTCATTAGAAGCAATTATATTAAGTGAAGTATCCCAATCCCACAAAGTTAAGCGCCGTATGTACTCCCTAATAGGTTGCTACTAGTACCAAACTCACCCAGCCCACATTGAGACACTCAAGGGTAAACCTATGTAATACGGTAATTGCAAGGATTGTGAACAGGAGGGATGGGGTTGGAGGACCACACCAGACACTAGTAGAGAGGGGACCATGTTACAGCAGAGAAAATCGGCCTCCAAGGAATGCAAGTAAGTAATGTGACACCTGGTTAAGTTCACAGACCTTCATTCCTGATCATGTACAACTGAGGGGGTATGATCTCACCAGAAGGGGAGGGCATATCGTCTGGCAGATGAAAAGAGATCATTTTGCAAATGGGTGACTGATCCCTTCCTCACCGAGGTTTCCTGCTTTTATTACATCTACCCTTGAATGTGCTATTATAACAAGACTCCAGTTTAACAGTTTTTTGTCTCTGACCAGGGGGTGACATACAGTGCCCATCAGGATGGAGTGAAGAGCATTGCAGGAGCAACAAAACTGCAAAAGAAAATCAACAAACCACAATCCAGAACATCAGAGACTCTATATCATCCACATAGAACTAAGCCAGCCTAATCTCCCCCTATCCTGAAGCTCAGGGACATCTGTGGAAGAGGGGGCAGTAAGATTGTAAGAGCAAAAGGATGGGGGGAGCAATGATTTGAAGAGTCACCACACTAGATAGGGCTGAAGCAATCATAATAGGACTTTGCATGCCCTGCGCCATGTCCGTCACACTATTGACCTCACAAAGTCTAACATCGGCTAAAGGCACCAAGATCCTTGGAGGGAAGGGATTGATGGCCACAGTAGTGTTCCTATGCTTAAGGGGAACACGAGAAAGGGTTCAGGGAAATGCCACTGGGTCCTTTTACGTCATCGGAAAGGAGGAGCAGGAGGATAGTTAGGCATACACAATAAAGGACTCTCTGGGAATTGGGGGGGGGAGGTACTGGGAGATGGGGCGGGAGGGAGGGGAAGCAGGGGGTTCGGCGGGAGGAGGAGGGGTGAGGGAACTGGTCTACCTATTAAGTTTGTATGAGCGGAAATAATAATAAAAATGTTAAAAAAATTTAAAAATCTTGTATGTATGTATATGTATGTGAATCTATCTATCATCTATCTGCCTATCATCTGTTTATCTAACTCTATCTATCTATCTATCTATCTATCCATCCATCCATCCATCATCTCTCTTTTCTCTGTCTCTGTTTATCTGTCATCCTCTGTCTCCATCTCCAATTCCCTAGTGTGTTCAGAGGGTACAAAGTGACCTCAAAAAGCAAACTTCTTTACCAAGATTCATGTCTTCTTCATTTCTTTCTCCCCACTTCTCTTCCTTCTTTCCTTTTATCCTTTCTGTCTTTTATACATTATTGAGAAAATAATCTCTCTCCAGTAATCCTGGAATTTGTACTATTAGAAACATTCTAGGCTGTGAATATAAAAAAATGTAAAAGATTTTTGTTGCATTAGTAACTAAGATTTTTAAATAAAATTTATTTGGTTGAAAAAAAAAAAAAGGCTGTAGCTGAGGATGGGCCCAACTCCCCTTGGGCAGAGACCATCCTTCCAGGGCTTGTTCATCAGCCCTGCACAGCCCAAGCCTGAATGGACTTAGCTAAAGCCGTCCTCCCTGGGGCACTCTATCAAGTGGAGTGCCTTTTTTCAAGATGAATGCAGAACTCAGGGACAGAGGAATCAGGAGGCCAACCCTGTGATCCCATCACCTATTGTATGCTTGCTGGGTTTGAAGCCCAATATTCTACTGGCGCTCAACAGGCAGCTATCCCTGACCCCTGTAGAGGGAGGACTGCAGGCACTAATGCCTGGAAAAGGCTAGATGACGGTCCAACTGAGTCCCCCATTTCTGGATTGTCCCAGAAACCAAATGAGGACCTCGCCTCTTTCATTGTGAGGGTGGAGAAAAGCCTAGCCCGCAAGATCCCCCCAGGGCCTATAGGAGAGCAGTTTGAAAGATCTATAGTCTGGGAAGGTATGAATCAGGATCACAAGCTGGCCTGTGCAGGCATTAAGGATAAAAATATGGCTAGGTGGATTGTAGCCACCAGGGACATAGGCACTACTTCCCACACTGCCCGGGCCAATGCTAGGGCCATGGCTAAGGCTTTTCACTCAGCCAGAGAAGCTGACAGGTAGGAATTAATTGACACTGTGGTGTGTGCCCTCCAGCAAGTTCTTCCTGGAAAAGAGGAATGAAACTGCTTTGGCTGTGGGCGACAGGGTCACTTTAAAAGGGAGTGCCCACTTAAGGCTAAAGCCCCTCCATGGGAGAGTCCTTGGACGCCCTGCCCGAGATGTAGAAAGGGATTCCACTGGGCTAAAGACTGCAGATCTAACGTGGATATTCAGAGGAAGTCTTTAAACTCCCTCCGGGGTCGCCCCCAGCCACATTAAATAAGGGGAAGCGAACTGTCAGAGCTCATTGGATGGTGCCTCTAGTCCGGAGGCTGAGACCTAACCTGTCCCTCACCATTGGCGGAAAGAGTTTCAAGTTTCTCATTGACACAGGGGCTGATCGCACAGTTATAAGAAAAGAGGAGGTGCCTTCAGCCTGGCGGCTGGTCCCGGGCCCCCCATTACTAGGAGTGGGTGGACATTCTACCTCCTGGGAGAGTATTGATTACCGGCCCTGGTCTGATCCCAATGGGAACCATGGAGAGGTGCGCCTCCTAGTGGTGTCTGTCTTAACTGCTAATCTTCTGGGCCAGGATATTCTTGGTGAAGCCGAGGCCTATATTACAACTGATCATAAGAGTTTTTATGAGGATGTACTTGATCATGAAGAGTATGAGCAGCAATTTGAAGCCGGCAGAGTTAGTCATCCAAATTATAGGGATGACCCTTATTTTGAGCATTTGAGGCAGAATCACCCTCCGGCCCACCCCCAATCCTAGAGGCCACTGCTCACCCCCTGGTGCCTAAGATTCGATGGACATCAGGAGACCCCATATGGGTTGAGCAGTGACCGCTCCCTACTTTCAAATTACAACAACTTCATATTCTTGTAGAACAGCAATTGTCTTTGGGACATGTATGACCTTCTACTAGTCCCTGGAATTCCCCTGTTTTTGTTATTAAGAAGGCCAATGGCTCATGGAGACTTTTACATGACTTAAGAAAAATAAATGAAAGGATGATTCCTTTTGGGACCCCTCAAAGGGGTCTGCCCTGGATTCTAGCTATTTCTAAAGATTATTATTTGACTATTATTGACATGAAAGATTGTTTCTTTTCCATTCCCCTTCACCCAGAGGATGCAGAGAAATTTGCATTCTCCGTCCCCTCCGTTAACTGTGGGGGGCCAAATTTAAAATATGAGTGGACTGTCCTGCATCAGGGGATGGCCAATAGCCCCCCAATCTGTCAGTATTTTATGTCACAAATTTTCTTATCCTTGCTTAACCGCCCTAACATTTTATTTTACATTTATATGGATGATATAATTTTGGGGGCTTTCTCCCCTGCCAGTCTCCAAAAAATTACTAATGAGTGCCTTGTTATCTTGGAGGCCAACAAGTTTAGGGTGGCTCCTGAGAAGATTTAGACTGTCCCTCTCTTCAAGATACTGGGATCCATACTGTCCCTCGATACAGTTTCCCCTATCAAGCCTCAATTACATATCAAAGACTCTTATACATTACCCCAACTACAGAAACTCCTGGGAGAAATTAATTGGATGAGGCCATGGATACCCATCACTACAGAGGAACTGTCTCCACTATTTGATCTTTTGAAGGGCTTGGATCTCTCCTCCCAGGTGACCCTCACTCCTTATCATCATCAAATTTTTCACAAAATTCAACGAGCAATAGATCATTCTGTCTTAAAGAGATATGATCCTGGCCTTCCCATCGTCCTTTACCTTTTTTTCTGGAGAGATGTTATGTACTGCCATGTTGGCACAAGGAGGTGATCCCCTTCAGTGGATCCACCTCTCAGTTGGGGGAGCCCCTAGAGTTTATTCTATGACTGATCAAGTTGCTGAGTGCATTATTAAAGGCAGAGATGCTTGCACCTGGTTATTTGGGCTGGAACCTCACCTTCTTGTTGTTCCTTTTAAGCTGTCAGACTTTACCTGGCTTCAGAGAAATAATGAACAGGGTTGCTTTAGCCCTTGAAGGATACTTAGGAAAGATTGATTGCCATTATGGCCCTCATAAATGGATGAGCTCATTTTTAAGACTAGATTGGAGACCCCCTAGGCTCTTTCTCCCTCAACCTGATCGTAATTTTCTTACTGTTTTTACCGATAGGGGGCGCCTAGGAGCCTCCTTGGTGACCATTGAGGTTGAGGGTTCAGCACAATTTAAAGAATTGTTTGCGGTGGTATTAGCACTGAGCACTATACCCGAGCCTTTTAATTTGTTTTCTGATAGTCTTTATGTTGTTAACCTACTGCCTAATATACTTGATGCTTATATTAAATTAGATTCTAACCCTATAACTCCATTGATGCTGCAGGCACAATTATTACTCAAACAAAGACTTAATCCCATCTTCATCCAACATCTTCAGGGTCACCAAAATCTGCCTGGGTTTCTATCTGAAGGAAATGCCCTGGCAGATAAAATGGCATCTGCTTTAACTTTTCAAGAGGCGGCCAGTTTACATGAGTTAACCCACTTTAACTGGAGAGGCCTCCATCACAAATATCCTTTAGTGCCCATCAAAGATCTTAAAAAGATCATCCGCACTTGCAAGTCCTGCCAACCCTTTTTTCCACTCCCTCCTTTACAAAAGATGGGAGTTAACCCCTGTAGATTACGACCTAACAACCTATGGCAAACAGATGTTACTCATTACTCTCCATTTGGTAAACTTAAATATATCTTTCTCACTATTGATACATTCTTTCATGCCTGCTGGGCTACGGCACACGCAGGGGAAAAATCTAAACATGCTGTCAGTCATATGTTACAATGCTTCACTGTCCTTGGTTTGCCTGATCAACTTAAAACAGATAATGGCCCTTGCTTTATTAGTAAAGCCTTTTCCAAGTTTCTCCAGACCTGGAATATTACCCACTCCACTGGCATCCCTCATAATCATAGAACGTCAAAATCAAACTCTTAAGGCCCAATTACAAAAACAAAAGGGGGAGTCTCTCCCCCCCTATGATTAGCTGAAGAAGGCTTTGTTAACGCTTAACATTTTAAATTTGACTAAAACAGATTTAGAAATATGATTCCAGAGGCACTGGACTTCTAAGATCTCATACAAATCCATCCAGGTTCACTGGAAGGACCCCCTTACCGGGGGATGGAAGGTTCTAGACCCCCTCATCACTGCAGGGAGAGGATTCGGATGCATGTTCCCCCAACGTAAAAAAAGACCTATTTGGGTCCCTGCTCAGGACATCAAATACCGTCCTCCATTGGCAGAGGGAGAGGATAAAAACCTTCCCAGGGAGTCATCTCCTCCTGAGGATTTTCTTTCTTCTCTCTCCACAGAGAAGCATGAAGGCTCCATTGATCTTACTCTACCTGATGGTGATCTTCCGGCCGTCAAGAGGAGGATTTGGAGATCCACATGAGGCCCAAATCATCATTGAACGACAGATGGGTAAACCCTGCGACTGCAAAGGGGGGTCCTTCAATATCTTCCCTACTGACGGGCTTCTCTCTAGCACTGTGGACAGTGGGCAAAAAATAGCAGGGAGTTTCACTCCTAAACGAGAGACTGGATTGGGAAAACTACAATGAGTATGTTGGAAAAAGCCCACTGTAATTAAACCAGTTGATGGGCAACGTGGACCCTGCCTTCCTGGGGCATGTATAACCACCTACGAAGCTGTTCATGCGGTCTGCTATTACCAGGCCTCTCAATGCCAACTAGGTGATAAGACATTTTGGATTGCAATGAGGAACGGGGTTCAGGGGCCCCTCACCTCCAGTACATACATGACCAAACGATCACAATTCCCAGATGTTCCGGGAGAGGAAGATATGTGTTGGGAGCTTACAGCCCCATTGAGAGTGTCCGATGGAGGAGGAATTCAGGACCAGTTGGCAAAGGTAAAAGTTGAAGATAAGCTTGAGGAGATAGCCCGGGCCCTTCACCCACGCCTTCGATATCATCCCGTTGTTTTCCCAGAATGGAAGGGGGTCTTGCTCTTAGACCCTCCCACAGAAGCTCTTTTAGAACTTGCTTTTAATCTTTTGAATACTTCTGCTCCTTCCATAGCTGAGGATTGCTAGATTTGTATTGCACAGGGACCCCCACGTCCTCTAGCTCTATCAGTACCCTATAATGGGACCCTAAATTATACTACTGAGGGATGCAGCTTCTCCTGCCCCCTCTCAGTACAGCTTATGCTTATGGGAGCCAATCACCCCTATTGCCTGGAGGCTCTTCCTGGTCCTAAGGATGCTACAGGCATTAATCTTGGTTATGCTGACTCCTCCCTTTGTCTCACCAATTCAACCATCAAGTACCCGACCTTCCCAGTGTGCCCCCATCTGGACATGTTTTTGTCTGTGGGTTTAGTGAAGCCCACCAATTGCTCCCAGCCAATTGGACAGGGTTTTGTGTATTAGCAATATTGACCCCTGACATCGATTACATTAAAGGAGATGAACCAGTCCCTGTCCCTGCATTTGATTCTATCGCCAGTCGACCTAAGAGGGCTATACAAATGATACCCATTTTGGCTGGCATTGGAATTGCAACAGGGGTGGTGACGGGCACTGCAGGCTTGGGCACCTCGATAGGCCTTTACCGACAGTTGTCACAGAGGCTTACTGATGATGTCCAAGAGGTATCTGAGACTGTCATTGAGCTCCAGGGCCAATTGGACTCCCTTGCCGATGTGGTCTTACAAAACCGACGGGGCCTAGATTTATTAACTGCCAAGGAGGGAGGAATTTGTCTTTTTTTACAGAAAAAAATGCTATTTTTATGCTAACAGATCAGTATTCGTACGTTACAAGATAAAGAAACTACAGGAGGACCTGGATCGGCAAAGGAAAGAGCTCCAGGGACACCCCTTTTGGTCCTCCTTTGACAGTCTGCTCCCATATCTTACTCCCCTTCTGGGTCCTGTGTCTATGATATTTCTCCTTGCAGCTGTTGGGCCTTGTGTGATTAATGCTCTTACTCGCTTTATTAAAAGACAGATTGAATTTATCCAGCTCCACCAGGTCCACATCAACTATCAGATGCTCGCCGCTCAGGAGTCCAGCTCTGAACATTTGGCCTTAGAGCCATTCGATGACTCCCTGTGACCATGAAACCCCCAAGTCTGGCCAAGCCGTACGCTTAAGTGAGGGCTGGTGGCCAGAGATGGGTAAGTGAGGACCCAGGCGGAGATCAACCTAAGACAGGACTTGTAACACTCAAAGTTGCAAGCTCCCATGACGGGTAAGACACTGGAAGGGGGGTCTCACACCTAAGACAGGCACAGTCACTCAAGGCCATATGGCCTGCTCGATCACAGGTAGCCCCTGGATCATCTTTAAAAAAAAAAAAAAAAAAAAAAAAAAACAGAAGGGCGAGGTTTTGGGACTCTTTACCAGGCCTGAGGCCTGCTGGAACTTCCTGAGCCTGGCTAGAGTTTCAGGACCTGACTTTAGGTTTCGAATCTCATTTCTTTCGTTTATCTGGGATGATGTCACACTTATTCAATCACCTTCTGGTCACTTATTCATTTCCTATTGGTTACCCCATAATCACACCACCCCTCCCCCCTCCCCCCACTGCACATTCTATATAATTCACCCCCTGGTTTAATAAAGTTGAGATCCCGCTTTGACAGACCTCCTGGCTCCACTGTGTTCATTGGGCCGCGACACTCATCACCCGCTCAGCCCCACGGGTTGTCCGGCTGGTCCTGTCGTCCCTAACCGCACTACCTGCAGTGACCCCAGAGTCCTGCAATTTATAATTAAGCATGGAACTAAATTTGTTTTTTCAACATACAAGCATCCAAATTGCATGTACACATAGAGGATTGTGCAGAAATTATGCTCTGACAGAACTATATGGTTTTTCAAGTTAGGTGCATAAGGCCACCAGTCACAATAATTATTGTATCAAGGGAAAGAGCAACTTCCCTTTCAATACAGTTTTGGGCAAAAATCTTGTGGTGTAAGACAGAAGTCTTTCCTTAAAGTTTAAGGTTTTGGATGGAAGAAGGGAAGACAAAGACAAATTGCCATAATATCTAATAATTCCACATTGTTCCTGTACTCCATGAAACCCTGAGATGAACAGTAGTCCACAAATGCCTATTCTTGGATCCAGGCCCACCACAACACTTCAGCAGGCTTCCAACTGACTCATCATCAACTTCTTGCTATATTCATAAACCAAAAATAGTGCCCCATTGGCAGGGAATGCACGAATCATAGTAGGTTTCAGTCCAGAATATAAGGCTGTTATTCCTTCGTTTTGACCACACTCAGAAATGTTCTGACAAACCCTGCTTGTGTTTCGGACATGGAAAGGACTTGAATTCTTGATTTGATGCAATCTACTGGATAGACAGCCAGCCACAGGCAGATCCCACCAAATCCACCGCTTAACATCAAATGGATAGGACCTAGTTCATCTTTTGATCGTCCTGATGCGAAAAATGACCACCTTAGCTCATAGTCACCGAAGAAGAAGAAGTAGCCTGGTACTTCTCTAAGTATAGTGCTTTAAAGTCCGTGATAGAAGCCCAAGGGACCGTCCTTACCGAGAATGCTCTTCACAACTGACCAGACTGTATTCTGGCCTTTGGCTATCTTTCCCGAAGTCTCCATTTCACTCATGGTCTGTAACCGGCACTTCACAAGCTCCGTTGGACAGAGCACCAGTGCAGCGAAGGCAGAGGCGAAGGACCCGGCAGCTGTGTTCTGGAGGTCACTGTGGCTCTGGCCGTGAGGTCGATGGCAGCTTGGATGGCAGGATTGGACTTCATGGTGCTACTCGTTTCTGTGGAAGGCAACAGGCTCTCCAGCACTTAGGACAGGCACCACATATTCTTTTCAGAGGCCTGTGGTGAAAGCCTAGAAACAGGGCTGAATTCTTAAGTTTAGTCAGCAAGCCAGTGTAGATACCAGGAAGGTCGCCATGCCGGTGGCTGCGTCCTGTTTGCGCTCCGCTGCCCGGCTTCTCACCATAAGCTTATTAGCAAGAAATGAGGGAGGGAATAAATAGAAAAAAAATCAGCAAGAATATTGAAATTTTGAAAAAAGATCAAACAGAAATGCCAGAAATGAAAAAAAAAAACCAAAATATATAAAGCATAAACAAAGACAAGAACATGCATGGAAAATAATACCAGTTATAGATATATATAATCAGCATATCTGTATGTACATACATATAAACAAAAAAGTAATAAATGAACATGACTATTGACAACTTGACTGAGTTAGGAGTCAACATAGGAGACTCCTCTTAGAGTGTCTTTGTGTATATTTCCAGAGATGTTTACATGAAAAGGAAGGACCCAATGTGGCAGCGGCCCAGGTGAAACAGAAAGGAAAGGAGAAAGCCAGCTTAGTAATAGTATTCATCTCTTTTCTTCCTGACTACAGACATAATGTGATCAGACACCTCCCATCCCACTGCCATGACTTCATGTCATGATGGACTCTATCCTCTCAGTCTGTAATAATTTAAATCCTTCTTCCTTCTCCTTGCTTTTGTATCTAACATGTAAAGAAAAAAAAGAGCACTTTCAATACATTACTTAGCAAAAGACTTAGATACAAAGACATAAGGTAACTTTAGGCGAAAATATATTTTACAGTATTTTTAAAGCTAGGGATATTAACTTTCAGTAATTTAAGGAGGAGACCTGTAAATTGGCTCAGTCAATAAGGCAACTGCTTGAAAACTTGAATACCTGATAAAAGAAAACTGACTTCTAAAAATTATCCTCTGACCCCTACATGCATGAAGGTTGCATGCAGGTGATGGTCATATGTGTGTATATATTCTCTCCCCTCCCATTCTAAAATAAATCAATAAAATATAAAAAAGCTTAAGGGGGATAGAAAAGTATACAGCTTAGAGGTGTGAGAAATGATAAAAGAAAATATTAGAGAATTTGGTACAGAAGAAGGTACTGTTATAAAATTCTATTCAGAAAGGATGAAAGTTAAAAATAATGAGACAATAATGATACTAAAACGTGAACCTGAAAGCAAAAATAAAGAAGTAAAAATATATAAATAAAATGAAATAAGAAAATTTTATACCATTTCAGTATTTCTTTCCTGCTTGAGTTGAATATGGTCTTCCCTCCCTCACAGGTTATCTTTTGTCATTGACTGTGCATGTGAAGAAATAGCTACCAGTCTTAATTAAGTCAATTAAGGTAGAAAGGTATGTCCTCTGGGCTGAGAAGAGATGCTGTGACAGAATAGGTTTTCTGTATGAAGTGCCCTAGTCAAGGCCTACTGCACATGCAATGGTGGGTATCCCATTTTCCACTGGGATTTTCCAGTGTCTGAGACTCTGCAGTGGGTGTGGAAGATGCATCAAGCTTGTATTTAGCTTTGCTTTTTGGAGTCTTATACCTACTCAGATCCTATTTATTTTATTTTTCCATGGCCCACAGTTGTGCCTATTTATGTACCAGGTTGTACCAAGTTCCTTGTACTTCTGTGTAGTTGCTCATCTAGGCAATAGTGGGAATGTTGCCTTTTATGTGTACAATGTCAGCTTCAGGTCGTCATGGTGCAGTTTCATGTCAATTATCAACATCACCCCAGATCATGTCTCCACTATCTATTTAGATGCCCACAATGGAACAAAACCTTCTGGGTGACTACTGCCAACTGTGGACTTGCACTATATCTACTGTCTGTTAACAGCTGTTCTTTGCTGTTTCTTCCATGCATATCCCAATGAGGTTTATTTCTTTTCTCTGTAATGATCTACCTTTTTCTACACTTTAAAGTTATCTGACCACTCCCTTTCTGTATTTCCCATGTTATTTTGCCTGTTGTTTCATAGGAAAAGTATCTGTTCTTTCAATGGAGTCTTCTCCTTCACTGTCACACAGAGACAGCTTCCAATGTGTCATTTTCCCCACAACTCTCTTGGAATCATCTTTCTTGTACTTAAACCTCTAGCACCCAGCCAAGATTCAATCCTAAAAATCGCAAGGAGCATAAATTTAAAGGGGGCACCCTGTGGACATCACCTAGCCAGCCCTCTTCTCTAACTTTGCATCCCAAAGTATTACTGTGTCATTCAAACTGACCTCTTTTTTTTCACCTGCTAATGAAGATACCCTTGTTCTTTTTATCTGATATTCACTTTTGGATATCACTGCTTATACTATACCTCAAATATTCCATGGACATCCCTTATCACTGTAAATACCTACTGGTCATATGGGACTTTGTAACTCTTGATGTCTATTTTAAACTTGAAAGACAACAGCCATCAAAACCATTGATGCTCATAGCTGCTTCCTTATTATTCTTTAGTCTGCTTGAAAATTACCTTATTCTAAGTAAATTACTAGGAGTTTTGTTATAATCCATCTATGTTTCTTCAATAGTGAGTGCTATGTAATGAAGAACAATGTATCCTCAAGCTTGATACATATGAGTAAGCAAAGAAAGAATATGAAAATCATGCAACATGGATAAGCTTTGTGGCTGCTAAATGTGGAAAATCCAGACCCTAACTCTTCTTCATAAATGTCCAAGGTTTATGAGGAGATCACTGATTATCCTAAGGCTTAAGATCAATGAGTTTGGCAAAGCACTTACAGGAAATCAAACCATCTGTGCAAAGGCAAGTATAAAGGGATAATGGACCACTAAAATCACTGACTACAAGACTGTGTGATCATGTCCCTTCAAAATGCTTTTTTCCTCTTCAAATCTAAAGTGTATACAACTTAATTTTTTGCAGTTAAGAATGCTCTCTTTTTCTAAAATTATTCTACCTCCCCGTTATCTTTCAATTTTTATGACAAACAGTGTTTCTTCTTGAAATCTTCAACAACCTCATCATTTTCTCCAGTAAACAGTAACCTTCAGTCACAACCTTTCTTTCATATTCCAGGTCTGTGATCATTCTGGGAAAATTTAAGATTGTGTGATTATCTATCTAGAATACTGGCTTCTCATCTATTGATTAATGACAAGAATCCCTGTTGTCACAAACCCTACAATTAAAAGAGTTTTGTGATCAATTCCAATAATTATAATTCCCCCAATGGTGACAGTTCTGGCTTTCATACTCTAGCTGACAAATCTGTCTGCTTTCTTGCATTGCTTTAAGTTCCTACATAGAAAATTTATTAAAGCTAGTGTTGCTTGAAGTATGGCATCAGGTCACTGTTCCTTAGCCTTTCTGACTATATTTCTTTTGAATGGAAGGAACTGACTCAAAGCCAAAGAATACACTGCCAGTCAGAAAGCAATCAAACTGCCTGTTCAAACTCTGCATTAACAGGCAATCGTTTGTTGCTGAAACACAAAGTCATGAAGTTGAAAGATTGGTTAAAATGAGATTCAAAGTTGGAAAGTACTATGACAAGCCAAACTGTGCATGCCAGCATTACAAAGGAAAAAACTTTAAAACCTTTGCAGACCTGAGCTATCTTCCGGAAAGACAATGAAACACATAAAAATAAGCACCAACAGAAAACTCTCTGGTAATAAAAAAATAAGAAAGGAAAAATGACATATTTGATGATTTAGAAATAATTCCTATTTAAAAGTTTATTGAGATTCACCTAAGTTTAAAAAATTAACTCTTTGCTTGCTTCAACTTGCATAAGAGAAATACATCTTTCTCACAATAATCTCCAGCTAATATAGTTGTCAGCACTACTTTCTCCACTGTGTTTAGACATGTGAGGCACCAATATTACTGACCATAAAGGCTTCCTCAGTCCTGTTTGTGGTAAAAGTGAAAAGCAAAACAATTAACCATGCAATTTGAACATCGCAGTGATTGAATAAATTGTTTTGTCTCTTAAAGTTAAGGAATGCCATTTTGATCAAGCCAGAGTGAAAATTTCATCTTATAAATGTTAAACTGTGAATGAGCGTTCTTTTAAATAACTGAGTGGTTTTGTTTCTGCATGTGCTTGATATATGATATTGCTAACATGGAGATAACAAATGATAAAGATTTCAGATTTATATTACTTGTAAGTGGGAAACTTTATTCGCATAGGAATTTATAAAAGCACTTGATTTATTTTTTTAAAAAAAGCTAGTGTACCACAGGGCCCATGGAGCAAATGTAGCCTGCTGTTTTTTGTAAATAATGTTTTAAAATAAAATCACAGTTATTCTAATTATATATTCAAAGTATAGGGCTGCTCACATACTACAATAGTAGAATTGAGCAATTGCTTCAGACATTACATGGTAACTAAATACTTCCTTTCTCACCCTATGCAGAAAAGATTATTGTTTATTGATGGTGAATAAAAATAAAAGGTACTATTTTACAACTTAAAAGATACCCTGGACAGAATTCATCAAACATGTGGGCCTTAAATTTGTATGTCATTCTCTTGTGAACTCAGAAATTGGTCAAACTAAGGCACAGGTAAAATAAAACTTTTTTTCTGGCATGAAGTCATGTTAAACAGTGAAGGATGGACGGATATTTTGAAATAGAATGTATTTTGATAGAATAATAAGAAACAGATGGTATTTATTATGTAGAACAAAGCTAACAAAGCAAATAGTTCAAAGAAATAGAATTCATTAAAGAAATTAAGAAATGGAAGAATGATATATTTAAAGTGTCAGATGTCTTCAAAGAATTCAAATGGGAAAAATAAACAGTGATCTAAAATTCAAATGGAACTATCAGTTCATTGAAAGTAGGCAAGACCCCTTTCACCCCACCCCGCTCCTCCAGTCGGGATGCCCGCGCGGTCCAGCCGGGCCTCACCCACAACCTAGGTAAGCTCTGTCCCTGCCCACCCCCAGAACACCAGGCCAAATAACTCAGTTTAATGAAATTGAAAGATCTTAAGAGTTAAAATGACAATGCCAAAGTCAAAGTGCAAATCCATGAGAAGCAACACTCAAGTAAACAAATTTCCCACTGAAGAAATTAATCCCATAATGTTAGACTCCAACCCCAACAAACCCGCAGAAAAAGGCCAAGAAAGCCTAACCTAGGACAACGACTTTCAAACTATGATCATTACCATGTTCAATACTATGAAAGAGGAAATCTGGCAGGAATTACATAATCGAATCAATCGCTTTGAAGAGGAACACAACAGACATTTGGAGGAGTTGAGAAAAACAGTGCAAGAAACAAAAACTGGCATAGAGCAGTTAAAACAGACTCAAGCAGAGTTTAAAACTGAGCTACAAGACAAGTTATCTTCAACACAGAACGCCAGAGAGAGTCTAATCAACAGAAATAACAAAGCAGAAAACAGAATTTCAGACCTTGAAGATAAAGTGGGAGTACTAACCAGCTCAATGGAAGAGGTTGTTAAAGCCAAAAAGATACTTGAGAGAAATATCCAAGAGATATGGGACACCCTGAAGAAGCCTAACATGCGTATTCATGGAATACCAGGCAAGAATCTCAAAATACCACCCCTGAGGAAATTTTTCAAACGATCATCAAGGAAAACTTTCCTCATCTAAAAAAAGAGAGGCACATACATATACAAGAGGCATTCCGCATCCCAAACAGATACGACCAAAATAGAAGCACGCCACAGCAAATAATAGGTAAAACACTCCACATTCAAGAAAAAGAACTGGTGCTGAGAGCTTCAAGGGAGAAAAAACAAGTCACTTTTAAAGGTAAACCTATTAAAATAACAAATGACTTCTCAGTCGAAACAATAAAAGCAAGAAGAGCTTGGAGAGACATACTTCAAGTATTGAATGAGCAAAAATGTCACCCCAGGCTGATTTACCCTGCAAAACTATCAGTCATCATCGAGGGAGAAAGAAAAATTTTCCAGGGCAAAGACAACTTGAAGGGATACATGTCCACCAAACCAGGCCTTCAAAAAATGCTAGAAATGATATTCAAGCATGAAGAAAAAAACAGGAATATCCAGGAGAACAGAAGGCAAATATACCACCATTAAAAGCGAAGCAATATACTTATAAAAACTACTAAACATAATAATGTCTGGAATTAAAAATAGTTTCTCCATTATAACACTAAATGTTAATGGAACTAACTCACCGAACAAGAGACACAGATTACAAACTTGGATTAAAAATCAATCACAAGCCATCAATCTGCTGCCTGCAGGAAACCCATCTAACCACAAAAAATAGGCAGGCTCTAAAAATAAAAGGCTGGTCAACAACTCTACAAGCTAATGGAAGCAGAAAACAGGCAGGGGTAGCCATTATGCTATCAGACAAAGTGGACTTCAAACCAAAGAAAATTATAAGAGACACGGATGGAAACTACATTTTAGTCACAGGTACAATTCACCAGGAAGACTTCACAATACTGAACATATATGCACCCAATACGGGCCCCTTCACATTCATTAAGAAAACCCTACAGCGCCTAAAGCAAGAAATCAACCCCCAAATGATAATTCTTGGGGACTTCAACACCGCCCTCTCAACATGGGATAGATCAACAGGTCAAAAGCTTAACAGAGACACTTTGGAACTTAATCAAACCCTGAAAGAAATGGACCTTACAGATCTCTATAGAACTTTTCACCCACGTACCAAAGAATACATATTTTACTCAGCAGCACACGGAACTTTCTCCAAAATAGATCACATATTGGGCCACAAAATGAATCTACACATATACAAGAAAGTTGAAATTCTAACCTGCGCCCTATCAGACCACCACGGCCTAAAGCTGGACATCCACAACACATCAAACAAGGGAAAATACACTAACTCCTGGAAACTTAACAATATGATGCTGAATGAGAACTGGATTAGAAAGAAATTAAAAAGGAAATTCAAGATTTCCTAAAAGTGAATGATAACGAAAATACAACTTACCAAAATCTCTGGGACACAATGAAAGCTGTTCTAAGAGGTAAGTTCATAGATCTTAATGCCTACATCAAAAAAATGGAAACATCAGAAATAAACAACTTAACAATGCAGCTTAAAGCTTTAGAGAAACTAGAACAATCTGATCCCAAAAGTAGTCCAAGAGAGGAGATTAGCAAAATAAGGGGAGAAATATCTGAAATCGAGATTAAGAAAACGATAGAAAAAATCAACCAGTCAAAAAGCTGGTTCTTTGAAAAAATCAATAAGATTGATACACCCCCTAGCTAAATTAACCAAAAGGAAGAGAGAGAAAACCCAAATTAACAAAATTAGAAATGAACATGGAGTTATCACTACTGATACCCAAGAAATCCAGAGAATAATAACATCATATTTCAAAAACTTATACTCTGTGAAGTTTGACAACACAAAAGAGATGGATGAATTTCTAAGTAAACACAACTTACCTAAATTGAATCATGAAGTTGTGAACTATTTAAATAGTTCTATAACACATAAGGATATTGAGGAAGTAATCTCGAATCTTCCCACCAAAAAATGTCCTGGACCAGATGGATTCAGCACAGAGTTCTACCAGACATTTAAGCAGTTAATAAGACCAATACTCCTTAATCTGTTCCATCAAATAGCAAAGGAAGGAACACTACCAAATTCCTTCTATGAAGCTAATATCGTTTTAATCCCAAAACCTAATAAAGATTCACTTAAAAAAGAAAACTATAGGCCGATCTCTCTGATGAACACAGGTGCAAAGATTCTCAACAAAGTCTTAGCAAATCGGATTCAAAAAAATATTAAAAAGATCATTCACGGGAACCAAGTAGGCTTCATCCCCGGGACACAAGGTTGATTCAACATACGCAAATCAATAAATGTAATTCATCATGTAAACCAGTCCAAAGTCCAAGACCACATGATACTCTCGATAGATGCAGAAAAAGCTTTTGACAAGATCCAACAGCCTTTTATGATCAAAACGCTAGAGGCAGTAGGAATGGAAGGAACCTTTATCAATATAATAAAAGCTATATACAACAAGCCCACAGCAAGGATTATGCTCAACGGGGAACAATTGGAAACATTCCCACTTCAATCAGGAACTAGACAAGGCTGTCCCCTCTCACCACTTCTATTCAATATTGTACTTGAAGTCTTATCTGAAGCCATAAGACAAGAAAGGGACATAAGAGGGATTCAAATCGGCAAGGAAGAAGTCAAACTATCCCTATTTACAGATGACATGATCTTATACCTGAGGGATCCCAAAAACTCCACCAGGAAGCTCCTGGATCTAATTGAGAAGTTCAGCAGGGTGGCAGGATACAAAATAAATGTGCAAAAATCAGAGGCCTTCCTATATGCCCAGAATGAAAGAAGTGAAAAAGCCTTGAGAGAAACAATCCCATTTACTATAGCCCCTAAAAAAATGAAATACCTTGGTATAAATCTAACTAAGGAAGTAAAAGACCTTTACAATGAAAACTTTAAAACCCTAAAGAAAGAAATAGCAGAAGACACCAGAAGGTGGAAAGAACTCCCGTGTTCCTGGATTGGCAGAATCAACATCGTAAAAATGACCATCCTACCAAAGGCAATATACAGATTCAATGCTATACCAATCAAAATCCCAAAGCAATTCCTCAAAGAAGTTGACCAAACAATCTCAAAATTCATATGCAGGCACAAAAGACCCAGGATAGCAAAAACAATCCTGAGTAACAAAAACACAGCTGGAGGTATTCCCATATCAAACCTTAGTCTCTACTACAAATCCATAGTTATAAAGACAGCCTGGTACTGGCTCCAAAATACACACACAGATCAATGGATAAGGATTGAAGACCCAGATATAAGCCCACAAAATTACAGCCATGTGGTCTTTGACAAAGGGGCCCAAAGAATCCAATGGAAAAAGAACAGCATCTTCAACAAATGGTGCTGGCAAAACTGGATCTCCACATGCAGAAGATTAAAGCTGGACCCATACTTGTCACCATGTACAAGACTTAATTTCAAATGGATCAAGGACCTTGATATAAGGCCAGAGACTATAAAAACCATAGTTGAAAGGATAGGGAACTCCCTCGAGCTGATTGGGCTAGGCCAACATTTCCTAAACAGACATCCAATGCCACAGTCACTGCTACCAACTCTCAACAGTTGGGATCTTGTCAAATTAAAGAGGAGATTGTAACATGAGCTCAAAGGCAACCCACAGAATGGGAGAAAATTTCACTAACCACACATCTGATAGAACTCTGCTGTCCAGAGTGCACAAAGAACTTAGAAAACTAAACACCAAGGAAACCAATGGCCCAATTAAAAAATGGGCCCTGGAACTTAAAAGAAACTTTACCAGGGATGAAATTGAAATGTCTAACAAATATCTGAAAAAAATGCTCCACTTCCTTCGCCATCAGGGAAATGCAAATCAAAACTTCCCTGAGATATCATCTTATCCTGGTCAGGATGGCAAAAATCCACAATATAAACAACAACAAATGCTGGAGAGGATGTGGAGAGAGGGGAACTCTGCTACATTGCTGGTGGGAATGCAAGCTCATACAGCCACTCTGGCGAGCCATCTGGAGATTCTTAAAGAAATTAAAGATTGAACTGCCATATGACCCTGCTGTTCCACTTTTGGGAATAACCCCCCATACAGCAGAGGTTCACCTCGATAGCACAAGCACGACCATGTTTATAGCAGCACTGTTTACAATAGCAAAGTCATGGAATCAGCCCAAATGTCCAACAGTTGACGAGTGGATGAGGAAACTGTGGTACATCTATACAATGGAGTACTACTCAGCCATCAAAAATGATGAATTACTGGAATTTGCTGGGAAATGGATGTTATTAGAAACAATTATATTAAGTGAAGTATCCCAGACCCAGAAAAATAAGCGCTATATGTGCTCCCTAATAGGTGGTTCCTAGTACCAAACCCACCCAGCCCACCTAGAGACAGTAATTGCAAAGGTTTATGAACAGGAGGGATGGGGTAGGAGGGCCACACCAGAAACAAAGAGAGAAGGGACCATGTTACAGCACGGAAAATAGGCCTCCATCAAGGACCCAAATAAGTAATGAGTCATCTGATTAAGTTCACAGATTTTGTTCTTGATCATTTACTACTGAGGGGGTGTGATCTCCCCAGAAGAGGAGGGCATATAGTCTGGCAGATAAAAAGTAACCATTTTGCAAATGGTTGATAGACCCCTCCCTCACTGTGGCTTCCCACTTTTATTACATCTGCCTTTGAATGTGGTTTTATCACAAGACTCTAGTTTAACAGCTTTTTGTCTCTGGCCAGGGGGTAACATACAATGCCCACCAGGATGGAGTGAAGGGCATTGCAGGAGCAGCAAAACTGCAAAAGAAAATCAACAAACCACAATCCAGAACTTCAGAGACTCTATATCAACCACCTAGAACTAGGCCAGCTTAATCTCTCCCCATCTTGAAGCTCAGGGAAATTTGCAGAAGAGGGGGCAGTAAGAGTGTAAGAGCAAAAGGATGGGAGGAACAATGATATGTAAGATACTCCATACTAGTTAGGGCTGAAGCAATCATAGTTTGACTTTGCATGCCCTGCACATTGTCCAACACACTGTTGACCTCACAAAGTCTAGCATCTGCTAAAGGCACCAAGATCCTTGGAGGCAAAGGATTGGCAGCCACAGCAGTGTTCCTATACCTAAGGGGAACACGGGAAAGGGTTCAGGGAAAGGCCACTGGGTCCTTGTACGCCATCGGAGAGGAGGGCCCAGAGGAAAATCAGACATGCACAAGAAAGGACTCTCTGGGAATTGGGGCGGGAGGCACTGGGGGATGGGGAGGGAGGGGTGTGGGGAGGGGGAGTAGGGTGTACGGGGGGAGGAGGAGGGAGGGAGGGAATTGGTGTACCTAATAAGTTTGTATGAGCTGAAATAATAATAAAAATCTATTAATAATAATAAAAAAATAAAAAATACAATCTCTCTCAAAAAAAAAAAGAAAGTAGGCTAGAATATTACAAGGGGGAACAAAGATATTTTAGGATTAAAATTAAGGTCAACTTGCATAAAAACACAAAGTTGTGCAATTAAAATATCAATCTTTTTCCTAAACTCAAAAACAGCATAAAATAGTTATATTTGTTGGAGAAAACATAAAGTTAAATAAAGCACTCCATTATTATATATAATAAATTCTCCAGAGATGACATATTGCAATATTCTACTGATTGTTTTGTTGCTTTCAGGCTCATCCCCTTCCAATATCACACAATTTATTTATCATTTGTTTGTGTGTAAACCTTCAGTTATACGTCTTTGAACCATGACATTTCAGCGCTAAACGTATCACGAAGTACACCAACCTGAGATTGCAAAGTTAAGATACACACGACAAAGTTACCTATGTTCTATAAATTAAAAAATGATTGTTTTTCAGACAGAACATAAAATGTTGAACAAGTACAAAATGTTTTATAACATTGGTGGGAATATAAATTAAAATAGTCATTATATAGAAGACTATATAGAGATGTATCAAAATACTAAATGTATAACTATCATTTGACCCACCAAGCTCATGTCTGGTACTTATCTGAGACAACTGAAATCTATAACTCAAAGGGATATTTGCACTCATATATTTAATAGGGCATTGCTTATAACAGCTAGCATAATAGTTAAGATGTGGAAACAGCCTAGATTTTCACTGGCAAGAAAATGGAAAAAGAAATTGTGTTATATCTACAACTGGATATTCTTCAGTGTTAATGAAAGAAATCCTATAATTTGCAGTGACATAGACATAGAGGATGGCATGCCAAATGAAATAAGCCAGATAAATGAAGTAAATGCTATATGATTTCAATTAACACATGGAATGTGAAATAAATTGTAATATAGAGAAGAAAGGTTGCTAACAGAGGTGGCAAAGAGAAGATGTTGGTTAAAAGGTGTTAAGTGGGGAGAAAAAGAAGAAAAAAAAGGTGTTAAGTTTCAGTAAGTTAAGAAGAATTAAATTCTGTTGTGTTAATGTATAACATGGTGGTTTTCAAGATCATAGTGTATTGTTTCAGATAAAAAGGTAGCATACATATTGGGTAATCCTTTAAAATTCAACTCAATACAGTTATATGTCATCTACTGTTTTTGCATCATGCTAACAAAAAATTTCTACACATGTGAAATCCCCACTATTAACATGAAGTATGGTAATAAAAATTTGACATTTAATTTGCTCTCTGTATAGTATTTACATATAAACTCAATGGCACAATAAACAGTGATAAAGAGTAAAAAGAAAATTAAAAAAACAAAGGTTTATCACACTGGAGTATGCGAATTGTAATAATTATATATAAAAATCAAAACATAGCCAAGCTTTCTGCTACAAAATTTTTTATATTTTATTTTTTAGATTTATAAGCATCCTTCCATCTCCCTTTGCTTTCATTTCCCGCCCTTCCTCTCATCAATCCATTCCATTCCCTCCTACCCTACTACCTGGCTGCTTCTATGACCCCAGGGTTCCCTCTGGCTTGTCTACTCTTGTGGGGGTTCAGGCCTCTGTAGCATATCAAGCTGCCTTTCTTAGGGCCACCTACTGATAGGGGCATTTCCCTTCGCTCATCCAATTCTAGTCCCTAAGGTTTTTCCAGGGTGTTCTTATGTCTCTTCGGTTCTGTGGGGGCATATTGGTATTTCAGTCATTATGCAGGTCTGGTAAGAACAAGTCTCATTGCTGTGAGCTCCTGGATGCAGTATCCTTGCCTTGAATGGAATGTCTTGCCCAATAGTGGACCTTCCCATCTTTAAGTTCTTACAATCTTACCACTCCTTCCATGAGGTTCCCAAAGCCCCAAGGGAGAGATTAGAATGGCCTGATTCTGGGTGATCTGCTACAAAATTCTTAATCATTTGAGTTACAGTCATCATTCACTACCAATTTACATGTAACATCTGTTAGGACTGATATTTTTCCCTCAAGAAAGAATGAGAATATAAATGATATGTCAGAGTAGACATTGCTTTGCTTAAGGACATATAAAGAAAAAAATCTGTATTCAACATTAGTACTTCTCAGAAGCCTCTTTCCTACAGAAATCATAAAAACTAAGAAAAAGTATACAGTCCACAAAGAAATACAGAGACAAAGAGCTCATTAGCCATACAGCTCAGAATCAAGTGAACAAGCACCCTTTTTCTTTTCTTCAATAATGAGAGATATAGTTTGTCATAAAAGAGCAATGACTGAAACACTTCAGGGTCAGAAGGTGTATAACTATTTAAATTTTGCAAAATACTAAGACAGAGGTAAGAGTGGACAGAAGAAATGACAATTCATATACAATTCAAACTATATATCACATGTATGGAATGTAGTCCATCCCAAACTGGTTTTGTGAAAGATTTGGAACTTTGTGATTTAGTAGTTAATTATAACAAGTGTGATAAAACAATAGATTTACATGGGAACAAAATCCAAGGGACACTTTGTATTACTACTCTGCTGCTACAATTTAAAAACAATTTTCTTAACATATGTCTCCATAGAGATCTATGTGTAAAATGTCCTAGAAAACACAGGCTTACTTTTGGTTAGTTCAAGGCTTTGTTTTGACTTGTCTGAATTTTAGGCAGAATGCCAGATGTATATGCACCTGTGGGAAAACTCATGGTGAGGTAATTTGAAAGTTGTACATGTGAGGTGATTGGAGGTACTATGAAAGCCATAGAACCCCAGAAATGAAAAGTTGTACACATGCTAACTATAGATACTAGTATTTTACCACATACTTTAAACTTGCTTAGTATAGTTCTTGAGTATTCTCAATACATACATATATATGCATAGAGAGAAGGGGGGAGCCTAAGTGAAGTAACAAATACAAAATAGCTTGATTGTTGTGACAGTTTTACAACGTATGGATAAATGAAATTATTAAATTTTTTGCATCTTCTTAGAAAAACTATTTAGTGAGGTCTTTTGTCCATGTTATTCCACCTTTTTCTTCTTAATTTACTCAAATTCCATATATTTTATTTTAACATCCTCATTGGATATGCATGACCTGCAAACATTTGCAACCATGTTGTAAGTTACATTTTTTTATATTATTAGCTGTTTTCTTTTTTCTGTGAGATTACACTTTTTCTGCAAGCTCTATCCTATGGGTCTATTTTTCCTTTTCTTCCAGTGAAGCATTATACTATTTTGGTTAGTATAGTTTTTGCTGGAACTTGTTTGGTGACCAAATGCATAATCTACCCTGGCAAATTTTCCACGTGTTCCTCAGAAGAATATATGTGCTGCTGACCTGTGAAATTTTGAACATATTTCTGTTAGGTGCATTTGATCTTAGTATTCAATTCTACTTTTTTAAAAAAATAAAAATATCAGCTTAAGAAGGGATAGGATGCAGGAAAATATTGGAGAAGACCAAGCTTTAGAGGAAGGTTAGCCAAAACTAGGTATATATAAAAGTCCCATAAAGAAACATGCTATCTTGTAAGTGTATCAATTTTTAATTTTAAAAGCTATATGCATACATTAGAAGGAATAAAACATGTCTAATTAGAATGTACAAATAATTCTAATAAATGTTAGAGATTTTAAATATTATTAAAATAGTATGATCTTAGCTTTGTAATGTATCAATATGCAGTCTGGAAAGGAAAAGCAGTCAACAATTATATCAAAATATCACGTATGACAAAAGCATACAAATTTAACAGAAGTTTAACACATAGAAGATTTCTGAAATGAAGAGCCAAAGATCTAAGAGTAAATTGGATTTTTATATCAAAATATGATGATTGAAGTAGATAGGTATAGAGAGATATTGTTCCAGGGAAGAAATTCAGCAAGGCCCATGTCACATGAACACCTTTAGAAGGAAATGGAAGAATTCAGAGAACAAGCTTCCATGCTTGTTTATTTTATTTTTTCCATAATTTAGGACATTTGTGTTCTGAATCTTAACAGTCTCAACATTTTTAGATTTAAGAATCACACCTGAGAAATACAGATTTTCTTTTCTTTCTTTCCTTCTGAGTGAGCTGAGTCCTGGCAGAGCAAAGCTATGGGAGGTTGGGAAGACTGCTGTCTTCATTTTCCCCAGTGCGGAGTGGGAGTTCCAAGGCCCTCTTGGAATATACACTGTTCTGTTTCCATAGAAGCTGGCAAACTACAAGCACTGGGACTCTAGACCTTTCCCCTTTCTTTCTTCCTGAAATAATGAACAAAGCCATTTCATATCATCTGGCTGCAAACCAAATTGCCTCCACATTAAATGTTGAGGTTTGGGTGGACACATTAGGATTGAGAGTGGTAACATTGATTTGTGATGAATGCCCCATGAGAGAAGTCTGAAGCCTGCCTTATTCAGGTCACTGTTATTAATGAATCAATTTCTATGATTATAGAATTCACCTAGAAATCCTGAACACATGCAGCAGAGTTTTTTTTCTTCCGTCAAATAAAATAAAATGACGGTACAAAACCTTTTGGATGACACCAATTTCTTATAATACTAGAGTAGATACATCATTCATATAACAATCAGACTTCTAAGGCATCTATTTAACTAGTAAAAACTTGTAATCCCACAGACACCTACACTTACATGAAAATGTTTATAGAACCATTATTCATAATCAACAAAAGCTTTAACATAACAAGATTTTTCTTCAAAAAGGCAATGGATTAACAAGTACAGTATAAGCATACAGTGTAGTCTAGTACTGTTCAGCATTAAAAAGAATGAGTTACCAGTGAAATCATAGACATACTGCTATCTAGCATATTACTAAGCAGAAAATAAATGGCTGAATAAGTTACATAAATTATGGTTTCATTTATATGACAATTCATAAGAAGAATGCTATATTGATGGACAGCTGACAGATCAGTGGATTTTTGTTTTGGTTTGGTTTTTTTGTTTAGTATACTAAAGATTTAAGAAGGGAGAAGAGGTAAGTAAGTAGGTGAGGTGAAGCCTGTGGAATGTCTAAAAGTGCTACTATTCTGTATGATGCTATAATGCTGGATGTATGACATTAAGCATTTCACATACCTCATGAAATCTTATGGCACCAAGAATGGATTGATATTTTCCGATTTAAGTATTCACCAAAGGGGGCTGGTAAGATGGCTCAGTGAGGAAGGCATCTGTTTGCAAACCTGCAAACCGAGTTGGATCTCCAGAAGCTCACATGGTGGAAGGAGAGAACTGACTTCTAAAAGTTATCCTCTGACCTCTGTAACATACCATGGCATGCATGTGCGTGTTCTCTCTTTCTCCTCTTTCTCTCTCTCTCTCTCTCTCTCTCTCTCTCTCTCTCTATATATATATATATATATATATATATATATATATATATATATGTCTTTATATCCTCCTTCTGAACTGACTTCTGAAGCTTGTCCTATGATTTTATCTATGTACCATGGCATACTTGTGCACATCTTCTCTCTCTCTCTATGTCTCTGTCTCTGTCTCTCTCTTTCTCCACCACTTTCTCAAATAAACAAATAAAATAATTCTAAGGAACAAGACAATTATGTCCACTTCTTTTCATTAGATCATGTTTCTATTTTCTTTCTCAAAATCCTTTCTATATTTCAATTAATATGAAATGTTTGGCATGGCCAAATTTTTCATTTATATTTAAGAATAAAAAGGAATTGTTTTTCTTTTCAGTTTGTGAAATAATTAAGGTGTGATTAAAGGCCAATCTATTTTCAGACTGCATTGTGGTGACAAGTATCCAAGAAAATCCAAGAATGCTACAACATGATCAAAAACTTTATTTTTCTAAAGGAAATGTTTATTTATTTATTTATTTTTGCTGTGTGTGGAGATATATGTGTATGCACAAGAGGTACTTGAATGCCTGGGCCTGTGGAGGCCCAAGGGTGACATGGGGGAATCACCCTGGATTGCTCAAACTCCTTATTGCTTTTCTTGTGGTTTCCCAGGCTCTGCTTCTAGGACTGCAATTGCAGGCTGCCACTATATCTGCTCAATATTTTTACATGGAATCTGGGGATCTCAGATCCTTTGCTTGTAAGGCAAAGTCTTCAAATCTTGAGCCATTTTCCTAGCCCATAAAAATACCTTTCTTAAAGATATGCTGCTTAAAACATTTTCTAGATATCCATCTATATAGATAGTTTGCTGAAATATTTAAAACATGACTGTAAATATTTTTATACTACATAAACACTCTGCTAAATCCTAAGAATATGAGGTAACATCTATGCTCTGTACCATATCTTCTAACATTAAGGTCATCTTCCTATTTAACTCATACCAAGAACCTCATACCAAAGTCTATATTCGAATTTCCCAAAATTGTCCCAAATTTTCTCTATCAAATTTTTTTATTCCTCCAGGATCCAACCCAGGATCACTTTCTGCATTAAATTGTTATGTTTTTTTTCTAATTTCTTTAATCTAATAAATATTTCTAGCATAATTTCTTTCATGGTAGTCATATTTGAAACTATCTGTGACCTTTATCTGGTGTTGTGACTTTTTTGTTTATCTAAATGTTTCCTCTGATGAGATTGATGCTAACACTGCCTTATAAACATTCTGCATGCGTTCTATAGCTGTAGCATGGATATTTACATGGCAGCATATGAAAAAGTTTAGAATGTCACTTTGGCTGTTCATTGCCATGTTGTTTGTTTTTTAAACATTTTTAGTGTGCATGTGTGTGCACTCGCATGCGTGTGTGTGTGTGTGTGTGTGTGTGTGTGTGTGTGTGTGTGTGTGTATCAGAGGGCACTTTGTGTCCCTGTGGAGGACAAAGAGTGACTTTAAGAATCATCCTGGACTTCTTTACCTCCTTTTTGCTTCATTCTGGAATTTTCTAGGTTCTACCAATCAGGGCCAGAAGTGGGATGTAGGATCTGAACTCAGGACCTTCTGTTTTCCAGGCAAAGTCTTAACCCCTGAGCCATTTCTCCAGCCCTCTGTCATGCTAGATTTAAAAAGTGGGTGGAAATGAAATTTTCTAGTTGCCTTGATTGGAGATGCATTTTCCCATCAGGATGACTGAGCTGCATGTGACTTCATACCATGAGAACTCATTCATTTCTCCCAACAACATTGCATCTAATGGTCTGAACATTTTTGGATGATTCTTGCCTAAATCAATAGGTGAAGTAGAAGTTACCAAAGTGATTGGTAATTTTCTAATTGTGGTGTTACATGGAAATTTATTAGCTAACATTTTTCTGTCATGGAGAGCTTTTCTATTTCTGCTTTGAACATCACTAAAGAGTTAGAAATTATTTTATAGTCAGTACAATAGTGAATACAGTATAAGCATCACCTCTATTCTTGTTCGAGTTCAAATTTTCCCAATGTGACCACTGGAAATCCTCTCAAAGCATCTCTTATCCACTTTGGTGTGTCATAATGTGGGTACTTTAAATATTAATGCAAAACACTATTTCTTTAAACATAAGAACAGAATTTATTATTGCAGTTGAAAATCAAGTCCTTTGATAACTGAGAAATAATAAATCTAAGAAAATATCTCTATTTAAAGCAACACAATGAATGAAATTCCAAAAAAGAATGCATCACCCTAAAAATAATGAATTGCACCCAACAAACCAAATTTCAAACACCTGAGTTCCAACTGCTCTCAGATGCATTTATGACATTTCTGATTTTTCTGAAAAAGCTACAACCCTTTAATGAGAGTTAATTGTAGAGATGAACATTTTCCCAGAGCACTCAGAAAGATTCCTAATGTTCTTGAGTGGTAGTAAATGATGAGTAAGGATGATTTATCACTCTACATAGTGCTGATAAATCATTTCTTATTAAAGTCTTGAGAATTTGCTATCACTTAGATAAGTATATTATTTATAATTGGTCATATCTTCCATCAATGAGAAACAAGCCACACTATTTTGTGGTGGAAATCTTGTTTAAAATTGATACGGTATGCTGTAATACATTCTTAAATTTTGTTTTTTTGTGACTATTGAAGTTAGCTAGTTTTCCATTTTTATGTAGAAAAAAATTCTCTCTGTTACTCTTCTTTTTATTTATAAAACAGAGACACAGAGAGAGAAAGAGAGTGATAGAGAGAAGCAGAGAGACAGATGTTGAACAGTATACTATGTCATGGTACACATATGGAAGTCAGAGAACAATTTACTGAAGTAAGTTTTCTCCTTCTACCTATGTGGGTTCCTTTGATCAAATTCCAGCCACTAAGTATGTATATGCAGGTACTGTTATCTATGGTGTCATTTTACTGACCCTTGTTGTTCTTTTGTTTTGAGACACGGTCTCATTATATAGCCTAGCTAGCCTCAAAATCACGATCCTGCTCTCTCTCTCTCTCTACCTTCTGAAGGCTAGAACCTCAGGTACACAAACCACATTCAGTCCAAGAAACTGCTTATCATTTCTAATGCTTTTCTCCCTGACATTGTGTATAATTAAAATGAATATCTATTCCATGTGCTTGGTTTTCTAAATTCACCTCTGACATTTGTGCATGCATTTCACAAGAAGAGAAGCTATCTTCCAAATTTCAACTTCATGTGATCAAAGATTTTCAATTAACATTTGTATAAAGTAATGGATGAAAAATTGAAGAAAGGCAAAAGCATGTTAGTGTGATTACATACCTTATATTCTTGCTGATTTGTCTCTTACTCAGACCTCCATTCCTCATCAATCTGTCATAGTTTCACCTGTACTAATTTAAAATAGGCCATAGGGTGTGTAGTACGGAATATGTAGTAAAGTCATATAAGACCTTTATTTGATGTGCAAAGGATGGAGTCAGGATGAAGGCTATATAAAAAGTGATGTGATCACTGTTCTGTTGTTCCTAACTACAGTGTCACAGTGAAAAAATATATACCAAATCAGAGATGGAGGTAGATTGTGGGAAAATGGTCTTTCTGAAACATTGTAGCTCTGAAGTCAGAAATATTTTTATTGTTTTCTGCACCGATTTTTCCTTTTGATTTAAGATATATCCCAGCTGAATCACAACATAATGTAGGACTGCAGAAAGCCTAACCATTCTGATTATTCTACTGGATTCAATCACTTGCATTATCAAGGTGAATTCTGCCTAAATAACTTAAAAATCTCTTACTGAAAATAACTAAAAGCACTGCCAGAAGATTAAGCAGTTTCTCAGTTCTCAAAAGATCTCACCTATTCAGAAATTGTCCCAAATGACTATAGTAGGGAAGTACATATGAAACTATGTTTCTGTTGCTGATTCCAATCAAAATACTGGTCTTGTTTCTGTTAAAGAAGCGGAATATGCGTACCAACTGTGTTTCCTGATCCATAAACATTCAAAGGAACTCCAGACAGTTTCCTTTTAATTTATGATCAATATCTATTCATAACTGTTGCATTTCTCTAACTGAAAATGACTTTACAGTGCATTTCACTATCTGATATGATTCCTTGTATTTTGAGTACATAATGTTCACTTTATTAACTAACTTGATCATGGGTCTCATCTTTCACAAGAGCATGAGTTTCCTGAGGTCAAGACCTTTATTATGATTACAACTAGATAACCAATCTCAGAAAAATCTCTGACATAAAAGATGCTTAATAAACCTTGCTAAATGGAACAACTGCTAGGTACCTAATTATGTAGGCTCAGTAGCATGTAGAATCTATCCTGTTCTTTAAGCATTTTATGTAAAGCATAATAAAAATGTTCTATTCATAGAGAAAAGCAGCAAATATTATTTGACATGCCTTCTAGGGATGGAGAACACATGGGATAAAATTAAAATCTTTGCTGTCATCAAGGCAGTCTCTTAACTATTCTGAGATTCTTATATTTTTTGCTATCCTTTCAATTTCAAACTTCAGTATTCAATTGAACTGATATACACCCTTCTCCATCATTCGTATATAGAGTGTGTGTGTGTGTGTGTGTGTGTTGTGTGTGTGTGTGTGTGTGTGTGTAAGAAGAGCAGTGGATTTTCATTCTCCAAACTCCATTAACTTGGATCAATAGTGTCCTCCATAAGAAACGCTTCTCGCCGGGAGGAAGCGGGGGCGGCCTGCGCTTCGGGTCCTGGTAGGGCGGAGCCTGTGAATCCTGGGGCAGAAGGAGGTGGAGGCCGCCATGGTGGTTCCCGAATTCGTCCATAGTTCTACACATACACAGACACACACACACATACGCACGTGCACATACATACGCACACACACACAGTTGAATAAATAATAATAATAATAATAAAAGTGTATAAAAATATTAAAAAAAAGAAACGCTTCTCATTCTTATTAGACCAGTCAATGTAGATATTTCCATTATTTTCCCACTGCCTATTCTGAAAAGGTTGCATAAAATTAAATGTATTTCAATGGCAGTGTAGGAATAGCAAAACTTAAAACAATAAACAATAACTCAGAACACCAAAGACCCTACATTAATCACCTAGAACCAGAACAGCCAAATCTCTCCCCATCCTAAAGCTCAGGGAAACTTGTGGAAGAAGGGAAGGGGCAAGATTGTAAGAGCCTAAAGATGGGAAGGACCAATGATATGCAAGACACTCCACACAAGTTAGGGCTGCAGTAGCCATAATCGGATTTTGCATGACCTGCACGATAAATGACAGGTCAAGGACCCCCCAAAATCTAGCATGGATCACAAGGATTAGGATCCTTAGAGGCAAGCGATTAACAGTTGTGATAGCATTCCCATACTAAAGGGGAGCCCAAGGAAGGGCTCTGGGCAATGCCAATGAGTCCTTATGCCTCACTAGAGTGGATGACTCAGAAGGAAGTTTGGCATTCACACAAAAGAATGCTCCAGGGAATGGAAGGGGAGGAAGAGGGAGGCACTGTGAGAAGGGAAGGGATGGGGGTGAAAGAAAGGGGAAAAGGGGGGAGTGTGCAAGGGGTACTGGGGAAGGGCAGACGGAGGGGGGGACTGGGGTACCTATTGAGCTTGTATGATTGAGGAACAAAAATAAATATAAATTTTTAAAAAAGGAAATCCTCACAAAGAGGATTTCTGATGTATCTCATCATTTTCTGGGAATTTAAACAAATTAATTTAATCATTAATTTAATCATTATCTTCCTACAACCCTGAGACAAGATCAAATTTCCTAAATTTAAGTGCAATTGGAACCAATAAGTTTAATGTTTGAAATGACTACTGCAGTCTGTCTGAATTTTCCCAATAAATTCATGAACAACCAAAAAAAAGTAAATGTATTTCCATTAGTATATCCTGCAACTTACACATTATTGGATATCACCTATAGACCTTTTGTATCTCACAGAAGATATGGCCCCAGAATATGAGTCACAGAGGAAAGTAATTCAAAGCATTATGGAAGTAGAAAATCCCCTCTGAAAATTCAGTATTTACACAGAGAGTGAAAGATTGAAGCAGAAGGATCAAGAATTTAAGACAGTCCTTGGTTAAATCGTGGTATCAAGGACAACCATGGTTATATGAAAACAATTGTAAAGAACAAGACCTAAAGTATCATTGCATAAACATCAGGTACTGTGAATAAAAAGTAACATAGAAAGAAATGAGTCTAAGGTTGGAAGAACGAAAAGGGATAATGACAAGGCTTAGTGGGTAAGGTACCTGCAAGGAAACTGGGTGACCTAAGTTCTGTCCTGGGAGCTTATATGATAGAAGGAGAGAACTAACTCCAAAAGTTGTTTGTTGATTTCTACATGCTCTTGACACATGTGCACTTCGGAACATATGATATGGCACATGCATGCCTGTTCTCCCTTTCCCCTTGCTCTTCCTGACTCCCTATCTCTTTCAAATAAAGAAATAAAATATTTTAAAGGAGGAGGAGGTGAATGTGGAGGAGAGGTGGGAAGGAAAGAAAACAGGAGAAGCAGAAAGAGGAAAAATTCAAAGGCACAAAAATAGAAAATATGAAAAAATCACAGAATACAAAGACTTTAATATAAAACTGCTTATCATGGTAACTTTATAGTTAATCCAATAATGATACTAGATTATGCTTAATATGTTCATATATGCTTATGAATATTTTAAAATATTAAGTACCCAGGATTCTTTTCCATATCTCCTGTTCTCTTATAAAATCATCTTCATAATGAAACTTATATATGAAGTTGTTATTATGAGTGTTGTCATGTTTATATATATGGTAAATAAAGCCAATACACTTTCAGGAGTTTTCTACCAACTTAATAGTAATTGCCAGTAAAACTATAGTAAAATGTTGGATGTAGATATATTTTTAGATACAGATGCTCTGCTCAAGGAAATGTTAATTATCATGTAAGTTTCCATTTTTAATTTTGCTTTGTAACAGACTGTTTTGAACAAAATGAGAATGAAAACCAATTATTCTGTGGCTGTTTTTTCTTCAAATTTGACTAATATTTAATTTCCTGCTCTTTAGGTTGAAAAGATATAGATATGGGTAAATTATCCTCAATCCCAGGTTGACTAGAATCCTCTGTTTTGCCTTTAATGTAACAACTGCGTCAACCTATCTACTTATATTGTTTTCTGCCTTTTGCTTGATTCTACCAGTCAAATTGCTGCTAAAAATAAAAAAAAAACTGTGGTCAGCATTGTGCTGTATCTCAGATTATCCATAAATTTTATATGGGATAGAACTGCATAGGAAACAATAACTCTGAGCTAGAATTGACAATCAATTAGATAATGAAAAATAACAGTGATATAATAAAAATGATAAACAACAGAAGATACAACAGTATTCCCAATGATATTTTTACCTTTCTCATCTCTATTTAGTATTAAACAGAATCCTCTTGGTCATTTATGGGATTTTTTGCAACTGATCATCTTTGTTATAACAAACCAAGAATAATTAAGAATATAAAACACACAAAATTACTTCAAAATGGCAAAAAGGAGCTTATCCTTTAATTTTTTGATTTCAAATTACATTGACAATGTATAAATGAATAGTAGTTATGACAAGATAAAACAATGTGTTGAAAAAAAATAGACACATCAACCAAACAAAACTTCATCAAATAAAAAATATAGTTATAAGGAAATGAACATTTAACCTATTTATTCTAAAGCAACTTTGTATTGTTTCTTTTCTTATTTAGTGCTATCACGCCTTTGTTTCTAATTGATGAAGATGGACTACATATTACCGTAGTATAGTTTTTCCATAGCACTAATTACTAATGTCTCACTAAAACATGGAAGTAGAACCTCATTGAGAAGGCTGATCACATTGACTGCCTACTAATAAATTAAAATCAATAGACAAGAAACTAGACCTTTCTCACAAATAGAAATATCTTTCTTAATCCCATTGAGCTGAAAAACCATGTAAATTCTAAGGTTTCTGTTCTACAACACAATAATACAATTAACATATCAAATCAACTCTATTATAAACACTACTGGACAATGAAGCTCATTACCTGCACAGCAAAACTGTCAAACAAATTGTGATTAAAGTAACACTCTCATGTGCTTGATGTGCAGCACTCAACTAATTTTTTCCACAAATACATATACACACATTTGTGTGTGTGTATGTAAAAGGGGGCACTTTGAGTGTGTATAATTCTGGAGGCCTAATGGTGATACCAGGAATCATCCTGGATTCCAGCTCTACCTCCTTATTGTTTTGCTCTGGGGGTTCCCAGGTTCTATCCTTCAGGGTTGGAAATACAGGTCACCATAATACCCTGCAATCTCTCTCTCTCTTTTTTTTTTTTTTTTGTGGATCTGGGGATGTGAACTCAAATCCTTTTGCTTGTGGGACAAAAGCTTCAACCACTGAGCAATCTCCCTAGCCCTTACTTAACTAAATTTTAAGAAAGGAAAAAAAATGATGAATACATACATGCATATTAGTAAGACTGGTAGAATAGGAATAAAATTGGTGTACTGCGTAATGTCAAATTTATGGTTGTGATATTACATGGATCATTTACATCATTTGCATGATTATCATCATTAATGGTAACTGGGTGAAGAATAAAGGAGCTCTTTCTGTACTGCTTTTTCCAACTATGTCTAACTCTAAAATTATTTTTTAAACATTCTTTATTATCTCCGTTCATACAAAGTTAATAGGTACACCAGTTCCCTCCCTCCCTCCTCCTCCCCCCCGAACCCTCTGCTCATCCTCTCCTCTGCTCACCCTCCCCTCACCCCTCCCTCCCCATCCCCCAGTGCCTCCCCTTCCCCAATCCCCGGGGAATCCTTTAATGTGCATGCCAAACTCTCCTCTGGGTCTTCCTCTCCAATGACGTACAAGGACACGGCGGCATTTCCCTGAACCCTTTCCTTTGTTCCCCTTAGGCATAGGAACACTTTTGGCTGTCGATCCCTTGCCTCCAAGGATCTTGGTACTTTTAGCAAATGCTAGACTTTGTGGGGTCAATAGTGTTTTGGACATTGTGCAGGGCATGTAAAGTCCAATTACGATTGCTTCAGCCCTAACTTGTGTGGAGTATCTTGCATATCATTGCTCCTCCCATCCTTGTGCTCTTACACTCTTACCGCCCCCTCTTCTGCAAATTTCCCTGAGCTTCAGGATGGGGAGAGATTAGGCTGGCTTAGTTCTAGGTGGTTGATATAGAGTCTCTGAAGTTCTGGATTATGGTTTGTTGATTTTCTTTTGCGGTTTTGCTGCTCCTGCAATGCCCTTCACTCCATCCTGATGGGTATTGGATGTCATCCCCTGGCCAGAGATAAAAAGCTGTTAAGCTAGAGTCTTGTTATAAGAGTATATTCAAAGGTAGATGTAATAAAAGTAGGAAACCATAGTGAGGGAGGGGTCAATCACTCATTTGCAAAATGGTTACTTATTATCTGCCAGACTATATGTCCTCCCCTTCTGGTGAGATCACACCCCCTCAGTTGTAAATGATCAGGAACGAAAAGTTTATGAACTTAACCAGATGTCTCATTGCTTACTTACAGTCCTTGATGGAGGCCTATTTTCTCTGCTGTAACATGGTCCCCTCTCTCCATGTTTCTGGTGTGGCCTTCCTGCCCCATCCCTCCTGTTCATACTCCTTGCAATTACAGTATTACAGAGATTTATCGTCGAGTGTCCCTAGGTGGGCTGGGTGGGTTTGGTACTAGGAACCACCTATTAGGGAGTACATACAGCACTTTATTTTCTGGGTATGGGATACTATAATTGTTTCTAATGACATCCATTTCCTGGCAAATTCCAGTAATTCATCATTTTTTTTTTAATGTGGGACCTGGGATCTGAACTCAGGACCTCCTGCTTGCAAGGCAGAGTCTTAACCCTTGAGCCATATCTCCAGCCCACAAATTCATCATTTTTGATGGCTGAGTAGTACTCCATTGTATAGATGTACCACAGTTTCCTTATACAATCGTCAACTGTTGGACATTTGTGTTGATTCCATGACTTTGCTATTGTAAACAGTGCCGCTATGAACATGGTCGCACTTGTGTTATTGCTAACTCTAAAATTATTTTAAAATACTTTAGAAATGTAAGAACAAATTTATCTTGTACTTGATAGAAAGTGAAAAGAAATGAAAGAGGAGACAACTCAAAATAAAGTAATTAAAAGTCTCTTACAAATCCTGGTTTTATTTCTGTGCAAAGAGTGAGTGCTAGGTGAAAAGGAATTTTACAAGTTCCTGCAAAAATTGATTGCACTCTGTTGGAAAGTTCTCCAGACTGGATAATGTTCTATATCTTTATAATTTCATGAATGTCCCCATAGATTCCTGCATTTATTTTGTGATTTTGTTAATCTATAAAAATTCAGTCTTTGTACAAGTGTACTCTCAAACACTCCTATGGTTTTGTGCTTCAGTATTCATACTAGATGTAGCATTTACTCTTTTCTGCTGCTATAAGACAGCACTCAAACTGAAGAAACTTAGAGAAAAGAAAGACTTATTTGGCTTAAGGTTCCAGAGGAGAGATACAGTCCATTATGACAGAAAAGTCATAGCTAACTGGTAAAAGCTGGAGGCAGCTTAAGTCACATTATTATAGAGGCTGAGTGAGCAAACCTCAGACTTTGAGACTTTAGTGGAAGCAGGACAGGGCTAACCAACCTCAAGTTCTGCTCCCTGTGACTTAACTTCCTCCAGCAAGGCTCCACCTTCTAATGTTGTCACACCCTTCGCAAACATCAAGTAACAATTCAAACATATGAGTCTGTGAAAGACAACTTACATTCAAACCATGACAGCAGGATAAAAACTAGTTATATGTACAACCATTAATCAAGAAAGATGAAACTGGTAGTTGCATGGCATCTCATCCATAATTTTGAAATTTATAATTATCCCCACAAAATGTGGACACACACATAAATATATATACATATACATATATAATGGATACATACATACATATACATGCATATACATAATATATTATATATATATAAAACAAAGCAGAATGTAGAAAAATGCTGCATGTGTTTGAATCTGTTTATGCAACATGTAAGTTAACTACTTTGGATGGTGGGATTATGAATTTACATTACAGAATCTGCATGGGCCGACAAAGACTTGAGTTCCACACTCAATGTCATACCAAAAATTATTAATTATATAGTTATACATTCCCTTTATTTTAATCTCAATTAAAATGTGAAGATATGTGATGTAAGTGTATAGTCCATTGTTACAATTTTCCTGCCTGTTGCAGATAAATATAAAAGCACAACAAAATGATTTATGGGAACAAAGGATTTTACTCTGGCTTACTGTTATCTAGCTACATCTCTTAGTCCAGCTTAACAGGATGGCTAATATCAACACCACAGGCCACAACATATCCATTACTGAGATAGGATCAAACCTTACTTACCAGACAACATTCCTATCCAACAATGTTGAAGAGAATGACAACTCACTGAACCAGCTAAAGAAGTATGCCAGTGGGCTCACGTTCATAATACTCACTGGTTTTACTAGCTAACCCCCATCTTATCCACCTGTCCAGAGAATATTCCTACTCACAATGGGCCGGGTATTCCCCATCAACTAGGTAATATCCAGCAGGTTTGTTTAAAGCTTGCCTTAACTATCAGTTTTTCAAAGATGTGCCCAAAACTCAGTCTACAATTATCAAGTTGACAACTATAGCTAATTAATACATGCATTAGATAAAATATTATAATATGTGCATCAAATGTTCATATGGACATAGGGAAAAATATGAGAGGTAACAGACATTTCTCAACAATATAGAAAGTTTGTTATAAAAATAATGAGGATCCCAGAATATTGGAAGTGGAGGCAGGAGGATCAGAATTTCAAGGTGGGCCTCAGATACATTGCAAGGTCAAGGTCATTCTAGGTTATGTGAGACACAGTCTCAGAAAAGAAACAAAACAAGACATAGAGGGGGAAGAGGATAAGAAAGAAGTGGAAGGAAGGAAAGGAGAGAAAGAAAAAGAAAAATAATGGAAACAAGATTCAATAATTAGAAGAAGCAAAATAATATATAAGAGAAAATCTAGAAAAATGCTGCATGTGTTTATATCTTAGGCCAAAAGTGAATTTATGTGGAAAGGGAATCTTGCAGAAGAGGGGGCGGCAAGATTGTAAGAACCTAAATATAGGGGGACGACCAAGGATATGCAAGATTTTTCACACAACTTAGGGTTGCAGCAGCCAGGATTGGACTTTGCCTGACCTGCACAATATTTGACATGTCAAGACCCCACAAAGTCTAACATGAATCACAGGGGAGAAGGCTTCATCCAGTAGGATCCTTAGAGGCAAGGGGTTAAACAGTCATAAGAAAGTTCCTATGCTAATGGGAAGCCCAAGAAGGGGCCCCAGGCTATGCCACTGAATCCTGAACCCTCACTAGGGTGAAGGACTCAGAGGGAGGTTTGGCACCAACATAAAGGGATGCTCCAGGGGATGGGAGGGAGGAAGGGGGAAGCACTGGGAGAGAGGGAGGGGGGAAGAGGGGAAAGTGGAATGGGTGATAAAGGGGGAAGGGACGGGGGAGGGAGAGGATGAGGGTACCTATTGAGTTTGTATGATTAGGGAAAAAATTAAAATGTGGGAGAAAAAACTTAATGATGAACCTTTAAAAATTAGAAATTCAATAATAAACCATACTGAAAAGTAAAAAAAAAGTAAATTGTATGCAAAAGAGATTTTGATGAAAAATTCTCATTTAAAAGATTTTAACATACCTTAACACATATTAATATACATCTATGTATTTATATGTTTATCTGTTCTTTTTAAACTGCATCTTTCATAGGCCAGGCTGGCTTCAGAGTTGCTATGTAGCAGAGAACAACTTGATCCACCTTGAACTTGATCCACCCATCTCCACCTCTTAAATGCTGGGATTGTACACGAACACTATGACACTCAACTAAAATGTATAATCCTGAGTGAAGTTGAACTTCGTATCCTACTGCTTTATCTTCTTCCACATTTTGCTACTAGCATGCTTACTTGTTATCACTGGCTCAAACTATGCTTCAAATGGATGATTTAAAGAATCAGAAAAAAATCAAAATCAGAAAGAATGGGGAAATGAGTCAGTTTGTAAAGTGCTTACATTGCAATCAGGAAAACCTGAATTCAATCTCAAATACACTGGTTAAAAATAATAGCCAGGAGCGTTAGTATATTCTCATAATGTCAGAGCCGAAGATGTGGAGATAGGAAGAACACAGGGGCTGACTGGCCAATCAGCCCACCCTACTTAGCCAACTCTAAGACAGAGCCTGAGGAAGTGATTCTCTGATTTCCACATGTGCACATGTTCTTGTACACACATGTGGCACACATTTATTTAAAATAGCAAAGAAAAAGATGATGATTTAACATACTGGAAATATGCATTCTTTTAAGAAAATCTCGGTAGGACTGAGAAGATGACTCAGGAGTTAAAGCCTTTGCTTTCCAAGCAAAAAGACCTTAGTTCAGATTCCAGATCCCATGTAAAAGTGCGGACAGAACTGGCATTGACCTGCAGTTCCAAGGCAGAGCCTGGGAAACCTCAGCGCAAAACAATAAGGAGGTAGAGCAATCCAGGATGGTTCTCAATGTTATCCTTGGACTTACACAGGCACACACACTCAACTGCCCTCATGTACACACACACACACACACACACACACACACACACACACACAGACATCATGCTTGCATGCAAAAAGGGAGTCCCAATAATAACTTCCAATAAAAAAATTAAATATATAGATTTGGGAGGAAAAGAAACATTCACTTGCTAGCGAGGCACAGAAAATTTCATTGGGTGAAAAAGACTTAGCAGTATTCTCATATATTTAAGGTAGTAGTAGATATAAAATAGATAGGTTAGATATGTGATCTGGATTCGACTATGTGATTCCATTGTTTTCTTAGTGAAGCTCCATCTGGATCTTGAGATTGTGCATGCAGTGTGTGTTGATACGTTTATATGTGCACATTGTAAATATGCACAAACATACATAAATATGTTCGTGTTAAGGTCAGATGTTGTTGGTGTCTCCCTTTATGGATCTAACTTAGTTTTCTTTTGTTTCATGTACGTGTGTATGGTGTGTGTGTGTGTGTGTGTGTGTGTGTGTGTGTTTGCATATGGGTAACATCAAGTTGGCTTGAGTATTGAGAGTGATTCCAACAATGTGTAAACGTCATATGGAGGTCCTGGCAAGGTTGTGGCTAACAGGTTTCAGAGCTATGTGTGTGCGTTTGTATATGGGTGACTGTATGTGTATGTGAAAGTGTATGTACAGGAATACACTTGAGTGTGTGTGCCCTTAGAGAACTACAGGTGATATTGGGAATCATTCACAATTGCTGTTCCACTTTGTTTATGTTTTATAAAGTATTTTATTCATTTGAGAGAGTGTGAAGGTGGTACACCATGTAGGTTTCCCAGGAGCCTTACTCGCTGAATTATTCCACAGGCCCTCTACTTTATTGTAGTGAGGCTGGGTCTCTAATGTAACCTAGAGCAGGCAATCAGGGCTAATCTGGCTAGCCAACTTGCTTTGAGGATTCCCATACCTTATTTTTTTTAGCCTGGGATAGTGAAGCTTGTGCTGATCATATTAGTTAAACTGGCTAGCCAGCAAGCTCAGGGATTTTCCTGTCTACCTCCCCAGCACAGAAGCACATCATTACATCCAGGTTTTCATGTGTGTGCTGGGTATCTGAACTCAGTGTTCAGTGCTTTGGCATCAAGCCCTACACTATCGTGTGAGCCATCTAGCTCCCTTTTGTGTCTTCATTCACTTTTCTCCTTACTACTACTAAGCATATCTGCAATGTTTTTAAAAAAAATTTTAAAACAATTTATTCATTTATTGAGAGAATAGAAGTGGAAGACAGGAATGAGAGAGAGAGAGAGAGAGAGAGAGAGAGAGAGAGAGAGAGAGATTTATACCACAGTACACATGCAGGTATGGAGGTCAGGGAACAACTTTCTGGAGTCATTTTTCTCCTTCTACCACTTGGGCTTCTGGGGATCAAAACCAGGTCTCCAGGTGTGGGAGCTAAATCTTACTCACTAATCCATCTCACTAGTTTCCTCTAAAGCTTTTTAATTTTTTTTCTTTACCAAAGTACTGGATTGTATTGTATGCATAGGCATATCTCGAAGCACACCACAGTTTATGAAGAGTTTGAACAAGCAAATGAAAGCATGTTTTTTAATATTATGAATAGTACATGTGTAATTCCACCATGTTTTAAAAGACTCTTCTCTATTAAATCATGTAAATTAGATATTTTCCTGTTGTCAGTATTTCCTTCAGAAAAGGAGTAACTGAAAAAAGAAATTAAGCCTGATGATAAGGCAATAGTACACAGGCATAATTTCCTCTGAAACCTCTCTCGTGTTGTAAACACTCAGCTTTAGTCTTCAGCTTTGCTATCCTTTTTTGTCTGGAAACACATGGTCACTTTTTCCAGGCTCAAAATTCTGCAGGGCTGGAGAATTTGTAGGAAATCAGAAACTGTTATGAATTCCAAGATAATCATGGCCGTAGACACCAGATCGGTTTGAGGGGAGGATATTGAAGGCTCCACCAAGCCACCTTCTCCAAGATCTCAAAAACAACAGGCAGGTTTGCAGATACAGCTGTTAAAAGGTTTCAATGTATCAACTGGACCGTCTAGCTTGAGCTGAAGTCACCACACTCCCAAGCCAGAAGGGGACACTAGAGGAGTGACACTACCAATCAGATGCGCGGTCTGGGGATATTTATTGCTCGCTGATGTTACTTCGGAAGTCATTTCCTTGAGGAGCCTCGAGGAAGCCACAAGCAGCTTTGACCCTCGGACGCTACTGATCCAGACGAAGCAGGAAACTTACTTCCACCTGCTGACCAACAAGGAAAGGAGGTTCAGGAATCCGAGAGAAATGCTCCCCGTAGATTAAAGCACCCCGAAAAGCTGCCTCTGTGTTCTGAGCTACGCCCCCTGTAGGAAAAAGCCTTTCCTCATTTCCCTGAGACCACTAGGCCAAGGGGCGCCCAAAGATAGGTCGCCTTCCACACTACACCCCCTAAACTGATTCTTCCTGCTCAAACTTCGCCCCCAGAATCAGAGGACCCCCTCAAAAATATGCCAAGCCCTAATTTCCCGTCAGAGCTTCACCTCAGAGTGCTTTCTCCCCATATCACTTCACGATGACATGCTTCTTTTCTCCCGGCCGCCATTTTCTTTTACGCCCTGAAGTACTTTATCCCTCTCCTGTTGGCCCCTGATTGATGCACTTTGCCCAGGAATACTCCCCGCCTCATCTCTCCCTCTTGCCTATGTCCACCTTGCCCCTCTTCCTCCGCCATCCCTCCACTCCCTCTTATCCCCCCCTATCTCCTGCCTCCTGCTCTGGTCCTCGCCCCCTCGCATCCCCTGCCTCCCTCCCTCCCCTTACCTTTCCCATCCATACTACACACCCCTCCTCCCACCTGCATACACCCTCTCCTCTACCCTCCTTCCTCCACCACCCATCCCCCCACACCACTTTATCCCACCTCCCTCCTCCACCTCTTCCTCCGCATCCACCTCACCTTTCCTCTACTGCCCTCTAGCTTATTCATTTCCTGGTTTCTGAATCCACCACCACCCTCCCCTCACCAGTTCCTCCACTCTTGTCCCCTCCTCTTTCACTCACATTTCCCTTGTGTCTTTTTTCTCTCCCCTCCTTTTTGATAATCCCTCTCTCCCTGGTCCCCTTCCTAATTCTCCCTTGCCTCCGATTCCTCTTTCCGCCTCTTGCCTCCTATGCATTTCTACTCCCCAACCCTATCCTATTCCTCCTCTAAATTCTGGCTACCTCCAATCACTGTCCCTTCCTCTAACCTGCCCCCTCCTCTACCTGACCCTTCCCCTTGCAGCCTCACTGTCTAATGCCCTGGCTTACCTCTGCCCACATGTCTACCTCCCCTCCTATCCTCCTCCCTCCTTGTCTCCCTCCCCTGGTCCAGCTCTCTTTGATACATTCCCTTGCATGCCCTCTCCTCCCCTGCCCCTCCCCACCACTTCCCTTACATCTCTCTTACTGTCTCCTCTCTCCAGTCCCCTCCCCTTGCTTCTCATTTCCCTCCATTCACCTGTGGTCCTGTCTGTCTCCCCTAGTGTCCCCCAATCCTCCAGGCTACTCCCTCAACTTCTCCCTGTCTCCCCCTCCTCTCTAGTAACATTCCCTTGGCCTATTCCTCCCCTAGTTTCTTATTCATTCTCCCTTAACCTACACTTCCCCTGCCACCACTACTCCCCTCATGTCCCCCTTCCCTGGCATCCTCCCACTCCACTCTCTTCTCCCTTCCCTTTCTCATTCCCTTTCCCTTCCCCCTCCCCTCCTTTTTCTATCCCTTTCTCTTCCCTTATCCTTCTGCATCCCTTGCTTTTTCATTCCTCTTCTCTTCCCTTCCCTCCCCCCTCTACTCCTCTTTCTTTCCCCTTCTTTTTCCCTCACTTCCCCTTCTCCCTCCACTGGCCTATTTCTCCTCTGATAATTTACCCCTCCCCTCTATACCTTGCCCTCCATCCCCTCCTCCTCTTCTAACTTTCCACTGGTCTATTCATCCCCTGGATTGTAGCTCCTCCTCACCACTCGTGCCCTTGGCTGCCTCTTACTTCTTATCACCTCTTATTTCCCCCTCCCTTCCAGTCTCCTCCACCTCTTGTTGCCTTCCCTCTTCTCTCACCACCTCTTTCCTACTGCCCTCCTCTGGCTATCCTCCTCCCGTTGTCTCCCCTTTCCCTCCCCTCCACTCCCCTTCCCTTCAACTTCACCTCTTCTCTACTGCCCCTTTCCTAGTCTATTTCTTCCCTGGCTTCTGGCTGTCCCTTTCCTCACTTACTGCTTCCATCTCCTGGCTCTCCCATCTCTGTGCCTACCTCCCCCTTCTCCTCTGGCTTCAACAGTTGGCCCTCCTTTCATCCCCCCCCCCCAATTTTTCCCTTCCTCTTCTCTGTTCTCCCCTCTCTTCTACTTCCCTGTGCCCTCACTTGACCTATGCCCTCCATTGTCTAACCCTCTCTTTGTCTGTGAGACTCCAACCTTCACCTGCCACTCCCATGTCCCATCCCTTCCATGGCATCTGAATCCCTCTCTCTTTACCTTCTCTTCCTGCCCTCACCTACTGATTGTCTCAGCTCCTCTAGCCTTCAGCTCCTTTGATGTATGGTTCCTTCCCCTTTGCTCCTCTCCTCCCTCTCCCCTTCCCACCTCTCACTCACCTTTTCTCTAACTCTAATTTTCTTTCCCTTTCCCTCGCCTGCCATTTCCCTGCCATCTGGTTACCATGCCCCATCCATTAGCCTGCTTCTCCTCTGGCTTACCCTTTCCCTTGATTATCCTATTCCCACCTAACTAAACCCCAATTTGGTGACCCAACTCCATGACTAATATCCCTTGCCTATTCATCTCATGGAGTTCAGCTATCCCCACCCCATTCCCTACACCTGCAACCCTCTCTTGTCCTATATCTCCCATTGTCTACTTCCTCCCTTTCCTAACCTCTCTCCCCTTGCCTCCCTCTCCCTTTCTTTGTGCCTATCCAATAAACTTCCTCTTCCCTCACCTATCCCTGCCCTCCACCATCTCATCCCTTGCCTAACCCTCCTTTGGCCTGCTCTTCCCCTGGCATGTAGCACCCCTCCCACCACTGTCCCTCACCTTATCTTCTCCTCTCCTGCCCCCCCTTTGACTCTTGACCTTCTGTTCTAGCTGGACCTCCCCTTGCCTTCCTTTTCCCTCACCTGTCCTTCCTCTTGCCTGTCCTTCACCAGGCTTCCACCTCCACTGGTCTATGGCTCTTTCTCTTTATACCTGACCCTCAACTCACCTTTCTGCACCCTTTGTACTCTTGCCTACTCTTCCCCTGGCTTGCCTGTCCTCTTGATTGTCCTTTCCCTCTACTCCCTGTTACCTGCTTCCTCTTCCCCTTCCCTTCCCTATCTCTTCCCTTCTCTCTTCTGCCTCTCCTGCTTCTCTTTCTCTTCTCACATTCCCCTACTCTCAACATCTGCCCTCAATTCCTTCCATTTCTCCATCCCCTAACCTCCCTTCCCCTTACCTCCTCTGTTCTCCTTGCTTCTTCCTTCCCTTTCCTCCAGATTCCCTGCCTGTCACTCCTCTCCTTAGTACCAAATACCTCTTCCTTCTCCTGTATCTATACCTAACTCTGGCTAACTCTGCTATCTGGCTCTCCCTCTCTGTGCCTTCCCCTCCACACCCCTTCTGCCCTCTACCTCTCCCACTCCCTTTTCTCTTGCTTTTTCCTCCACTCCCCCCCGAAATCTGGACTCCCCTCTCACACGTTCCTCTTTCCTTGTGTGCTCTTCCCCTGCCTCTAGTTCCCCTCCAGTTTCTACTGCCCTGCAGCTCACTCTTCCTTCCAGCCCTGGCCAGAGATAAAAAGCTGTTAAACTAGAAACTTGTTATAAGAGTATATTCAAAGGTAGATATAATAAAAGTAGGAAACCACAGTGAGGGAGGGGTCAATCACCCATTTGCAAAATGGTTACTTATTATCTGCCAGACTATATGTCTTCCCCTTCTGGTGAGATCACACCCCCTCAGTTGTAAATGATCAGGAATGAAAACTTAACCAGATGTCTCATTGCTTGATGGAGGCCTACATTCTCTGCTGTAACTTGGCCCCCTCTCTCCTTGTTTCTGATGTGGCGCTCCTACCCCATCCCTCCTGTTCATACTCCTTGCAATTACTGTATTACAGAGATTTATCATCGAGTGTCTCTAGGTGGGTTGAGTGGGTTTGGTACTAGGAGCCACCTATTAGGGAGCATACGGCACTTAATTTTCTGGATCTTCCATTCCTACTGTCTCTAGCGTTTTGATCATAAAAGGCTATTGGATCTTTCAATAGCTTTTTCTGCATCTATCGAGAGTATCATGTGGTCTTGGACTGTTTTGAATGCTCCATGCCTATTTTTGTTTCTTGAACTGTTTTTCTCAACACCTCCAAATGCCTGTTGTGTTCCTGTTCAAAGTGGTTGATGCGGATGTTTAACTCCTCTTGGATTTCCTCTTTCATAGCATTAATCATTGTAATGATCATACTTTGAAAGTTGTTGTCTTGGGTCTGGCTTTCTTGGCTATTTTCTGTGAATTTGTTCTGGTTGGAATCCATCCTTAAGGGGTTAATTCTTTCAGTGGGAGATTGATCTCCTTGGGTTTTGTTTCTCATGTATCTGCACTTTGACTTGGGCATTGATGTTTTGTCTTCTAGGGCTTTTCAGTTTCTGTGTGTTTTTGACTGAACTGATTTAGTTGCTATTACTACACTTGGGCAGTTGTTACTAGTGCTTGCCTTGGGGTTGGGTATGTTTGTCTTTTGTTATTATTATTTCCTAGCTGAGGCTATTAGGCTATTAGTACATCAGTTAAATCAGGTTAAGTAGACGTGGTTAATATTAGTATGGTCGTGCACTTTTACGATGTAGCATTTTGGTGACATTTGAGAGTGAGTGATGTGTTCCCTGGAGGTGTATTTTTTTTTTTTTTTGGTGTGACTGTATGAAAAGGTTAATCTACAGTGATTAATATTAGAAAGGAACAGTAAGGTGAAAAAAAGGAGGTTTACTTATCTTTGGGCTGGATGGGAAGAATCTCTCCCATGTGAGAAGATGATTGTAGAGGTTTTCAGATGTATGGCCTTTCACCCTTAGAACTTTGCTTGAGTTTTCTTTGGACTCTATTGAATTCTGAGTAGCAGTGTGTCTTCTGTAGACCACTTGTGTGGGTCCCCAGTGGGCCCGAGAGGCAGAGCGACTGATGTTGTTAGCAGAATTCTTCCCCTGGGGCCTGGGACTTGGCTTAGTGGCCCTTCCAATCTCCAGGGATGGAGGAATGTGAGCAAGTCCTGTCCAGTTGGTCGGACATGCTGGCGGGAGGAAGAAAGGGGCTGGGGCCCAGGGCACGGGCCAGGCCAAAGCCTGAGGCAGCCCAGAGCATGCTGCTGGGACACGGGGCAACCTGGGGGACTGGAGGGCTGGGGGGTCGGGGGGCTGGGCGGACTGACTCACTCACCTGGGAATGGAGGCATTTACAAAGGCAGCGTGGGAGGGAGAAAGGGGACTGGGATACCAGGGGCGCGGCCCAGGCCCAGGCCCGAGGCAGCCTGGGTCCTGCTGCTGGACACAGGGCAACCTGGGGGGCTGGGGGGCTGGGCAGACTGACTCACCTGGGGATGGCGGCACGGACAAAGGCTGCGAGGGAGGGAGAAAAGGGGCTCCAGCATCCTTCTTAATCCTTGCTCTCATCCTTAACCAGAGTCATCATGCCTTGAGGTCAGAAGAATAAGCCAAGTACCCGTGGGAAACGCCGCAAGGCCCGACATTATAGTCAAACTCCTGAGGAGGTTCAGGAAGCAAGGGGGGGGGGCACAGGACAGGCCTTACCTGAAGCCAACAGTATTCTTGAGATGATGTCCCAAGATGATAGTCAAGCTTCTGACGAGGTTCAGGAAGCACTGGGGGCCACAGGAGAGGACTTTCCTGACATCAACAGCATTCTTGAGATGATGTCTCAGACAATTCAAATGTCCACTCTACTTGCTGAGCTCTTGTCTTGCACTTTATCAGATGATGGTTTAAGTGATATCTCTGATGATGGAGAAAGTGCATTTGAAATGCCATGCTACCATAAGCTACACCAAGTAGCCGTGACCAATAAGGCTGATGTGCTGTTCCAGCTCCTACTTGACAAGTATAAAGTAAAGCATCTCACTTCCATGGAAGATATGCTGAAGGTGGTCAACAAGGAAGAAATAAATGAGTTCCCCGAGATCCTCAGGAAAGCTACCGAAAAGCTGGCAAATGTCTTTGCCGTTGAAGTGAGGGAAGTCGACTCAAACCATCAGACCTACAACCTTATCAGCAAGCTGAAACTCCTCAACAATGGGAGAGTTCGCGCTGGCCAGGGCTTTCCCAAGACTGGTCTCCTAATGACTATCCTGGGTTTGATCTTCATAAATGGCAACCATGCCAGTGAAGAAAGCATCTGGAGAACCCTAAGACCTTTAGGGGTGTACCCTCAGAAGAAGCACCCAGTCTACGGAGAGCCACAGAAACTAATCACCCAAAATTTTGTGAAGCTGAAGTACCTGGTGTACCAGCAGGTAGCCAACAGCAATCCCCCATGTTACAAGTTCCTGTGGGGTCCCCAGGCCCATGCTGAAACCACCAAGATGAAAGCCCTTAAGTTTCTTGTCAAGATCCCGGAAATCTCCCCTGTTTCCTTCAGCAATTTTTATGTGGAGGCTTTGAAAGATGAGCAAGAGTGAGGAAACAAAAAGAAGTATGCAGCAAAACCTCGCAATATTGCCAAAGTCAATGTCATTCCTGTGGCTGTGTGGGTACCAACCTCGAAAATCATAGTTAAAATCTGAGACGTTTTTATTATTCAAAGAAGAGGTAGCAATACTTTAGGAATTTTCTTGAAAACATGAAAGAGCCCCAAAGATGGTGTAATGCAGTCAAAAAGAAAAAAAAAATGAACCTTATGTTTTGGAATTTCTTTTATTCTGCTTTTTTATGAAGTTAAATCTTTTAAGCCTTTCTTCTTGATGGTTGTTGTAAAAAGAAAAAAAGAAAAAATTTTGAAAGTTAGACATTGTTTCTTGACTGTTTATTCACCAAACTTTTTTTTACATTTTTATTTTAATAGGATTTGAGACAGAAACTCTTTTTCGTCCAGATTGTAGCCTTAGTCTCACTATGTAGCTGTAACTGGCCTTAATCTCTTGGTCCTCCTACCTCCACATCACCAGTGCTAGGAGTGTATGACTATGCATGTTACACTAAATGTTTCCTGAGCACATTCTCTTCAGAAGACCCTGAATTATCCCAGGAGACTAAGATAAAAACCAAGCTCTTGCTTCTAGAATAGAATGCACAAGCTTCAGTTATGTCAGTATGATGAAGTATGCTTTGTGAGTTAAGGTGAAGGGGTAAGAAAGAGTAAAAATGATGGTATTTCCTAGGAGGGCAATCAAGTAGAAATTTCCTGAGGAAGGCAATTGGGACATTTGGGAAAGAACATACCCTGCCTAGTGGGCAGTAGTATCCATTGTTCCTGAGTGGTGGGTTCATTAGACTTGTGGAAGTGGAGACAACATGCCTCATAGTTGAAAGAAAACCTTGTAAATCTAAGCTGGCTACTTCAAAATGTCACCCATGGGTTGTGTTGGGGGAAGGAACATCAACTTAACAGACTTCTAATTTTTATGGTTCTGGAGATGAAAGGGGCAACAAGTTCAGTTCTCAGGAGGCTCCCCATCATTATCTGCCTTTTAGCTGTTACCTCACATGGAGGACAGGGAGAAAGAGAGAGAGAAAAGAATTGGGGAGAGAAAGGGAAAAAGGAAGGAAAGGAAAACATGCAATGATACAGATTCGACTTTCTGAAACTAAATAATGTAGGCACCATGCAAAATAAAATTAATGAAATATAGAAGCGTCAAACTATGACTGAGTTCATTTTGCTCTGGGGTTTCTGTGAGTTTATAGACTTCCAGACCTTACATTTCAATCTTTAAAACATCTTAGTTTTTACATGGTGAAAAGGATCCAGTTTCACTCTTTGGCATGGATACATGCACAGTCACCAGTATCTTTTATTAAAAGGCCTTTCTCCACTCTCTATGAGAACCCTTAATAAAAGTTTTTAAAGCATATGTAAACATGTTGGCTTCTGAGCTCTCTATTATACTCTAACCTAACTTATAAGTGGACAAAACAACTTGAAAAGAGGGCAAGTGAAAAGGCTCAGCACTAAATATGTTTGCTGTACACCCCTAACAACCTGTATGAAAGTGAGATTTGGTGTCCTGCCTCCCACAATGAGATGGGAGGCAGAGATAAAGAAACATACTTGATCCTACTTAATTTAGAAAAATATACAAATAAAATTAGTATCATAGCCCAGAAAAAAAGATGCTAATATCGAAATAGATACTCTGTGTGTGTATATGTATGTGTTTTCTATGTGGGTGGGTATAAATGTGTGTGGACATGATACAAGAGGGCACTTAAGTGTGTATGCTAGTGAAGGCCCAAGGGTGACATTTGGAATCATCCTGGGTTGTGTTGATATCTCATTGCTTTTCCCTGGGGTTTCCCAGGTTGCATCTTTCTGAATTGGAATTGCAGCCCTCTGCCTGTGCAGCATATCTTTTTACATGAGATTTGTGGATCTTAAATCAGAATTCTTTTCTTTGAACCATTTGAACCATTGCTTTTAACCACTGAGTGGTCTCCCCATTCCCCAAAACTAAATATGGTCCAAGTATCTTATAGGAAGAAAAGTTTATCTTTTAAAAATTTTTACAAAGAAATATTTCATTAAGTGTACATAGTGATTTTTTCAGTGCTGGGCATTAATCTGTGGTTGTAGAACATGTTAAGGAATTAATCTACTACTGAATTACATCTCCAGACATCCTTTTACTATTTATTTTAAGATAGGTTATGACTACGTTCCAAAGACTGACCTTGAAATTTCTGTGTAGTACAGAAGTCCTTGAACATGTGATTCTCTTGCCTCAATCTCTAGAATAGTTGGGATTAAGGGTCTGTTACGAGGCTACACTTTCAAATTATTATCAACATTTTCAAAAATTGTTTAATAATTCCAAATTTATCAAATGAACTTTGTTAATAGTCTTTTTTAACCAGTTTTTGGTTTAAAGAAAAATTGAACCAAACATACAAAGAGGTCTATTTACCTTCTCCATTCACCCAACGTCTCTCACACAGTTTTCCAAATTATCAGCATTAATTTCTGGTATTAGTGTGGTATATTTGATACAATTCATACGCCAATATTCACACAAAACTAGTAATGAAAGCCCCAGTTTTCATTAAGGATCACTTTGTGTCTTACAGTTCTGTATCTTTAGATAAGTCTCAATATCATGTGTTTTACATTGCAGCATTGCAGCACTGCACAAAGCAGAAGGAGGGAGGGAGGGAGGGAGAGAGAGAGAGAAAGAGAGAGAGAGAGAGAGTGAGAGAGAGAGAGAGAGAGAGAGAGAGAGAGAGAGAGAGAGAGAGAGAGAGTATTCATCAGAAGGCAGTGTGTGTGCCTGTGGAGGCCAAAACGTGACTTCAGCTGTCATCCTGGATTGCTTCTACCTCCTTTTTGTTTCACTCTGGGCTCTGCCTTCCAGAGTTGAAAGGGCAGGCCACAAACACTTCTGACTGGAGTTTTTACCTGAGATCTGGAGATTGGCACTTAGGTCCTTCTGCAGATTTATAACCCCTTAGTCATCTCTCGAACCCCACTTATTTATTATTTCCTCACTCAAATTCCTGTGCAATTCCACTTCCATAATAATGTGTGACTGTAATCACACAATATGTAACCTTTTCAGACATCTTGCTCTCTGAGCAATGTGCAATTTAAGTACTTTTATTTTGTTTTTTATGACTTCATTGATCATTTTATGGTTAAATTTAATACTGCTATCTGGATATAATATAGTTTATCCAGTCTCCTGCTCCAGGAATTCGTTGGATTTAGGAAAATTCTGAATAAAGCTGCTATAAATAGCTGTGTGTAGATATTTATATTTACCACTTCTTTGTGTAAGTGCTAAAGATCATTATTACTAGGACACATTATCAAACTATGTTTAGCCTGTAAGAAATGTCTATCTTCCAAAGTGACTGTGCAATTTCTCTTTCCCACAGGCAAGGAATCACAGCTTTTACTGCTCTACTTCTTCACTAGCACTAGATGTTGCTTTTGTTTTTTACTTCAAAAAGTTTGAATATATTTTCAAGTACATTTAATGAAACTTTTTTTCATTATGCATTGCTGAAACAAAATATCCATTGCAAACAACTTAGGGGAAAAGGTAATGTTATTTCATAATTCCAGGTTATGGTCCATCCTGGCAGGAAATTCACAGGAGCAGGAGCTGACAGAACTGTTCATAACACAACCACAGTCAAGAATCAGAGGGAAAATGAATGCATATATATATTTGTCTATGTTCAGCTAACTCTCACAATCTTTATGCAGTTTTATACCACTTGCCTAAGGATTGATTGGTTCTGCCCCACATAGGCTTGGTCTTCCCACATCAATTATGCTATCAATAAGGCAATCATCTATATGGAGGCTCAGAGTACTTTTTAAATCTAGATAATAACTTTTATGTAGATGCAGAGAACTGCCTCCAAGGTGTCAGGGTGGCTATTAATACTAACTATCACAAAGCAATGAATTATGGTTATTAGAATTTAACCATGATATTTTGAAATTAACTACATTTTTTTAAGTTTCAATCAGGTTCCAAATTAAGAACATTTCATGCAAATCAAAATCTCCCTGAGACATCATCATATGACGGTCAGGATGGCAAAAACCCACAATACAAACAACACCAAATGCTGGAGAAGTTGTGGAGAGAGGAGAACTCTTCTCCATTGCTGGTGGGAATGCAAGCTCATACAACCACTCTAGAGAGCCGTCTGGAGATTCTTTTTTTTTTCTTTTGGTGAACTCTTAGTGGCAAATTTTTTTTATTTTTTTATTAATACATTTTTATTATTATTTCAGCTCATCAAACTTAATAGGTACATCAGTTCCCTCCCTCCCTCCTCCTCCCCCCGAACCCCCTGCTCTCCCTCCCCTCACCCCTGCCGCCCCATCCCCCCCCTCCCCGCGCCTCCAGCCAGAATTCCCAGAGTCCAAAGTGTCTCTGTTAAGCTTTAGACCTGTTGATCTATCCCATGTTGAGAGGGCGGTGTTGAAGTCCCCAAGAATTATCGTTTGGGGGTTGATTTCTTCCTTTAGGCGCTGTAGGGTTTTCTTAATGAATGTGAAGGGGCCCGTATTGGGTGCATATATGTTCAGTATTGTGAAGTCTTCCTGGTGAATTGTACCTGTGACTAAAATGTGGTTTCCATCCGTGTCTCTTATAATTTTCTTTGGTTTGAAGTCCACTTTTTCTGATATCATAATGGCTACCCCTGCCTGTTTTCTGCTTCCATTTGCTTGTAGAGTTGTTGACCAGCCTTTTATTTTTAGAGCATGCCTAACCTTTGTGGTGAGATGGGTTTCCTGCAGGCAGCAGATTGATGGATTGTGATTTTTAATCCAAGTTTGTAATCTGTGTCTCTTGATCGGTGAATTAATTCCATTAACATTTAGTGTTATAATGAAGAAACTATTTTTAATTCCAGACATTTATTATGTTTAGTAGTTTTTATAAGTATATTGCTTCGCTTTTAATGGTGTTATATTTGCCTTCTGTTCTCCTGGATATTCCTGTTTTTTTCTTCACGCTTGAATATCATTTCTAGCATTTTTTGAAGGCCTGGTTTGGTGGACATGTATCCCTTCAAGTTGTCTTTGTGCTGGAAGATTTTTCTTTTTCCCTGGATCATGATGGATAGTTTTGCAGGGTAAATCAGCCTGGGGTGACATTTTTGCCCATTCAATTCTTGAAGTATGTCTCTCCAAGCTCTTCTTGCTTTTACTGTTTCGATTGAGAAGTCATTTGTTATTTTAATAGGTTTACCTTTAAAAGTGACTTGTTTTTTTCTCCCTTGAAGCTCTCAGCACCAGTTCTTTATCTTGAATGTGGAGTGTTTTAACTATTATTTGCCGTGGAGTGCTTCTGTTTTGGTCGTATCTGTTTGGGGTGCGGAATGCCTCTTGTATATGGATGGGCCTCTCTTTTTTTAGATGAGGAAAGTTTTCCTTGATGATCGTATGAAAAATTTGCTCAGGGGTGTTATTTTGAGATTCTTGCTCTGGTATTCCATGAATACGCATATTAGGCTTCTTCAGGGTGTCCCATATCTCTTGGATATTTCTCTCAAGTTATCTTTTTGGCTTTAACAACTTCTTCCATTGAGCTGGTTAGTACTCCCACTTTATCTTTAAGGTCTGAAATTCTGTTTTCTGCTTCGTTAGTTCTGTTGATAAGACTCTCTGTGGCGTTCTGGGTTGAAGATAACTTGTCTTGTAGCTCAGTTTTAAACTCTGATTGAGTCTGTTTTAACTTCTCTATGCCAGTTTTTGTTTCTTGCAGTGTTTTTCTCAACTCCTCCAAATGTCTGTTGTGTTCCTCTTCAAAGCGATTGATTCGATTATGTAATTCCTGCCAGATTTCCTCTTTCATAGTATTGAACATGGTAATTATCATATTTTGAAAGTCGTTATCCTGGGTCAGGCTTTCTTGGCCTTTTTCCATGGGTTTGTTCTGGTTGGAGTCTAGGTCCCGGGGTGAGGCCCAGCTGGACTGCGCGCGTGTCCCATCAGGCGGAGTGGGGTGGGGTAAAGGGAGCCCATCTGGAGATTCTTAAAGAAGATAAAGATTGAAGTGGCATATGACCCTGCTATTACACCTTTGATATTTATTGTTTTGGTGGTATTATACTTTTATTCTCTCCTCCTTGATACACTTGTTCTTTTCTTCAAGCTTGAGTATCATTTCTAGCATTTTTTGAAGGCCTAGTTTGGTAGACATGTATCCCTTCAAGTGTCTTTGTGCTGGAAAACTTTTCTTTCTCCCTCAACCATGACAGATATTTTTGCCGGGTATATCAGTCTGGGTTGGCATTTTTGCTCATTTAATACTTGAAGAATGTCTCTCCAAGCTCTTCTTGCTTTTCCTTTTTCCATTGAGTAGTCATTTGTTATTCTAATAGGTTTACCTTTAAAAGTGAGTTGCTTTTTTTCTCTTGAAGCTCTCAGCACCTTTTCTTTTTCTTGAATGTGGAGTGTTTTGACTATTATTTGCAGTGGCTATTTTCTATTTTAATCATATCTGTTTGGAGTGCGAAATGCCTCTTGTATTCGGATGGGCCTCTCATTCTTTAGTTGTAGGAAGTTTTCATTTATGATGATTTGAAATATTTCCTCAGGTGTGGTATTTTGGGATTCTTGTTCTGGTATTCCCTGAATGCCCATGTTAGGCTTCTTCAGGGTGTCCCATATCTCTTGAATGTTCCTCTCAAGTATCTTTTTCGGTTTAACAATCTCTTCCATTGAGCTGGTTAATTCTCCCACTTTGTCTTCAAGATCTGAAATTCTATTTTCTGCTTCATTTGTTCTGCTGATAAGACTCTCTGTTGAGCTTTGGGTTGAAGATAACTTGTCTTTTAGTTCAATTTTAAACTCTGCCTGAGACTGTTTTAACTGCTGTATGCTTATTTTTGTTTCTTGAACTGTTTTTCTCATCACCTCCAAGTGCCTGTTGTGTTCCTGTTCAAAGTGGTTGATGTGGATGTTTAACTCCTCTTGGATTTCCTCTTTCATAGTAGTAATCATGGTAATGATCATACTTTGAAAGGTGTTGTCTTGGGTCTGGCTTTCTTGGTTATTTTCTCTGAATTTGTTCTGGTCGGAATCCATCATTATGGGGTTAATTCTTTCGGTGGGAGATTGGTCTTCTTGGGTTTTGTTTCTCGTGGATCTGCACTTTGACTTGGGCATTGTTGTTTTGTTTCTTAGGACCTTTCAGTTTCTGTGTGTTTTTCACTGAACTGATTTAGTTGGTATTATTACACTTGCCAGTTATTACTAGTGCTTGCCTTGGATTGGGTACATTTGTCTTTTGTTATTGTAATTTCCTAGATGAGGCTATTAGGCTGTTAGTACATCTGTTAAGTCAGGTTAAGTAGATAAGGGGTGAATATTAGTATGGCAGTGCACTTTTACGATTTAGTATCTTGGTGATATGTGAGGGTGAGTGGTGTACTCCCTGGAGTTATATATGTTTTGGGGGTGGCTGTATGGAGAAGTTGATCTACAGCAATTGATACTAGAAAGGATCAGTAAGGTGAAAAAAAGGGAGGTTTACTTATCTTTGGGCTGGATGTGAAGAATCTCTCCCACATGATAGGATGATTGTAGAGGACTCCAGATGTATGGCCTTTGTCCCTTAGAGTTTTACTTGAGTTTCCTTTGGACTCTATTGAATGGTGAGTAGCAGTGTGTCTTCCGTGGACCACATTCATAGGTCTCTGGTGGGCTGGAGAGGCATAGGGTCTGATGTTGATGGCAGAATTCTTCACCTGGGACCTGGGACTTGGCTTAGTGGCCCACCCAAGCTCCAGGGATGGAGGAATGTGAGCAAGTCCTGTCTGGTCGGGCAAAGGCATGGGCCGTAGGAAGAAAGGGGTGTGGTCCGGGGCGGGGCCCAGGTGAAGCCAGAGGCTGCCTGGGTGCCGCTGGGACACGGGGGCACCTGGGGAGGCTCGGCAGACTCACCTGGGACCTAGCGCAGGCTGGAGGTGGTGGCACAGGCGGGAGGACACAAGTGGCTTGCTATTCCACTTTTGGGAATAACCCAACAAACAGCAAAAATTCACCTTGATAGCACAAACATGACCATGTTCATAGCAGCACTGTTTACAATAGCAAAGGCATGGAATCAACCCAAATGTCCAACAGTTGACCAGTGGATAAGGAAAGTATGGTACATGTACACAATGGAATACTACTCAGCCACCAAATATGATCAATTAATGAAATTTGCCGGGAAATGGATGGAATTAGAGACAATTATATTAATTGAAGTATCCCAAACACAAAAAATTAAGCACCGTATGTACTCCATAATAGGTGGATGCAAGTACCAAACCCACTTAGAGACACACTCAAAGATAAATGTCTGTAATACCTACAGTAATTGCAAAGATTATAAACAGTAGGGAAGGGGAAGGAGGGCCCCATCAGAAACAAGGAGAGATGGGATCATGTTACAGCAGAGAAAATAGGCCACCATCAAGGACTGCAAGTAAGTAATGAGACATCTGGTTAAGTTCAGAGACTTTCCTTCTTCATCATTTGCAACTGATGGGATATGATCTCACCAGAAGGGGAGGGCATATAGTCTGGCAGATAAAAAGTAACCATTTTGCAAATGGGAGACTGACCCCCCCACCGTGGTCTTCTACTTTTATTCCATCTACCTTTGAATGTACTCTTATAATAAGACTCTATTTTAACAGCTTTTTATCTCTGGCCAGAGGATGACATCAAATACCCATCAGGATGGAGCCAAGGGCATTGCAGGAGCAGCAAAACTGAAAAAAATCAATAAACCATAATTCAGAACATCAGAGACTCTACATCAACCACATGGAACCAGGCCAGGCTAATCTCTCCCCATCCTGAAGCTCAGGGAAATTTGCAGAAGAGGGGGCAGTAAGATTGTAAAAGCACAAGGAAGGGGAGGAGTAGTGACATGCAAGATACTCCACACAAGTTAGCACCAAAGCAATCATAATAGGACTTTGCATGACCTGCACAATGACCAACACATTATTGACCCCTCAAAGTCTAGCATGGACTAAAGGCACTAGGATCTTTGGAGGCTAGGAATTAACGGCCACAGTAGTGTTCCTATACTTAAGGGGAACAAAAGAAAGAGTTCTAGGAGATGCCACTGAGTCCTTATACCTCATCAGAGAGTAGGGAAGGCGGGAAAGGAAAGGGAAAAGAGGGGAGGGAGCAAGGGGGTCCAGGGAGAATTGGAGGGAAGGAGGAGACCGGTGTACCTATTAAGCTTATATGAGCAGAAATAAATAAATAATTATAAATAATTAAGAACATTTCATAAATATATCATGTAAAGAAAAAATATCAGAAGCAAATGTATGTAAGTACATACAAACACTACTCTAAAGACAACTAGGGGCTGCCTAAATGGCTAATCTGACAAGATACTTGCTGCTAACCCTGATGAGTTGAGTTTGATTCCTGAAACCCATGTGATAGCAGGGTGAACCTACTCTTGCATGTTGACATTTGATGTCCACCTGCACGACAGCAATCTCACACACACCCCAGAATAAGGAAAAAATAAAATAAAATAAAATAAAATAAAATAGAAAGGGCTCAGGGGTTAAGAGTCTGCCTCATAAGCGGAAGGACCTGAGTTTGTATCCCCAATCCCAGCTAAAAATGAAAGACAGAAATGACTTTGGTCTTCACTTTCTGCTCTGGAAGGTGGAATGTGGAAAATTCCTGTGTGAAGCAAAACGGAGGTTGAAGCAACCCAGGATAATTCCTGAAGTCACCTGTGGGCCACCACAGACACATATAATATGTTCTGATGAACACACACAGACATACATACACACACACACACACACACACGCACACACACACACACACGTGCAAAAATAAATAAATAAGACACTTTAAAAAGTTATAGAAAATGATATGAAAAGAAATTCAGTGGAATTAATAGGGTCAGATTTTCAAGGTCAGCCTCAGCTGCATGATGAATTTGAGACCAGCCTTGGATATATGAGTCCCTGCCTCACAAACCAAAACAGAACAAAGCAATATTTGAATATCAAACAGGAAACAAACAAGGAGAAACAAGTGTTTGCAAATTCCTTTTTTTATTGAATAAGTAACATTTCATGTATATATAAATAATTAAATGTACATCACAAATTTCGTGTCATTGTTGAATGTGAGTTGTCCCTTACAGACAAGTGTTTGAATGCTGAGTTGAAGTTGATGTTAGGGAAAGTAGTGGCATCTTTAAGTGAAGCTTTGCTGGAGGAAGGCAGGTCACAGGGGACGAGGCTTGAAATTGTGTAATCCCACTTTGCTTCCACGAGCAATCTATTCTTTCATTTTGCTGTTAGCTGTGACCTAAACCACTTCCAGCTTCTTCATCCACTATGACTTTTCCATCATAGTGAACTGTATCTCCCCTCTGAAAAATTAAGCCAAATAAATCTCTCTTTCTTCCCTTAAGTTGCTTGTATTTGGCTCTTGTCTAATAGAAACAGAAATAAAAAGTAATTATAACAGACAGAAGGCAAATAAAACATCAGGCATAAAATTTTATTTCATAATTCTCTTAACACTGGTAGTCCTAATATTATACTAATTTTCAGATTAACTACATTATCATTATATTATTTTCTATTGTATTTCTTTTACTCCTGTCTTCCTCACTGAGTCAATGGTTTAGAATTTGAGATCTGATAACACAAGGTTGGAAGAAACTACGTACAATATCCCTGATGCTTTTTGCTTCCTTATATTCACTTATGCTCATAATTTCGGGACAGATCTATAAGGAACATAAAAAACCTCAAATTTTTGGAAGGAAAGCTTAAGAACTTCCAGCTCTACAATAGCAGAATTGGCAATACTGTGAACTCTTTTAGAGAGAAACACAGACAGAAAACAGGAAGAGGGAGAGAAAAATTCAGGAACACAAAATTGATAACACCTGAGTCTTTTAATTCCAGTTCATTCACCAAATGTTGAGCATAAACATTTTTATTTCCTTAGAAATGAGCTTGTAAGTAATAGGAAAGGTCCAGTTAAATAGTAAATCCTACCAAGAAGAATCAACTCTGTTTCAAAGAAGGGGAGAATGTCAAAAAGAGCAGGAACCTTATATAAGTGATAATACTAAAATGTTTCTTCAGTCATGAAACTAAATGAGTACAGTATATTTGAAGGGAAATATTTCTGTTGCAGTCTGCCTGCATGGTTGCTGATAAATGATCATCAACAGCTTAAGGGAACAAGAAGTTTATTTCCTTACGACAGTCCGGTTACAGTTCTCAGTCTAGCTTGATGGGAGAGCAAGCACCAACAACAGGGCTGAGGAATCTGGCCACAATATCACCGCATAACAGCTGAGAGATGGACAATCCTTACTTGCCAGACCAGCATGTCTGGCCAAGTAAACAGAAGGATGCCGACTCTCTCAACCAGCTTTCATGTTTTATTCCAGGGTCTAATCCCACCCACCATAGGCTGGGCCTTCCCCATTAGCTAGACAATCTCTTGCAGGTTTGCTCTGGACTTAACTCAACCATTAATTCTCTACAAATGTGCCCAAAGCTCAAACCCTCAACAGTCAAGTTGACACCTGTGCTTAACTATGATAGTTCCCATATTAAAGACTTTCATATTTCATTATATAGTCCGTTTGTGGGTTTGTTTTAAAATTTGTGACTAAAATTAATAATTTCAGTATTGATTCTGAAGAGGATAGATAGAAAATAAAGTGAAGTTCATCTATTTCAGAATTATACATATTTTACATGTTTTTAAACACATGATAATCACAAATGCACATTTTTATCATCTGGTTTATATAATTATAAATATATAATCTATGTAGTAGTAAACTAGCAATTCATACATGTTTAATTACTTTCCACATTTATATGATAAAATATACAACAAAAGCAATTTTAGAGTAAAAAGGTCTATATTGGATCAAAGTTCCCATCACCATGATGGGAAAGTCCTAGTGGCAACAGCTTTAGGCACCTGGTCATGCATTTAAGAGAGAGAGATGTGCACATGCTATTAGTTTTCTTGACTTGTTTAGTTTATTTATGAGAAAGAGAGAGAGAGAGAGAATGTGAAAACCAGAGAATGATTTTTGAAAGTCAGTTTCCTTCTATTGTATAGGCTTCCAGGGATTGAACTCAGTTCACCCAGTGTGTCTGGAGGCATCCTCAGCTTCTGAACCATATCAGTTATCCCAAAAGGTAACTTTTTTTTAATCTCTAGGGATCAAGCCAGAGGTGTGATACCTCCTTTATGATGAGTCTTCCCATCTCAGATGGTTAACTTAATCATCATAACTCCTCAGGGAAACATCCAAGGCTAACCTGATTTAAGTAAACCCTCACCAGCCAGAGAGATGACTCAGCAGGTAAAGGTGCTTCTGTCACCATGCCTGATTACATGAATTCAACTCCCAGAACCCCATAGTGGAAGGAGAGAAACAACTTTCACATATTGTCTTCTGACCTCTACACATATGCAACTGCACATATGACATATGTACCTGTACACATACTTGTACACATTCAAAATACATAAATGTAAAAAATTTAATCATTTATAGATATGCTTGGAAGCTTGTCTTCTATGTGGCTCTTGATCCTGTTAAGCTGACATTTAATACTAAACATGGCAATATAATTATAAATACATAAGTTCAATATTTCACAGTATATATCGCATATAATTCCTTATATATTAATTTATGGAAAGGACAAATCAGCTATGGATGATTACAAATAGAATGGTTAATTTAAAAACTGGCTAAAATATGTATACCTATGTAAAAATTTCAAAGAATATATAAAAATATATAAACAATGTTGTTTAAAATATCAGAAAAGCTAACAAAGTTTGAGAGAGAGCTTATTCAATTAAAGTTAAGAAACAGGAAAACAAATAGCTTTTCTAATGTTTTCCCCTTGTGTCTTTTTCCTAATGTGATCTATTTTTCATTTATAATTTCTAAGTTGATTATCTTCTACTTTGATGAAAATATGTGCATATTTTAAAACATTTATTTGTTCTGAAAGGTCTGGATATTTTTTGAATAAAGTTGTCATCATGATATTAAGCATACAGTACTTTTTCAGATACTATAAATCTGAAAGAATTCCAAGACAATGATATAAATATGAAAAATGTTTATTGAAAGTTTGCTTAACAAAATGGGTGAGAATTTTACTTTATTGATATGTTTTTAGTATTAATAGATATTGCTAAAAAGAATGATGGTTAAACATAGATTTCAGTCCTCATTTTAAAACTAGAAAACAGAAACTCTGTTTTATCCATTCAATTTTTGAGTTCCTTCAAAATCATGTGCAAGAATAGCATGTGCAAGAATAACATAGTGATCTACAGTCAAATATTATTTTAATGATGTGTTAGCTGACAACTTGATTAGATTCCCCTTCAATTTCTTGGAAAGCAGTGAAGTGGAAAACACTTGCCTCACAAAATGATTTGTTTGCTAGTAATTAGAGTCATTCATTTTCCCAAAACCAAGATGATTATTACAAATTATGTTTTGTTTGATTTTCTATAAGTTTTTACCACCTGGGACAAAACTTAAGGATAGAATAGATATTTTCTTTCTTTTATAAATAATAGAGATATATGAGAACAGGAAGGGGAAGAAGAACCAACAGACCTATGGTATATGAATCCTTGATAGGCCCATTTTAAGAAAGTCTGTGGAGTTAAATACTTGAAGATCATTATCTTAGTACAATCCATGTTTTCATACTGTAGGGAAATGTGCTAGAGTGTAGGGTTCACAAAATTTATTAATAGCTGGTGGGCTTCTGAATTAGGTCATTGTTTATTTGTCCAGTTTCTAAAACTGGGAGTCTCTGAGTTGCTGTGGCACTCCAAAGACCTTCTACCATCTACACTCTGTACCTCTGACCACTATAGTCATTTTTATTATTAAGAATCAAATGAGTTTCTGTCCATGTCCTCTTTTCCTCACCTCCCTCCTCTCCTCTTACAACCTCACTTTACTTCACACATCTGTCCCTGTCCTTTATGCACTCTGGATGTATGAACCACAGGGCTCCCTTTGGGATACCTGTACTAGTTAAGCACCAGGCCTCTGTGGTAGTTTAAGTGGTCTTTCAGTGGGTAAACTCACAGGTGGGAAACATCCCCTTCACTTGAGCTGGACGTGTCCCTAGGGAGTTGTCCTAATTAGGCACAGATGTCAACTTGACAGTTAAGGGTTTGAGCTCTGGGCACCTTTTTGAAGAATTAGTGGTTGGGTTAAGCCCAGAGCAAACCCTCAGGAGACTGTATAGCTGATGAAGAAGGCCCAGACTATGGTGGGTGGGACCAGACCCTGAACAGATGAATGAATAAAATACTGAGAGTCGATTGAGGAAGTTGGTATTCTTTTGTACACATGGCCAGATATACTGGTCTGGGAAGTAAGGATTTTCCCTCTCTCAGTCATTACATAGAGATGGTGTGGCCAGTTCCCTAGGCCTTGCTGGAGTGTGAGCTCTCCTGTCAAGCTGGACTCTAACCAAATAATGGTAAGAGACAATAAAGCCCTTGTTCAAATAAGTTGTTTGATGATCATTTATCAGCAACCATGTAGGAGAACTGCAACAGAATTTGGTACCCAGGAAGTTGGGTGTTGCTGATAAATCTGACTATGTGAACTTTGTGGCTTTTGAATGGTTTTGCTGAACAAAGTTTGAAATGTTTGAAGGTTTTGTCTTTGTGGATTAAGGATACCATTCTGCAGAGTATGGTGGGCCATTTGGAAAATAGTGATGCTGACAGATCGGTGAATTGTTTGGTTACAGTTTCTGATGAGGGGAACAAGGACTTTAGTGAAGTTGAATTTAAACACAGTAGACTGGTTTGCTCGACACAGGAGAGCTGTGTTGGTGGCCATGAAGCTCTCGATGTGGAAAGGGCAGGCAGCAGAATATATGCTGCTGTTGGTAAAATGAACATAAGTGAAGGAAAACCTAATGACTTACACTGGGACAGTGGAAGACATGAGAACCACATGGCGAATTTTTGGTTTGAAAACCCAGATTCCATAAAAGGCTGTTGGATCTTGTCAAAAGCTTTTTCTGCATCTACCAAGAGTATCATGTGGGTTTGGATTTTGGACTGGTTTACATGATGAATTACATTTATTGATTTGCATCTGTTGAAACAACCAATGGAAGGAACCTTTATCAATATAATAAGAGCTGTATACAACAAGCCCACAGCAAGGATTATACTCAACGGGGAAAAACTGGAAGCATTCCCACTTCAATCAGGAACTAGACAAGGCTGTCCACTCTCACCACTTCTATTCAGTATTGTACTTGAAGTCTTAGCTGAAGCCATAAGACAAGAAAGGGACATAAGAGGGATTCAAATCGGCAAGGAAGAAGTCAAGCTATCCCTATTTGCAGATGACATGATCTTATACCTGAGTGATCCAAAAAACTCCACCAGGAAGCTCCTGGAACTAATTGAGAAGTTCAGCAGGGTGGCAGGATACAAAATAAATGTGCAAAAATCAGAGGCCTTCCTATATGCCCAGAATGAAAGAAGTGAAAAAGCCTTGAGAGAAACAATCCCATTTACTATAGCCCCTAAAAAAATGAAATACCTTGGTATAAACCTAACCAAGGAGGTAAAAGACCTTTACAATGAAAACTTTAAAACCCTAAAGAAAGAAATTGCTGAAGACACCAGAAGTTGGAAAGACCTCCCATGTTCCTGGATTGGCAGAATCAACATTGTAAAAATGACGATCCTACCAAAGGCAATATACAAATTCAATGCTATACCAATTAAAACCTCAAAGCAATTCTTTAAAGAAGTTGACCAAACAATCTCAAAATTCATATGGAGGCACAAAAGACCCAGGATAGCAAAGACAATCCTGAGTAACAAAAACACTGCTGGAGGTATCACCATACCAAATCTTAGTCTATACTACAAAACCATAGTTATAAGAACAGCCTGGTATTGGCTCCAAAATAGACACACAGATCAATGGATAAGGATTGAAGACCCAGATATAAGCCCACAAAATTACAGCCATTTGGTGTTTGACAAAGCAGCCCAAAGTATCCAATGGAAAAAGAACAGCATCTTCAACAAATGGTGCTGGCAAAACTGGATCTCCACATGCAGAAGATTAAAACTGGACCCGTACTTGTCACCATGTACAAGACTTAATTCCAAATGGATCAGGGACCTTGATATATAAAAACCATAGTTGAAAGGATAGGGAACTCCCTCGAGCTGATTGGGATAGGCCAACATTTCCTAAACAGACATCCAATGGCACAGTCACTGCTACCAACTCTCAACAGTTGGAATCTTATGAAATTAAAGAGCATCTGTTCAGATAAAGAGACTGTAACACGAGCTCAAAGGCAACCCACAGAATGGGAGAAAAATCTTCGCGAACCTCATATCTGATAGAGCTCTACTATCCAGAGTGCACAAAGAACTTAGAAAACTAAACATCAAGGAAACCAATGGCCCAATTAAAAAATGGGCCCTGGAACTTAAAAGAAACTTTACCAGGGATGAAATTAAAATGTCTAACAAATATCTTAAAAAATGCTCCACTTCTTTAGACATCAGGGAAATGAAAATCAAAACTTCCCTGAGATATCATCGCACCCCAGTCAAGATGGCAAAAATCCACAATACAAACAACACCAAATGCTGGAGATGATGTGGAGAGAGGGCAACTCTCCTACATTGCTGGTGGGAATGCAGGCTCATACAGCCACTCTGGCGAGCCATCTGGAGATTCTTAAAGAAGTTAAAGATTGAAATGCCATATGACCCTGCTATCCCACTTTTGGGAATAACCCCCCATGCAGCAGAGGTTCGCCTCGATAGCACAAGCTCGACCATGTTCATAGCAGCACTGTTTACAATAGCAAAGTCATGGAATCAACCCAAATGTCCAACAGTTGATGAGTGGATAAGGAAACTGTGGTACATCTATACAAGGGAGTACTACTCAGCCATCAAAAATGATGAATTACTGGAATTTGCCAGGAAATGGATGTCATTGGAAACAATTATATTAAGTGAAGTATCCCAAACCCAGAAAATTAAGCACAGTATGTACTCCCTAATAGGTGGCTCCTATTATCAAACCCACTCAGCCCACCTTGAGACACTCAAAGGTAAATCTATGTAATACATACAGTAATTGCAAGGATTATGAACAGGAGGGATGGGGTTGGAGGACCACACCAGAAACAAGGAGAGAGGGGACCATGTTACAGCAGAGAAAATAGGCCTCCATGAAGGACTGCAAGTAAGTAATGTGACACCTGGTTAAGTTCACAGACTTTTCTTCCTCATCATTTTCAACTGAGGGAGTATGATCTCACCAGAAGGGGAGGGCATGTAGTCTGGCATATAAAAAATAACCATTTTGCAAATGGGTGATTGACCCCTCCCTCACTGAGTTTTTCTACTTTATTACACCTACCCTTTGATGTGCTCTTTTAATAAGACTCCAGTTTAACAGCTTTTTGTCTCTGGCCAGGGGATGACATACAGTGCCCAGCAGGTTGGAGTGAAGGGCATTGCAGGAGCAGCAAAACTGCAAAAAAAAAAAAAAAAATCAGCAAACCACAATCCAGAACTTCAGAGACTCTATATCAACCACCTAGAACTAGGCCAGCCTAATCTCTCCCCATCCTGATGCTCAGGGAAATTTGCGGAAGAGGGGGTGGTAAGATTTTAAGAGCCAAAGGATGGGAGGAGCAATGATTTGCAAGATATTCCACACAAATTAGGGCCGAAACAATCATAATTGAAATTTGCATGCCCGGCATAATATCCAACACATTATTGACCTCACAAAGTCTAGCATCTGCTAAAGGCACCAAGATCCTTGGAGGCAAGGGATTGGCAGCCACAGCAGTGTTCCTATGCTTAAGAGGAACATGGGAAAGGGTTCAGGGAAATGCCACTGGTTCCTTGTACGTCACCGGAGAGGAGGGCCCAGAGGAGAGTCAGGCGTGGACAATAAAGGACTCTCTGGGAACTGGGGTGGGAGGCACTGGGGGCATGGGGAGGGAGGGGTGAGGGGAGGGGGAGCAGGGGGTTCGGGGGTAGGAGGAGTGAGGGAGGGAACTGGTGTACCTATTAAGTTTGTATGAGCAAAATAATAAAATAAATAAAAATGTATAAAAAAATAGATAACCCAGATTCCCTCAGGGACCGAAAGCCCAAGTTAAAGCTGTTTCTTGCCTTTTGTAAGTTTAGCTGCTGAAAAAGAGGTTTTTCTAGCATCAGTGCACAAAACTTGGTACAGCTGTGGCTCAAGCAAACCAATCTATATTTCAACCTTGCTTTGATATCTGGCAGCATCCCCTAGGTGGTACTGGTTTTGGTGTATGATTATGAGGTTCATGGAGAACAGCAAAAGCTTGGTACCAAGTGGCAGGCATAGAGTTCCTGCAAGGAAAGGTGAAGCTTATAGCTGCAGAGGTGAACGCAGAATGTTGTTGGAGATGCCAGAACCATAGGATGTATGCTGAGAAGAGCTGTGAGTGGAGATTCAGCATGGTTCAAAGAACTCTGCTTTTACAACTTCAAACTGCAAACAAGGATTGGGAATGCCCAGAATCTTTGAGCCACCTTGACTACGTGATGAGTAACAGAAGATGGACATTGAAGTACAGGATGCAGTAATTTGCTGGACTTTGGTCTTAAATTGATGTTTTGTCATTGTTACAATAATTTTGTTTAGAATATTTAAAGACAGACTTTCAGTTCCAACATTTTAATAACTGAAGTTTTAATGAGAAAGCATTTTAAATTTATTTATGAAATGTTTTTATATTTTTAAGATAACTTTTAACATCTGTGGGGATGAGGATTGAAGGTTACAATTTAAAAATGCTATGTTTTTGTGTGAAGTTGACAAGGGTGGAGTGTCTTAGTCACAAGTGTCAACTTGACAGTTGAGGGTTTGAGCTCTGGGCACATTTGTGGAGAATTAGTGGTTGAGTTAAACCCAGAACAAACCTGCTAGCTGATGGGGAAGACCAAACCTATGGTGGGTGGGACAAGGCCCTGAACAGATGAATAAAATCTGAGAGTCGGTTGAGGAAGTTGGCATTCTTGTGTATACTTGGCAAGTAAGGATCATCCCTCTCCCAGCCATTATGTGGTAATGGTGTGCCCATTTCCCTCAGCCTTGCTGTTGGTATGAGCTCTGTTGTCAAGCTGGACTGAGAACCGTAACCAGATAATGATAAGAGACAATAAGGCCTTTGTTTATTTAAGCTGCTTGATGGTCATTTATCATCAACCATGCAGGAGTATAGTTCTTTTTTCTGAGATATATTTGTTAGAATTCCATTAAGTGTGGTTGCTCCTCTTGAGATAGACTCATTGGTCCATGGGGGAATATTGATATATCAGCTAATGTGTAGGTCTTGGGGGAGTGTAGATCTCATTGTAGAAAGCTCCTGGATGCAGCATATCTGTCTTGACTGGAGTGCCCTGGACAACAGTACACCTCTGTACCTTTAGACTCTTACAATCTTACTGTTTCCTCTTCCATAAGTTTCCCTGAGTCTTGGGATGGGGAGAGATTTGGATGGCCTGATTAGAGCTGAATATTCTAGGGTCACCCATACTCTGTACTGTGGTCAGTTTTGGTTTTACCTCTTATTAAATTTGATTGCTATAGATTGTATCTTAATTGAGTGCTGAAATACTTTATCTAAGAATATAATAAAAGGTGTTTAGATGGTGATTTACTATGCTAAGATATGTGTTCCTGTCTAGAATGTATTTTCTCCCCTTCAACTATTCTATTTGTCTACACAGTTTTGTCGCCATTCTTTTGGAATCTTCCTCCACCCTTTACTTATGTTATTTTGATTTTATAGCTGCTATTAAAGTATGTTTGATTATATCATTCAGAATAGTTAATGCTATGATTCACTTAAAAGTAACAACATGTAGTGTCTGTCTTTCTATATTTGGTATACTTCACTCAGTATAATTAATTCTAGCTCTGTCTATTTACCAATAAAATTTCATTAATTCACTTTTCTTGACAGCTGAACAGTATTCCATTATGTACCATATTTTTCATTATCCATTTCCCTACTGTTGGATATATAGACCAATTTCTTTTCTTTATGATTGTTTAATAGAGCTGCAATGAACATGGATATACATGTGTCTCTGTAGTAATATGCTAGTAAGATGTTAAGCATGTTGAACAGAAACTGCCTCAAGCTGCACCTCTTTTTCCCTCTGATGTAAGTGTCCAGTTCTTTCACAGTTCCCAGCCTGCCTAGATAAGGCAGTTCCATCTTCCCAAGGACAGTTTCACAGTCTTTTCTGTAGCTTCCAGCTTGTTTGCAGCTCCCAAGGACTTTTTTACCCACCCTAGGACAAGCCCCCCTTCTCATCCTAGTACTTTTCTAGTCACATGCTCCTGTCCCATAGTCACATGTCCATGGCCTATAAAGGACCTCCAGAATGAGATCTCGCTGCTGCCTCTCTGTCTGTTTCAGAGACAGCCATGCTGTTTGCTGCTTTCCTACTTGCCCTCCCACTTACTTATCAGTAAATCTCCTTTGTCCATTATGTGTGTGATTTTGTACATTTTGGTGTGACTTTGCATTCCTGATCAGTCCTAGGTGAGGGGATCTTTCCCAAGAAAGCCCCCACAGTACTCTTCTTTTGGGATATTCCAAGGAGTAGTAAATGTAGCTCATATGATTTCAATTTTTAATTCACTATATTCTTAAATGGGAATGCCAAGTATAGAAAACAAGGAAGGAGAGGTTACAACTTTTTAGGGAGAAACAACATTCTCAGAGGTCTCCAGTAGATTTTACATTTTTCAGGCAAAGAATCGTATTCATATTTAAATCAGTTAAAGATAAAGGAGATTATACACAGTGCTCACAAACAGGCCACCTTGAAAAGAAACTAATAAAAGTTAGGAACAAGGTTGCTCTGTGGGCAGCAGGGTACCAGGACCAAAGGGAGGAAATCTCTATATATTCTGAAGAAACTGGCTATATAAAATCACCAACTCCCGACCCAGACCCCCAGGTCGCCCCATGTCCAAGCGGCACCCAGGCTGCCTTGGGCTTTGACCCGGTCTGTGCCCAGGACCCCAGCCCCCTTTCTCCCTCCTGTGCCGCCTTTATCCACCCCATTGAATGCCTCCCCATCTGCCATCCCCAGGTGAGTCCGCCGGCCCCAGACCCCAGGGTTGCCCGGTGTCCCAAGCACCCAGGCTGCCTCGGGTTTTAACTTGGGCCATGCCCCCGGCCCCAGCCCCTTTCTTCCTCCCGCCTGTCTATCCACCCAACTGTACAGGACTTGCTCATATTCCTCCATCCCTGGAGGATGGGAGGGCCACAAAGCCAAGTCTCAGGTCCCAGGTGAAGAATTCTGCCAACAACATCAGCCCCTCTGCCTCTCTGGCCCTGCGGGGATCCACGCACGTGATCTACAGAAGACACACTGCTACTCAGAATTCAATAGAGTCCAAAGAAAACTCAAGCAAAGTTCTAAGGGTGAAAGGCCATACATCTGAAAACCTCTACAATCATCCTATCACATGGGAGAGATTCTTCACATCCAGCCCAAAGATAAGTAAACCTCCTTTTTTTCACTTTACTGTTCGATTTTAATATTAATCACTGTAGATTAACTTTTCCATACAGCCACCCCAAAAAATACAGGGAGTACACCATTCACTCTCACATATCACCAAAACACTACATCATAAAAGTGCAGGACCATACTAATATTCACCCCCTGTCTACTTAACCTGACTTAAGTTATGTACTAACAGCCTAACAGCCTCAACTAGGAAATAACAATAACAAAAGACAAACATACCCAACCCCAAGGCAAGCACTAGTAACAACAGCCCAAGTGTAGTAATACCAACTAAATCAGTTCAGTCAAAAACACACAGAAACTGAAAAGCCCTAGAAGACAAAACAACAATGCCGAAGTCAAAGTGCAGATACATAAGAAACAAAGCCCAAGGAGACCAATCTCCCACTGAAAGAATTAACCCCTTAAGGATGGATTCCAACAAGAACAAATTCACAGAAAACAGCCAAGAAAGCCAGACCCAAGACAACAACTTTCAAAGTATGATCATTACCATGACTAATACTATGAAAGAGGAAATCCAAGAGGAGTTAAACATCCGCATCAACCACTTTGAACAGGAACACAACAGGCATTTTGGAGGAGTTGAGAAAAACAGTTCAAGAAACAAAAATAGGCATAGACCAGTTAAAACAGTCCCAGGCAGAGTTTAAAATTGAACTAAAAGACAAGTTATCTTCAACCCAAAGCTCAACAGAGAGTCTTATCAGCAGAACTAATGAAGCAGAAAATAGAATTTCAGATCTTGAAGACAAAGTGGGAGAATTAACCAGCTCAATGGAAGAGGTTGTTAAAGCCAAAAAGACACTTGAGAAGAACATTCAAGAGATATGGGACACCCTGAAGAAGCCTAACATGCACATTCATGGAATACAAGAACAAGAATCTCAAAATACCACAACTTAGGAAATTTTTCAAATTATCATAAATGAAAACTTCCCTCAACTGAAACATGAGAGGCCCATCCGAATACAAGAGGCATTTCGCACTCCAAACAGATATGAGCAAAATAGAAAATCGCCACGGCAAATAATAGTTGAAACACTCCACATTCAAGACAAAGAAAAGGTGCTGGGAGCTTCAAGAGAAAAAAAGCAAGTCTCTTTTAAAGGCAAACCAATTAAAATAACAAAGAACTTCTCAATGGAAACAGCAAAAGCAAGAAGAGTTTGCAGAGATGTACTTCATGTATTAAATGAGCAAAATTTCCAACCCAGACTGAAACACCCGGGAAAATTATCTGTCATGATCAAGGGAGAAATAAAAATTTTCCAGCACAAAGAAAACTTGAAACGATACATGTCTACCAAACCAGGCCTTCAAAAAATGCCAGAAATGATACGCAAACTTGAATAAAAAAACACTCAAATCCAGGAGGACAGAAGGGTAGTATAATACCACAAACACATAAATGTCAAATAATAAGCTTACAAAATTCACTAAACATAAAAAATGTCCAGAATTAAAAATAATTTCTCCAGTATAACATTAAATGTCAATGGCATTAACTCACCGATTAAGAGACACAGATTACAAACTTGGATTAAAAATCACAACCCATCAACCTGCTGCCTTCAGGAAACTCATCTCACCACAAAAGATAGGCACATCATAAAAAGGAAAGGCTGGTCCAAAATTCTGCAAGCTAATGGAACCAGGAAAGAGGCAGGGGTAGCCATTATGCTGTCGGACAAAGTGGACTTCAAAAGAAAAAAATCATAAGAGACACAGATGGATACTACATTTTAATCACAGGTACAATTCAACAGGAAGACTTCACAATACTGAACATACATACATCCAATATGGGCCCCTCCACATTCATTAAGAAAACCCTACAGTGTCTAAAGTGAGAAATCAACCCTCACACGACAATTCTTGGGGACTTCAACACCGCCCTCTCAACATGGGATAGATCAAGAGGTCAAAAGCTTAACAGAGACACTTTGGAACTTAATCAAACCCATAAAGAAATGGACCTTACAGATCTCTATTGAACTTTTCACCCACGCACCAAAAAATACACATTTTTCTCAGCAGCACACGGAACTTTCTCCAAAATAGATCACATATTGGGCCACAAAACGAATCTCCACATATACAGGAAAGTTGAAATTCTAACCTGTGCCTTATCAGACCAACACGGCCTAAAGCTGGATATCCACAACACAACAAACAAGAGAAAATACACCAACTCCTGTAAACTTAACAATATGATGCTGAATGAGAACTGGATTCAGGAAAAAATTAAAAAGGAAATTCAAGATTTTCTGAAAGTGAATGATAATGAAAATAAAACTTACCAAAATCTCTGGGACACAATGAAAGCTGTTCTAAGAGGTAAGTTCATAGCTCTTAATGCCTACATCAAAAAAATGGAAACATCAGAAATAAACAACCTAACAATGCAGCTTAAAGCTTTAGAGAAACTAGAGCAATCTGATCCCAAAAGTAGTCGAAGAGAGGAGATTAGCAAAATAAGGGGAGAAATATCTGAAATCGAGATTAAAAAAAACGATAGAAAAAAATCAACCAGTCAAAAAGCTGGTTCATTGAGAAAATCAATGAAATTGATACACCCCAAGCTAAATTAACCAAAAGCAGGAGAGAGAAAACCCAAATTAACAAAATTAGAAATGAACATGAAGTTATCACTACCAATACCCAAAAAATCCAGAGAATTATAACATCATATTTCAAAAACTTATACTCTGTTAAGTTTGACAACACAAAAGAGATGGATGAATTTCTAAGTAAACACAACTTACCTAAATTGAATCAGGAAGTTGTGAATTATTTTAATAGTCCTATAACATATAAGGAAATTGAGGAAGTAATCTTGAATCTTCCCACCAAAAAATGTCCTGGACCAGATGGATTCAGCACAGAGTTCTACCAGACATTTAAGGAGTTAATAATACAATACTCCTTAAACTGTTCCATCAAATAGCAAAGCAAAGAACACTACCAAATTCCTTCTATGAAGTTAATATCGTTTTAATCCCAAAACCTAATAAAGATTCACTTAAAAAAGAAAACTATAGGCCGATCTCTCTGATGAACACAGAAGCAAAGATTCTCAACAAAGTTTTAGCAAATCAGATTCAAAAACATATTAAAAAGATTATTTATGGGGACCATAAATAATAAAGGCTTTATCCCCGGCACAAAAGGTTGGTTCAACATACGCAAATCAATAATTGTAAATCATCATGTAACCAGTCCAAAGTCCAAGACCACATGATACTCTCGATAGATGCAGAAAAAGCTTTTGACAAGATACAACAGCCTTTTATGATCAAAACACTACAGACAGTAGGAATGGAAGGAACCTTTATCAATATAATAAAAGCTGTATACAACAGGTCCACAGCAAGGACTCCCTCAAGCTGATTGGACTAGGCCAACATTTCCTAAACAGACATCCAATGGCACAGTCACTGCTACCAACTCTCAACAGTTGGGACCTTGTGAAATTAAAGAGCTTCTGTTCAGATAAAGAGATTGTAACACAAGCTCAAAGGCAACCCACAGAATGGAAGAAAATCTTCACTAACCACACATCTGATAGAGCTCTATTGTCCAGAGTGCACAAAGAACTTAGAAAACTAAACACCAAGGAAGCCATTCGCCCAATTACAAAATGGGCCTTGGAACTTAAAAGAAACTTTACCAGGGATGAAATTAAAATGTCTAACAAATATCTTCAAAAATGCTCCACTTCTTTAGCCATCAGGGAAATGCAAATCAAAACTTCCCTGAGATATCATCTCACCCCGGTCAGGATGGCAAAAATCCACAATACAAATAACAAAAAATGCTGGAGAGGATGTGGAGAGAGGGGAACTCTGCTACATTGTTGGTGGGAGTGCAGGCTCATACAACCACTCTGCCTTCTGGAGATTCTTAAAGAAATTAAAGATTGAAATGCCATATGACCCTGCGATTCCACTTTTGGGAATAACCCCCTATACCGCAAAGGTTCACCTCGATAGCACAAGCACAACCATGTTCATAGCAGCACTGTTTACAATAGCAAAGTCATGGAATCAACCCAAATATCCAACAGTTGACGAGTGGATAAGGAAACTGTGGTACATCTATACAATGGAGTACTACTCAGCCATCAAAAATGATGAATTAATGGAATTTCCCGTTAAATGTATATCATTAGAAACAATTATATTAAGTGAAGTATCCCAAACCCAGAACATTAATCACTGTATGTACTCCCTAATAGTTGGCTCCTATTACCAAACCCACCCAGCCCACCTTGAGACACTCATAGGTAAATCTATGTATTACCTACAGTAATTGCAAGGATTATGAACAGGAGGGATGGGGTTGGAGGGCCACACCAGACACAAGGAGAGAGGGGACCATGTTACAGTAGAGAAAACAGGCCTCCATCAAGGACTGCAAGAAAGTAATATGACACCTGGTTAAGTTCACAGATGTTCGTTCCTGATCATTTACAACTAAGGGGGTATGATCTCACCAGAAGAGGAGGGCATATAGTCTGGCAGATAAAAAGTAACCATTTTGCAAATGGGTGATTGACCCCTCCCTCACTGAGGTTTCCTACTTTTATTACATCTACCCTTGAACGTGCTCTTATAATAAGACTCCAGTTTAACAGCTTTTTGTCTCTGTCCAGGGGGTGACCTACAGTGCCCAGCAGGATGTAGTGAAGGGCATTGCAGGAGGAGCAAAACTGCAAAAGAATATCAACAAACCACAATCCAGAACTTCAGAGACTCTATATCAACCCATAGAACTAAGCCAGCCTAATCTCTCCCCATCCTGAAGCTCATGGAAATTTGTGGAAGTGGGGCCGGTACGATTGTAAGAGCAAAATAATGGGAGGAACAATGATTTGCAAGATACTCCACACAAGTTAGGGCTGAAGCAATCATAATTGGATATTGCATGCCCTGCGCAATGTCCAACACACTCTTGACCTCACAAAGTCTTGCATCTGCTAAAGGCACCAATATCCTTGGCGGCAAGGGATTGACAGCCACAGTAGTTCCTATGCTTAAGGGGAACACGGGAAAGGGTTCAGGGAAATGCCACTGGGTCCTTGTATGTCATCGGAGTGGAGGGCCCAGAAGAGAGTCAGGAATGCACATTAAAGGACTTTCTGGGAATTGGGGCGGGAGGCACGGGAGGATGGGGAGGGAGGGGTGAGGGGAGGGAGAGCAGGGGGTTCGGGGTGAGGAGGAGGGAGGGAGGGAAACCGTATACCTATTAAGTTTGTATAAGCGAACATAATAATAAAAAATGTTAAAAAAAACAACAAAAAAAAAGAAAATCAACAAACCATAATCCAGAACTTCAGAGTCTCTATATCAACCACCTAGAACTAGGCCAGCCTTATCTCTCCCCATCCTGAAGCTCAGGGAAATTTGCAAAAGAGGGGGCAGTAAGTGTGTAAGATAACAAGGTTGGGAGGAATAATGCTATGCGCCATACTCCACACAAGTTAGGGCCGAAGCAATCATAATTGGACTTTGCATGCCCTGTGCAATGTCCAAAACACCATTGACCCCACAGAGTCTAGCATTTGCTAAAAGCACCAAGATCCTTGGAGGCAAGAGATTGCCAGCCAAAATAGTGTTCCTATGCTTAAGGGAAAGAAAGGAAAGTGTTCAGGGAAATGCCGCTGGATCCTTGTATGTCATCAGAGAGGAGGACCCAGAGGAGAATTTGGCATGCACATTGAAGGATTCTCCGGGGATTGGGAGAGGGGAGGCACTGGGGTTGGGGAGGGAGGTGTGAGGGCAGGGTGAGCAGATGGGTCAGGGGGAGGAGGAGGGAAGGAGGGAACCGGTGTACCTATTAAGCTTGTATGAGTGGAGATAATAAAAAATGTTTTTAAAAAAAGAAAAACAAACATTATTTAGAGTATGCTATGCAGTTTCAGGTCTCATTCAAATAACAACTGCTTCAATGATATTTGTAAGAAAATGATCAATTTTAGGACCAGATATTACATGAAATTGTATCACTTTAGAGATCATCATTCTAAAATATTTCCTCAATAATTTTCTTCTACAACATTTATGTTTTTTTTTCAGATTATAGGCTGGGCACAAGGATGGGAGGAGCAATGATATGCAAGATATTCCACACAAATTAGTGCTGAAGCAATCATAATTGGACTTTGCATGCCCCACGCAATGTCCAACACACTATTGACCCCACAAAGTCTAGCATTTGCTAAAGGCACCAAGATCCTTGGACGCAAGGGATTGACAGCCACAGTAGTGTTCCCATGCTTAAGGGGAACACAGGAAAGGGCTCAGGGAAATGCCACTGGGTCTTTGTATGTCATCGGAGAGGAGGGCCCAGAGGAGAGTCTGGCATGCACATTAAAGGATTCTCCGGGGATGGGGGGGAGGCACTCGGGGATGGGGAGGGAGGGGTGAGGGGAAGGGGAGCATGGGGGTCAGGGGGAGGAGAAGGGATGGAGGGAACTGGTGTGCCTACTAAGTTTGTATGAGTGGAAATAATAATAAAAAATATTTAAAAAATTATAGGCTGGGGTTGGAGAAATGTCTCAGGGGTTGAGACTCTGCCTCACAAGCAGAAGGTCTTGAGTTTAGATCCCAGGTGCCACATAAAAACACCAGGATGAACCAGCCTAAGGCTGCACTTCTGGCATCAGTGGGCAGAAGCTGGGAAATCCCACCTACTATGAGATGGGTCCTCCCCATCAATTAAGACAATCTCCTACAGGTTTTCTCAGGGTTTGAGTCACCTACTGATTCTTCAAAACTGTGCCAAGAACTCAGCCTTCAAATGTCAAATCGACACCTGTATCTAATTAGATAACACATGTATTAAAAAAAAACTTTTTTCTTTCAGTGGTATTTTTTTATTTGAAAGCCAAGGTAGAGTTCCCAATAATTTAATGCCATTGGGTGAGCTTCTCTTCCTCCTTTTGTTGGATCTGTGGGGGGAAGGAATGGAGAACAACATCTAAGAATACGTAAAGTTTATGCAGTGGTCAATTCATAAAGAGAAGCTAATATGAGATAGAGACGTAAGAAATATGAGTTTATTAGAGCTGAAGATGTGGTGGTCAGGGAACCATAGTGTAACCTTAAGGTGAGAGAGTATTAGAATAGAAGAGATAACTTTTAAGTCAGAGAGGATAGAAAGACAGCTAACATGGACAGAATTGAAGGTTAAAGTCCAAAGAGGACCACTCTGTGTAGGACGGCTATTTTTTATGGCCCTCAGATATTGCTAAGAAGTTGCAGGCTCATTGCTAGGAAAGTAGAGCAGTGGAGGTGGGGAGTGAAAGTATGTCAGGAATTTAACATTTGTGATCTGTTCAGGGAATCATCACATGTTATTAGAGTGGAGGAGGCTTTATAAAATGTGATGCTATTGCTAACATCTTTGTAATTATCTCATTATATAAAACAGGAAAATATCCAGTAAAGAATTTACTGAGTATTCATATGTTTTTCTCCCATTTTACAATTATCTACAGTATTTTATGATGTATATCATATATAGGCCAAATGTCAGACCCCTGTAGACTCTCCCATCCATCATGTGCCTCTGGGAGGACTGACTACTTTTCCTGTATGAGTTCTAATGCCTGTGCTGGGTGGCACCTCACATCAATAACTTCTTTATACCACAAATTAGTCTGTTTTGTGAAGTATAATGGAAATCTACGATAATCAACTTATAAAAAAAGTTTTCCTTAGGCTCATGCTTTCAGAGTCTCCAGTCCATGTTTGGCCATCTCCATTAATTTAGGCCTATTAAGGTCAGTATATTACAGTGGCAAGTATACAGAAAAATAAAACTTCATAGCTATGGTCAGAAACTCAAAGATGGGGTAGTAACTGAATGCAACTAGGATCCCTGTAATGTTGTTCTTCGAGGATACATCCCCAATGACCTGAAGGCTTCCTTTTAGGCCCCACCTATCAATGATTTAACTATATCCCAATAGGACCATACTAGGGATAAAACCTTTAATATATGGGATTTTGAGTGGCAAGATCTCAAGTATGGATCCCCATTTGAGTTCTGAATCAACACACTGGGCTGATGATACTTCCACGGAAACATTTCTCACTGTGCAAGTCTGTGTTTGTTACTTCTCTGTAGGTGACTCATATGCATGGATAGTATTTTCTTCTCAAGACATGACTTCCCATTGTCACCTATATGTCTGCATTTGATAATTCTTCTTCAACTCTGAATCCCCATACTACCACACTCCTCTTGCTAATTTAACTTTCCAAAAAGCAAATAGCTTTCAAAACTGAATTTTTCAGGAAAATAAAACAAAGGAAAATGAGAAAAGATGGCCAGGTGAAGGAGAAGAAACAAGTTAAATCTCTGTCTTGCAAGCAGTATGATCTGAGTTTGGACCCAATATCTCACATAAAAACACTGGGTAAAAATGATCTGTACTTCCTGTTCTAGAAGGCTCTGGGAAACCCCAGAACAAAAGCAAAAAGGAGGTAGACCAGTCCAGAATGATTCCCAAAGTCACCCTTGGATCTCCACAGGCACACACAGTATCCACCCTCTCTCTCTCTCTCTCTTTCTCTCTTTCTCTCTCTCTCTCTCTCTCACACACACACACACACACACATACACACACACACACACACACATACACATGACAGAAAAAAAGGAGAAATGAAAAAAACCTCATTTATTTTCCTTATTTCTTTATATCTATGAATTTATAACAAATGGTTGAATGGAGCAAGATCTAAATAGCTACCGTGGTAGTAATTCTACTCTCTGAAGTTTCCCTGTAATCATACAACTATAGAAATCACAAATGATATAGAATAGTATGTTTCTGATCCTTGGTTACTATTATTTGCTTATTAATGAATTATATTTTTTCTGGTTGTTGGTATTCACTCAAGTCACAGTTTATTAAGAGTTGGACAGCTCTCTTTGAGGCAGATATATTCTACAAATCTGCTTCCTAGAAGTTTTATTAAAAAGATGCATTTAAAAGATAGTAAGATACAGATCTTAAACATATAGTTATCAAAAATCCTTAAGTGATCAACATAGGCTTTCCTCAACTAATATGAAATATTTTATTCCATTTGTAGAAGAGCAGGTATTCAAATACTAAGTGACTTTGGTATAAGGGCTTGACTAGTTTGAGAGATGCAACCTGGTGTCTTATGTCTTTTGAATTATGGGCACAGAGAAGTACGGCAGATCACACTGCAGGATGATTTATGATTGGGTCACTACTCCACAACAAAGCCTTGTTGCAACCATATGGAAGACAAATAATTGCACTGTCCCTTTCTGCCACAAAAATACTTGTGAATATTAATCAGTCATTCATTTAGAAAAAAAAGTGCTGCAGGGCACTTTCCGATCTCTGGGACACCAGCAAGAATTGGCAAATCATATTTCCTTTCTCTCTCTGGGGACCAGTACAAGGCAGACTTAACCATCAGTCAACCAATAATAGAACCTTCAAGATTTTAACAGAGTCCACAGGCACCACAAACCTAGGACCTGAGCACCAACACCTTGCAACTGAGGACCCTAAAGCATCTTTTACTGAACAGAAAAGAATCTTCACATCCAACCCTAAGATAAACAACCCTTATCACTTTGCCTCTTATCACAATCAACAGTCACCACTGCTTGAAACTCCCAAAACCCCACACACCCACCCCTTAGGGAATTAATATTCACCTTCATAAATCTGGAAGGAACTAATAGCTGCCATAGTACTCTAAGCTCTAACCCCTGACTACTAAACCCACCCTTTTTCATAATATAATGCTGATGTAATACTTAGTCCAAACCACATATAACAACCCTTAAAACCTAATCCCAAACATCCAGGCAAATCTACATTTAAACTGTCACCCCCAGAACCTGAGTGTGGCCTTCATACTTTTTTTTTTGGTATACCTTACCCAAAAAATAAGAGCAAGGAAACCTAGACTGAGGCCATAAACACTTAGGTAAACAGTAGCAATAACAGTCCAAGTGCAGCAATTCTATCTGACTCATAGTAGTCACAAAACACACCAATAAATGTTCTAGAAATCCAACACAAAATGACTAAGTCACACTTTAAATCCACAAGAAACAGCAAAAACTATGACAACAACTCCCACACAATAAACGTTGACCCCATAACAATGGATTCCTACCAGAATAACCCTTCCGATATCAGTCAAGAATTCGAAAACCAACACAAGGATTTTCAAAGCATGATCTTTACATGATGAAAATAATGAAAGAGAAAATCCCAAAGAAGTTAAATAACTGCATCTATCAATACGAACAGGAATATATCAGGCACCTAGATGAAATTAAAAAAGCAGTTGAAGAAATATAACTAGGCATAGAGCAGTTAAAAAAAACCCATATTGAGATTAATCTTGAAATTAAAAATTAGCTAGCTATAATACAAAATTCAACAGAAAATAATACATAGGAAAATATGATGCATTTTTTCAACTGGTTGTTATGAGAGTGCAGTGTTTCAGCTAAGAAAGTCAGCTCAATACAAACATTTTCAGAAGGTCGGCAAGTTGTAAAGAAAATTTCAATTTCATATTTTTTCTGTGCTCTGTAATGACAGCACACTTGATTTCTTCTTTGCACATTCTTAATACGGAATTATATGAAGTGTTTAACTTTAACCAATCCCCTTCAAGTCTTATAACTGAAGTTATTTTATTCTTAGAAAAGACAACTATTACAAAAAAGAATTATGCTTTAAACAAAGACTGCAAAGTAGGGAAGGTGAAATGAATGGACTGAATTAAGACAGAAAAACTGATTGAGGCTTAAATTACAGATGAAGAATAAATGACATGATAGTGATCCATTTTTCTAGAACTTATACTTTATATCTGAAAAAATCTTTTAGTGTTACGGTTACTCCTATAATCACTAAAAAGAATATATCCATTTGGAGACTTAAAAGGGTCATCTAACCTTTTCATTGTAGTGTAATTCAAACTCTATTAATATCCATGTTATCTCTCTTAAAGAGTTGAAGACAACCCAACTTCCAAGGTATTTATTCAAGGACCATAAAAGTAATTTGTAATCTACATTACATTGTAATAGTTATCTAGACTATTTTTCTGGATCAAAATACCATTATAATGTAGTATGCATTCATTTCCTATATCACATATAATGTAATTATATGTGGTGATGACTTTTAGAGAACAACATAGAAATTTAATTCACTTAAAAATATGGAAAATTGTATCTTGATAAAATGTATAGAATCTTGCTAGTTCACGTCAAGGGATGGAGTATTTTCCCCCTTCCCTGGAACCTCAGGCATGGCAAGAAAGGTTAGGTTAGAACTCTGTTAACAGAAAGAAGTGGTAATTTGTTATTCCTGGGGCTCGATCCTAATGGATATGTTGTTTCTGTCAGCTGTCCCCAGGACACAAGTCTTAGATACCTTGAACTGACATTTAAGAACTCTGGCTTCTCTGAAAGTTATCTTGCTAGAGAGACTTTGTGGAGAGACAAACAGACAGTCAGACAGACAGACAGAAGCCAAAGGAGTTTCATTTGTTCTAGCCTTCACTTGTCGAATAATCTTCTAAGTGAAGGCATTAGATATATGAAGAAATAAGCATTCAGATGATTCTACCATTCTTTGCAAACGCCCAGCTTAAGCTTCCTGGAACAGAGATAAATTACCCCTGCCAAGCTCTGAATATATTGCAGATTTGTGAGAAAAATAAATGTTGCTGTTCTAAGGCACTGTGTTTTGGAGAAGTTGATTATATACCAGTCTTCGACTAGATAAAAAACTGTCAAAATTCAGATACATCTGTTTATTGTTTGTGCTTCAAAGAAGAAGACACAAGATTGTTTGGTAAAGCCAATGACCCTTATGAGATACAGATTCTCAAAGAGGAAGTTTCAGTATGTGGACAACTCATGGGGAAGCAAAGAGGAAGGAACTGGAACATATATTTTAGAAAATATTTCATGACTGTCTCTCACCGAAATCATATTCAAAATATTTGCTATTCTCTGTGAAAGTATTTACTTCAGTTTGTATGTGGTTATGACTTTTGTGCTATAACTTTTGTTGTGGCAAATGGGCCACAACAAATGAATTATTCCTTAAAATGTATGAACTCAGAACTAAGGAGATAATTGCACTAAACACTGAGATAGAGACTTTTTTCAGTAGGTAAGAGTGCAGTCTGGTGAGAGATTCAAACCTGATTTGCAGTTCAGTTTTGTGAAGGATCCGTCAATAAGAAAGGCAAGCCAAAGGAAAATATAACTGTAAAAGTTTTGAGAGTGAAACTATTATGACTAGTAAAGATTTTATGGCTTATGCATAGAATTTGGAGTCTGCAAAAAATTGAGATGAAAAGATGAGATAGGTTCAAAGAAAGCACTTAGTACACAGTGTTTAAGAAGTCAGTATAAGAGAGCGGCTTGATAGTGCTTTTATAGAGAGCTTATAGAAGTGTTTCCTGAGTTTTGTCGACTTGACCTTTATATGAACAATTTCAGTAGAAGAATGGAACTACAACAACCTAGAATTAATGTCATAAAATTGGAGACGGTAAAGTACAGGAGCTTGCAAAGGAAAGCCTTTGGGTTCTGGAAATTTAGAAATCTTTCTTCATCAAGTCAACTCCTTTCTACTTTGGATTTAAAAATGAATAAAAAGAGAACACTAAGAATATTGGGAGAGAGATGGATGTGACAGAATGCTTAACTGATTTGGGTCCTGCTTTCAAATCCCAGCACCAAAAAGAAGAAAAAGTGAAATGGGAGAGAAAAAAAAAACATAGCAAAATAAAAGCAGAAAGATACTGCTAATAATTTATGCATTCCTAGAACCCAAGCAGATGGAAAGCCACTCTCATCCAAATAGAAACACTACTCTTACTTCTGCATACTCAAGCACTAAGTACTCCTTACAGCAACACCACATTTATCAACAGAACATTCACTTAATATTTCTAAACTATTTTAGCTATAAGGACTCCTTTGAAGTTCATCTTAATCCTTCCAAAATTCAAGGTAAAAAAAGAAAAACGCATTAAAACCATCCATCTAAATTTTCATACCTAATATCTTCTGTGATTTCAGAATAGCAATTGTACTGTGAAAATATAAATCATTTCTGGAAAAACTATTCAATAATTCAAGCTTGGTAGGTTTGAGCATATGTCTCTAATGTATTATTCAACTTAATCCTGTTTGCACTAACTTCTAAATAGCATTCGAATGTGACCATAGGTAGTGATTTGTAGAATATGTAATATAACACATCTGAATCTCAGTCCCACTGCTCCGTAGACTTCAATACCAACTCCACACAGTTCCAAATCATGGTATACCTGAGCCCCAAGGACATACCAGTTTTACATTCTGCCATTGCACACTTTACACTTTGTAGCACTTGTATTCCACAATTGTATTCCCACTGGTAAGGCAAAGTTTGCTTCTTTGTAACATGCCCCATAGCTTCACCTTCATAAAAGAATACACCAAAACCAAAGTCAAAACAAAAATATCTATGGAGTTCAAAAAAAGGAAAAAAAAGTGTCACATATCTTCTTGAAAATTCACCCTATGTGAATCCAGCCTATATCCTACAAAATGATTCCAAAAGGTTCACACTAAAATTCTCAAAAATTTAAGACTATGAACTTTTACAAATGTTCATAATTGAAGTGTTATATTTGCACTTATCCACAATACTGCAGTAGTAACTATTACTGTGAATATCTGTCTTGTTTCGTGACTTCCTTTTTCATCTGGAGTCTTTACCTGGATCCCTGAATGTTATGTACAGGTAAGAATAAACTACGTTGAGTTTTTCATGCCTTTTTGCCACCTATCCAAATTCTTAGATTTTATACATACTTAGATCTGTTCAGTGTGACCAACTAGTACACTGTTCAGCAGTAAACCATAATCTACAAGAAAATGAATCACAGGAATGATTAGAGTGGCAAGCTTGATGATTAATATTACTTTTTATTTTTTGACATTGCAGAATATAATATTAAAGTGATAATACTGAGGTTGATTGTTACAGACTATTAAACACTTTGTGCATTACATGACAGGATCTTAATTACTTATGCAGATCAATTGGTCCAATAACCAAAAAATAGACAACAGGCATCTGGAAATTTATTCCATTCAATGTTTAAAGATAAAAGGGTCAATCCTTCTTTTCATTACTTTATACACACGTCTTTCTTTACAGTGACATCTGATGGCAACTATACTGGCATTTTCTCAAATTATTGCATGAAAATGATGCTGAACATAAAGACTCTTTTATCCACCAATTCTGACACACTTCCAATATATTTCCAGTAGTCCAATTTTATTTCTGTCCAGTAGGCTGGGGACTAAGGATCAGATATAAGCACACATACATATAAGCAGCGAGATAATAGTCAATAGACTCTGAAAATTGAAAATTTCATACATAGTGAGGCTGGTGCTGTCCCTGCCACATCACCCTTCTGGACACAAGGCATAAGATGATATTTCTTTTTAAGTAAACTAATTAAGGAAAGATTTCACTTTCCTTTTTTTGTTTCCTATCAGCGTGAGTGCATAAGCTTGAGTATATAAGTAATTGATTCAGGAAGTCAGTTTACATGCTAATGACTGAAATTCCAAAGTCAAGTATATCAAACAGCCTTGTAGATGACAATAATCATTTGTCCTACAAACTTACACTTGTTATTTTTAAGATTTGGGAGAAATAATAGCAAAGCATTTATTTTCTATTATCAAAATTCTACATCTATAGAATATTTAAACATTTTATTTCTTTTGATTAAAATACCTTTTCACCACTAAAACTTGATTTTTTAATGTGTTAATAGTTTATTCTTTCAGATTTTCAGTATGGATCATACTGTGCTTTTGCGAAAAACAAAATTTATTGTTCTCTGTCATCCATTCAGTAAATTTCAGAGTAATTAATTACATAAAATTGGCTGAGGTTAAAAAATATTGACCTTTTCACTCTGTCAATTTATACACTATAAAGGTTATGATTAAGATTTTGCTTGTTGAAAGAGCTACAGTATCTGTACTAACTGATAATTTATGTAATTTATGAGCTTCATTCAGGCATTGAGTTTAGTGACTATAAAGAAAAAATAAACCATCAGAGAAATATTGCAAACGGTCTGTCCATAGTCTACATAAATCAAGCAAGCATAAAGTACAATAAATATTTAAACTTTTATAACATATATCATCAAAGCTGGCTGCGTGTGTGTGTGTGTGTGTGTGTGTGTGTGTGTGTGTGTGTGTGTGTATCTGGTTGTATTATCTGGTTGTATTATCTAAAAACATGTTCATTAAATTCAACACTTTTCTTGTATTTAAAGGTAAAAACCTAAAAAATTCACAATTCTTTGGGTAAATTGGGAAAGCAAATAACAAAACAGTTCCTATATATTTCACCACTGAAATATAACCATATGTTTCATTTAAATGTTTAATTTTACCCAAGATACAATTTTACTACTCAAGCATGACCTTGCTGGATTTTAAGACCCCTTATTGACTAATTTTTATGGCACAGGAGTTTTACCTCAAAATTTTAAATTATTTATTTCAGTTCATAATTAATTTGGTTATAAGTTTTTAAAAACATTTTAAGGTATATCTTTCCTAGTGACTATTTTCTGCTTTTAAGTAGTGAATATTGAAAATAACTATAATGAATATTTAAAATCCTTAGCCAAGAATTGATAAAGAAACTGAGATTTCAATCAGAATTTAATTAAATTTAACAAGTTACAGTTTTATGTTTCTGATGAAATATAAATATCAACAAATATCTTAATTTTTTATTTTCCTTGAAGATCCTATCATTTGTCAAAAAACACATTCACAGATATTTCACTTAAAATTTGTTAAAATTAGTAATGAATATGTGCATTTTTTCTTCTATTAATTCCAAAAGAATTGATATAAATAGAAGATCATTTTTGTCACTCATTCCTCTGAAATTAAATCATCATTTTGTTCTGTTGTAAAAGTATCTTTTTGTTTATTGTATTGCTCACATTTAATGCGCTGTCTCAACAGCTATCTACATTCTTCCAAAACCAAAGCAAAATATTTTGTATTACACACTTGTTACTATAAACATAGATTGGAGACTTAATCAGCACTCAATATAGAACATCCTTTTGCAATAGAAGGTATTTAGTACAGAAAATCACAACTGGCTAAAGTATAAAAAGAAGTGACATCTAAACCATGCCCTACTTCAAAGCTCAGGGAATATCATCAAAGAGGTGTCCATAAGACTTTTAATAGTCTGAAGGAAACAGAGATGTAGACAGACATTATCTTCCAGGAATGACAGGACTGGTGCACCCATGAATTCACTGCAGTTATGTTATTTCCATAAGATCTGCACAGAATTTGGCCTATCAGCATTTCATTATGGAAAGGAAAAGATCTCAAGAGGTCCCACATCTTCCTGAGAGATTGATGATGATTAATGCTGATGGATGTGGGAGAAGACAAGATTTTTTCTTCAGTGGTATACCCACAGTTAATGTGATTCAGGTTTCAGTAAGCACTCAGTCATATGCCATGAGAAGCAACTCAAATAAAACTCAGTGGACCATACACGCCAAAGTACGTGAAAATAGAAGACTGGCAGAGATGAAGAAGGGTTGTAATGGGAAGAGGAAAGGGGATGGGATTGGGGATTAAGGTGTGAAAATATCATAGATTATCATGTTCATATATGAAACTCTTAAATAATAATAAACTTTTAAAAGGCACAAAAAGCAAAGCATTTTCAAGATAAAGCACAGGGTTTTGGATGCATCTTTATATATATAAAAAAAAAACCCGAAAACTTTGTTTAGCCAACAGATTGTGGTCTCAACCTCCCTAGACACATTCAGCTTGTATCTCTAACATTGTGGAGAAAAGGGAAAAAATGTTCCAGAATTACATATTATAATTCCTTAGCATTTATTTATTTTTTCTAGTTATGTAAAACAGGTTTAAAATTGCAGCCATCTAACTAAGGGCAGGCCTTCAATGTTCAATAGTACAGCAGCTCCCTCTATAGGAGATTTAGAACCATATGCTGATTTACTAATGCAGAGGAATACAAAACAAACTTCTGTGGGAATTTTCTGTAATCCCTCTCGGAACTTGATAATTTCATTCAGTTCTTCTTCAATCTGCTCCTAAGATCGCCTATATTTAAAATATTTTTTTGATTTTATAGGAGAAATAGGAGGAATTGAAAGAAAGGAAAAAGGGGAAAGAGAAAGAATTGAAAGCTGTTAAGAAATGTTTGTAGCTCCTAAAAAGTGAAATGTAAATCGAAAGTAATATCTGTGAAGTGTCTTTTTACCTGTTTCTAATTTAAGAAAGTGTACAGGCAAGCTCAAACCTCATTTACATACACATTCAGTCCAACAAGCTATTAATATAATAGTAACAAACTGCTTATGAAGGGATTTGCATGACTGACTATTTTGGTAAATGTGACTTCCATAACACAGACAAATTAGAAAATGAAATTGTGAAAGCTCAAGTTCAAATTAGCAAACATAATCACCTTTAAAAATGCAATATTCTGCCACTAGCTTATTCACAGAAAATGAGTATTTTGAAAATTAATAATTTACTACATAAAATGTATGTAGGTGGTATGTGCTTCTGATTTGACTGAATGGCAACAAGATGTCTATGATAGCTTTTTGCTTTTATATAAGTCAATCATTCTCAATTGTTACATGGTGATTTTACTAACTTTTTAAGTTGCACAGAAACCCAGCTTATTGAATATAGCATAGTTCAAAATATTCTTAATTACCAATGACTGAGGTTGTAGTGAATGATGATTATTTACATAATGATATTATGATGGGGTCCTCAAAATAATTTTACTTTGCTGGAAAACCAAAGTGGTTTATAAAATAGTCGGCCTCCAGCTTAGCCTAAGTACCTTTGAATATCTATCTATAGGTCAGTTCAGAATTACTGCTATTCAGGTAACAATTATGCCCTCTCACATTATCTTAATAATTATAATGATGATGAGTTAGTCCCATCACTGCTTCAGGATGTGCCTCAAATAAAGAAAACATAAAATTTAACATGTATAACTCAAGGTCAGTTTTACTTGTTATGTCTGTAGCACGACCACTCTCTTCTCTTTAATAGCAAATATCCCCAGGAAGTTATGATAGAAAAAATAAGTATAGAGATTCCCTAGTAGTTGTTTTTTTTCTCAGCTCATCCTTTTAATTGTGTATTTTGTGTAGATGGAGATTGAAGACTATTTTTTATGCTCAAACATAAGAAAAAACTGAAAATTCTTCTGAATAAGTTCTAAGAGCAAGAGTGGAATAACCTCTTAAATTATGCAAATCTGTGCTGTATAACAAACCTTTTAAAGTTATATGGGTTATCAAAATCCTTTAATAATATGCTTTGAATTTTAATTTGAAAGGCACATGTAATTATTGCCATCAGATTATTTTATTCCACTCTGCCCTATGACTTTGCTGGCATTTGACACCCCCCTAAAGTGTGTCTTTGGAGCTAGAATTTGAAAAACACAGCCAAAATGTTTTTATGCTTGACTTTCAGAATGCATTTCTAAATTCTTCCATATTCAAAATGATATATCCTGAAATCCATGTAAAATCTTTTCCTCAAAGGAAGAAACTTGAATCAATTGCTTTGTGATTTTCATCCACAATTTCTTACTATGTGTTAAGTACTATGTAAGGATAATCCTGCATCATTCACGAAATCATGTAGTCCTTTAAAAAATCATGGGAAAAATTGTCCCATTAAAACTGTCTCCACTGAAGAACAATGAAAAAACATTCTCCTGACAGAATTCTTCAGAAAAATTGAACCGAAAATGCCATTTTGCTTCAAAGCAATGCAACTGCTTACATATGTCTACCTCAACTATATACAAGGACAGTTCTTTGAGAATATGCAAAAATAATGTGGATATTTCATAGTTTGAGGTAGCAATCTAAGCAAACGTTCAAGGCAAATCAAGTACAGAAGCAGTACTGATACTAATTTAAAAAAATCAATTGGATATTCCCAAAGTTAATTATAATCTTTCAAAGATTACAATAATTATCAGGACAGTTTGCAAAGACTCCACCACAAGTAGTGCAGCTATTCTATGATCAGTTTGATTTATTCCTCATCTAAGCTAAATGGCAATAGTCAAAGTTAAGTAATAGTAAGGGTAGACAACAAACACTCAAAACTGTTCTGGTTCTTCCACCACAATGGTCCTATCCTCAGAAATACAAACTCAGGGTAAGATGAACTAGGAAGTTTTCCACATTTCCTCAGAGAAAACAGTTTTAACCCAGAATTTTAATCAAGGAAACATGAAGCAAATTAAATACCCAACAGAAAGGAATTAATGTAAGTACATGTAAATAAACCAGACTGTAACTTGGATTTAAAACCAAAGAAACGTCAAGTATACAATCACCAAAGCATGTAGTTACACAGATGGGGATAATAGTGGGGAAGGGACTAATAACAGAGTGAGGCAATTTGAACATATGTCATTCTTAAAGGTTCATATGAATTGGAGAGCAGGGAGCATTTCGACTGTAAAGGAGGCTAACAGATCAGCAACATAATTGGCTAGCTAAAGAGATATCTTTGAGCAAAGGAATTGTGAGCATGATACCTACAGGATATTATGCATGAAAATAAACAAATAATTCTGTAAGGACCTGAGATATCTATTCCTTATTATTTTTTACAAGAGGAAAGCAGAATAATTCTCTGAAAGTTCATATAGTACAGGAAAGTATCACTGACTGGAAAAAAATTGTCATAGCAGACTTCATCCTGTGGTAACCACAAGATCATAAAAGGAAAGAGGCTTACAGATTATATATATTATATTTTTCATTGCCTCACATGTTCAGATTTCACAACTACTTACTTGCAAGCATGGATAGGAATGAAAGTAGTGTTCTTTGGCTGTCTATGAAGCACTAGGCTAGATAAAATATTCTCATTTAAAGTGAAAATATCCTTATGGATAGTATTATTGAATTTTTGCAGATAAAACACTAAGATTTATAGATATTGATTTATTTGACAACCTTTGCCTTATAAATGTGGAAGCATAGCCTTAAATTATCCCAAGCCTCTCCTTTTTCTTCATCATATTTATCCTTAACAAATCCTGTTTGTTGCCGACCATATGTAATCATTCATCACTTGCATGCCCATGACCTCTATCTGATTAAAATGGTCTTTTCAACAAGACAAAGCAAGGCCTTGAGATTCCTCTTTTAAATGTGCCAAACATTCATCTGTATAGGAAAATTGAAAATTTTGCTATATAAAGTTAAATTCTCAAATACAGAGAAGAAAGTACTTCAGCCTTGAAGAGGCCAGAAAGCTAAGCAAAAAATGCTTCTCCCTGGGACCTGGGCTTTAAATGTTGGGATACATGAGTTTTTACAGCTTCGTCATTTTTATTCTCTTTTACATTCTAAATATTAATTAATTTTTTATGCTGTGAATGGAAGCCAAAACCATGAGCACAGGCAGTCAACCACGGAGTTTAGATCTCTGGCCCATTATTATTCACTTTTATATTTATATTTATTTTTGTTACTGAAAACATGTTTTCTTAAATGAGAGCTCTCAAAATCATGCAGTCCATAATGCCTACAAAATCTGAACATCTTGTTACAATTGATCAATCTTGTTGATTAAGTTTCATTCCCGTAAACAACATATTCTGATTACACTTGTTACACTTGCCCTTATCTCCCTCCCATCCATGTCAGTCCATTTTCTCTACAAATCTCCTTTCCAGGATTGGACCTGCAATATCCACTGGATTCTAAGAGTTTCACCAGTGGATTCACAACTCAATAATTTGCCTCCTTGTTCATAGAATCTGTAAGTTGTCCATTGTTCATGATAATTGGTGGAGCACCTATGGGTTCCTTCTCAAACCATTACTGACTGCTGTCTAGGCCAGTCTTGTATAGGACCAATGTGAATAACCAAAGCTGTTGTAAGTTCATGATTGCCATAAACACTTCTGCTTAGGATAAAAAGATGGGATTTCACATCCCTTTTCTTTGTCTTCATGTTTTCACATTTATCTTTCTCTTCCTTATTTTTGAATAATCCCTGAGACTTAAGAGGCTATAAAGTCCATGCTGAAGATTGAGCCCCCAACTGTCACTTTTCTGAAGAACAGTTATGGGTTTCTGTATTTACCTCTAGCCACTGACTAAGGTTGCAATTAGTCTTTGTCTATGGGTATAAACAGATATTTCAAAAATGGTGTGACAAAGTCAATTTAGTTAATGATCATAGTAAGTCTCCCGTACCCTCCTCAAACCCATGGCCTAAGACCTTTTCAGACAAGGACTTTTAACTGGTTTAACAGTAGCAGACATGAGTTTTCTCTTGTGTAAAAGACCTCATTTCCAATCAGAGTGGTTGGTTACCCTCACAGCAACCATGTCTCTAATTGAACTAGCGGACATCTATTGCCTAGTGTGCTAGCATTATAGTTCATGGAGTATATAGCTGGGAAAGACTGTTGATGAACCCCTTTTCTAAGAGCAATGAAAATAGTGGTAACCTAAAAACTGAAGTGGTTTATTTTGAAAGTCCAATTTTCATTTTTTAAAAATATTTTGTGCACTTGAAAAATCTGATATCAATTGTGAAAATTTACTATGTAAATTAAAATAATGTGGTTAATACTTGGATTTGTTCTTGTTAAATATGCCTAATTGAGACAATGTGAATGTTAAAGGAAAAGCTACCATTTTAATATTGACTGAAAGTAAGATTAGAAATAAGGCATGGGGGGTGAATCAAGATATGCTATTTAATACTGGAAATATTTTATTAAACATATATTTACAATGTATATGCTGGCTAGGAGTTTATTTAATTATCTACCTATTTGCTGATTTTTTATTTTCTTTTTGATACATAAGTCCTTTGAGGAGAGGGCTTTCTGCCTATTTGCTTTCCCCTTCTTACAGAAGAACCTAGCACATGTTAAACGTGTATATAGTTCACAACTGACCAACTGACTAAATAAATGAATGGCATTTGCTTAGAACCCTAAAATATACTAATTAGTGGGAGTCATCACTAAAAAAGGACCCAATTGATCAAGCTGAGTCTTCCAGATTTATTCATGCATTCACAAAATTATACTAATTTTTACTCAACACTCATCATTTCTATATACCACGTTTCAGCCAGATGTTATTTAAAGTATCTGAATTATAGATCCATGAAAGCTGGGTTTGTAATGGAAATGCTGACAGCCACTTAACCAGATAATAGCACCAGTTCACTTGGTGTATATATATAGTGTCACTGCTAATATGGCTGTGCCATCTGTTCTGTCTGGGAGTTGTAAACGATCTGAAATTCAAGCAACTGTTTTCTTTTTTCCTTAAAAAAAAAACTGCTGGATAATTTGACCCTAAAAGGTGAAGCAATAAAGCAATATGTTAATGTTTTAATTACATTGCTTTAGTAGGAATAGTGGGCCATGAAAGAAATGATTAGAAAGCAACGTGTCACCTTGAAACCTGTCAGGCATTTCTGTTTACAAGGTTGTTCCTGCTAGGAAAGCAGAAGAACATTTTGCACTTCTATGATTTTTAACAGTCTAATAGCACAGGTGTATGACCAACAATCTATGACAAAATATGTTTTTTAACTATCTATTGGCTTGGTCTCTGCTGACTCTTAATTTGAAGAGAAAGGTCAGAGATTCCAGATGGCCATCAAGAATTCTGCTGAAATGGCTTCCTCTAATTACTGACACTTGACAAGTATTTTTTTTCAGAATGTAGGCTTCACAGACACCAGAATTTCCAGAATTAATTTTTTAAAGCTGTGTTATCAGGGACTGGCAGCCTGCGGGTAATTCTCTTATGCCTTTAAGTTGAATGTCTGGGACAACCATTCATTTACTCTCTTGACCTCCTTGTTACTTGATAACAGAACAGAACAAGAAATATACCACTGGAAAATCTCAGAGGTCAACCCATAGCTTCCCGGACAGCTTAAACTTGAACCTCAAAAAGAACCCTTCTATGGCTGGAAAGATGTCTCAGGAGTAAAGATCCTGCCTCCCAAGCAGAAGGACCTGAGTTTGGATCCCAGATTCCACACAAAAATGCTGTACAGAAATGGTGGCATCCTGTACTTCTTCCAGAAGGTGGAGCCTAGGAAATCCCAGAGTGAAGCAAAAAGGGGATAGAAGCAATGCAGGATGAGTTCCAAAGTCACCCCTGGGTCTCTACAAACACATGCACACAAACACACAGAGACGTAGACACACATACACAGACACACCAAGAAAACCTCAACATCAACTCTTATTTACAGAGAGAGAGAGAGAGAGAGAGAGAGAGAGAGAGAGAGAGAGAGAGAAGTGCATGTCATGACACATGAGTGAAGTTCGGGGACAACTTTCAGGAATCAATTACTTCTTTCCTTCCACCATGTAGACTTCTGGCAAATCTAATTCAGTCTGATAGGTTTGCAGTTAGGTATCTTACTCAGTGAGCTATTTTTGTGAACCTTAATTTTTTATTCTTTTAGAGTTTCATACATCAATATAGTAAATTTATTATATATTCACACCTTTATCTCCAATCACATCCCCCCTCCTCTTCCCTTTGAAACCCTTCTTGCCCTCTGGAAACTCCTTCTTATTTTCATGTAGCTTCTTTTGTGTGTGTGTCCCACTGAGTTTTGTCTTGTTTTCCTTTGATGTCATATACCTGTGTACTCGCTAGAACATGAATTAGTGGATATACCCTTGAGATAGGCATTTTTGTCCCTCCCATCAACACTAACGCTTGAGTCTTTCAGTGAGTGAGGTGTGAAATCTCTTGAGATATTTCCTCATCCACAGTGAAATGCTGATAGGACAAATCCTATGCAGGTCTTGTGCAAATATTCATAAATGCAGTGAATTCATGGATAACAACACCCCAGTAATATCCAGAAGATAATGTCTGGGTGCCTTCCTTCTCCTCATCAAACGCTTACAATTTTACAGCTCTAACTTTCACAATGTTCCCTTAACCTAGGGACAGAGTTGGTTTACATGTCTTGTTTCAGGCCAAATAGTTTAAAATCATTCATCTACCCTTGAATGTGCTATTATAACAAGACTCCAGTTTAACAGCTTTTTGTCTCTGGCCAGGGGGTGACATACAGTGCCCAGCAGAATGGAGTGAAGGGCATTGCAGGAGCAGCAAAACTGCAAAAGAAAATCAACAAACCACAATCCAGAACTTCAGAGACTATATCAATCACATAGAACTAGGCCAGCCTAATCTCTCCCCATCCTGGAGCTCAGGGACATTTGCGGAAGAGGGGGCGGTAAGATTGTAAGAGCAAAAGGATGGGAGGAGCAACGATTTGCAAGATTCTCAACAATAGTTGGGGCCAAAGCAATCATAATGGGACTTTGCATGCCCTGCGCAATGTCCAGTGCACTGTTGCCCTCATAAAGTCTAGCATCTGTTTAAGGGCACCGAGACCCCTGGAGGCAAGGGATTGACAGCCATAGTAGTGATCTTATGCTTAAGGGGAACAAGAGAAAGGGCTTATGGAAATGCCACTGGGTCCTTATATGTCATCGGAGAGGAGGACCCAGTGGAGAGTTAGGCGTACACAATAAAGGACTCTCTGGGAATTGGGGGGGAGGCACTGGGAGATGGGGAGGGGGAGGAAGGGGTTCGGGGGGAGGAGGGGGGAGGGAGGGAACTGGTAAAAATATTTTTAAATGTATAATTAAATTTTTAATAAAAAATCATTTTTTCTACATATTGGCCATTTGTGATTTTTCTGTAATAAACACATTCCATTGGAGAAGAGAGCTTTTAGGTTAAGTGTTCCTTCTATGGGTATAATGACAAATATTTATAAGGCAGTTTAAACTGTTTTCTAAATCCATGTTTCTCATAGTCTCTTAAGAACCAGTACCACTACAGTGTTCTAACCACTTCTGTTATTTTCTCTAATTGTGAATCTTCCTTCCGAAATTTACAAGGTGGAGAGAAAAGGTCAATAGAATGGAAAAAAAAATGAAAGAGAGAAGTCACGTATTTGTGGAACAGGTGTCAGTTTTCAAAGTTTTTGTAGTATAATGTGCCATTTTGTACATTTTCAAACCATGTTAATATCCTTGGTAGAAATAAGAAACAATTCTAAATGTTATGCACAGTGTTAATTAAGGTACAAATTAAGGAAATAGTCATAAATGCTTTCATGCCATTATTAAGACAGCTAAGTGTGTATTCATTATATCATTGTTATTATGTTGTAGGTATCACTCTGATGGAGATAATCTGGACAAAATGCAAGCAGAAGTGTTTCTCTTTACAAGGATAATTGATTTATGGAATAAACAGAAACTTAAGGAAGAAGCATACAATCAAGGTTCAAAATAGTATGAATTTTTAGGAGTTGAGTATGTTTTATACACACTCAATATTGAAATAGTGTGCCTTGATCCTTTTAATTGTATTTTCATGTCCAAGACTATTAAATTAACTTAACTGTCATACTCTAAATATGTTGGTGCAAGGGATTGGCAGCCACAGCAGTGTTCCTATACCTAAGGGGAACACGGGAAAGGGTTCAGGGAAAGGCCACTGGATCCTTGTACATCATCGGAGAGGAGGGCCCAGAGGAAAATCAGGCATGCACAAGAAAGGACTCTCTGGGAATTGAGGCGGGAGGCACTGGGGGATGGGAAGGGAGGGGGGTGGGGAGGAGGAACAAGGGGTACGGGGGGAGGAGGAGGGAGGGAGGAAACTGGTGTACCTATTAAGTTTGTATGAGCTGAAATAATAATAAAAATGTATTAATATAAAAAATAAATAAATATGTTGGTGCAAAAGTATTTTTCTGACAAAATAGTGTGCTATTGTGAAAAATTATTTCAGGGTCATGTATTCTCATGTTTGATTCTGGATTTATTGCTGATTATGTAAATTTTGACAAATCACTTCTACAATGACCAGTTTTGTTACCAGTAAAATTAGGTTATTGACATTCTTTTCTAACACCGAAAATCCAACATAACCTTCAAGATCCTAGGCTACCACTCTAGTACTTAGCTACAAATGAAACTCACAAACTATGCTAATACCACATTCCTCAATTACTATTAAAACCAAGTAAAGAATGGCATGTATAAGATATTCAGAAAAGTATTTGAGACGGAGGAAACAGGAAAGCTTAAAAAATTTAATGTAACTAAAATTAACAAGAAAGGAAATGCCTTTGACTCTAAATACCTTAAGGAATATTTGGTATTGAATAAGTTCCATTTTTGACTCTCATAGCATCAGTAACATATAGAAATATTTCAACATTTAAAATGTTTTTTCCATTAGCAATTATCATAGTACAGTTAAAATGACCTTGACTTATAATAAATACAGTGCCAGTGTATATGGACTTTCTCTGAAAGTTTGTGTGTATGTGTGTGTGGGGAGGGTGTATATGCATGTGTGTGAAAGAGACAGAGAATCATACTCTATCGCTTTAAGTCTGAAGGAATAATTCTCAAAGAAGTGTCCAGGAAAATAATTGTTTACAGTATAGCAGCACACCAATCTTGACTTTGATTTAGAATAAATGATGGTTAACATAATGGACTTTCATATTTGAAAATACACTATTTTGGAGAGAGACATATTGTCCCTGAATTTTAACAATTTGAAGGGTGACTTTTGATATCCAGAGGAACGTTGAAGTTTTTTACTTCATCTCACTGCTGTTGGCTTTATTATCAAAGACAGTTTGACCAGATAGGAGGTTTTGTCAGTAATATCCTGAATACTTAAATTTGTCATCTCATGAAACAACATATCAAACACAACTTTCTCACAGTAAATCTATACCTTTTCTTTTGACTTTCTTGATATTGTTTTTTAAAGAGCAGAGAATGTGAATTTTAGTGAATTCCAGTTTATCAATTATTTATTATGTGGATTTTGCCCATTTAAAAATCATATATGGAAAGTTATTCCTAATCCTTATTTCCTCCAATATTATTTTTTGGTAATTGTATGGCTTTGGACTGTAAATTTAGTTCATAATGAGCTAACTTTTATGAATTACATAGGAGTAAGTTACCATTTTTGCTTGTAGTAACTCAGTTCATTAAAAAATTGGTTGAAATGAGCAGCTTTTCTCTGTTGTGTTTTATTTGCTCCTATGCCAAAAATCAGTTGACAATAATTATGTGGGTGTATTGTTCAGTCTCTATTCTGCTGATGGTCTGTTTATTCTTTTGCTAAAATTAAACTGTCTTGATTCCTATAGCTTTGTCATCAGTATTAAAATCTGCTTCCATACTCTAAGTTTGTTCTTCATTTTTCAATAATGCTGCAGTTGTCCTGCATAGTTGCTGATAAAATCACCCTCAAATGGCTTAAAGGAAAAAGGTTTATTCATTTATAATTGTCCAGTTACAGTTCTCAGACCAGGTTGGCAGGAGAGATCACACCAACACAAAGGGTCAAGGGAACTGCCCAAACCATATCCACATAACAATTGAGAGGGAGACAATCCTTACTTGCCAGACCAGAATGTCTGGCCAAGTATACACAAGGATGGCAACTGCTTCAACAAGCTTTCTGTATTTTATTCACCTGTGCAGGACCAAGTTCCATAGATTAGGCCTTCCCCATCCACTAGAAAATTTCCTGCAGATTTGCTCTGGGCAAAACCCAACTACTGATTCTCTACAAATGTGCCCGGAGTTCAAACCCTCAAGTATCAAGTTCACACCTGAGTCTAACTATGACAAATATCATGTTAGCTATATTACATCACTTGTTTTTCCATAAATTTTAAAATCAATTATTTGGTAGCTATACAGAATTTTGACAGGACTTTGTTTGGGACTGTATTAAATGTACAGATTAATTTAGAATTCATCTCCTGACAATAGATTCTTCTTACCAATCAACCGTGGAATAATTCTTCATATATTTATCATTAATCAGTATTGTATAGTTTCCATATTTAGGTATTGTAGAAAGGACTCAAAATTGTCATTTCTCTATACTAATGTAAGTATTATTTTTGAATTTTTTTCATTCTGCTTTCTTATTAGCAATATAGGAAAAACAAAACAAATGACTCATGCACTACAAATCATAGGGTACCTTTCTAATGAAGTGACAAAAGGGATAAGAATGTTTGAAAAACCATTTAAGCAAAACTTAACTGTTCATGGGATTAGTTTTATATGTGGAAGTACATGCCCCTGCTTTCTATATAAAGCAAGCAACAATTTGGTCAGGTTATCAGCTCTCAAAGCCTTTACATGAATTATTAAAGAAAGATTTTTGGTGCAGTAATTGCTTTTCTGGCAGCTGTAACAAAATATGTGATAAGACTACTTTAAGAAAGGAGGAGTTTATTGACTCAGTTTCATTATGGTGGGGAAAATATGTTGCTACAAATATGAAACACTTAGTCATATAGCATCCATAATCAGGAAGCATAGAGAGATGAATGCTGATGCTTAGCTTGCTTTCTCCATTTGGAGACTCCAGCCCCATGAAATATTGCTGTTTTCAGCTAGGATGGGTCTTTCTATCTCAGTTAACTCAATCAAGAAATTCCCTATTAGGGATGCTCAGAGGTATATCTCCTAGGTGATTTATATAGTTTCTTAGCCATAGTTTTCTGTCTAATATCTGTATCTTAATGTATTTACAATTTCCAACCTTGTTAGGGTATCCACAGCAGTTGCTTTCTCTTTCCTTACTTTTCTTGAATTCTTGTTTTTTTTTTAATTGCTGCTTTTAGATTATAGCATGTTTGATCACAGATACTCCAGCTGCTTTTTTTCCCCTTTCTGAGAAATCAGACTGCACCTCCTACTTACCCTGGGACAGAATAGGTAAAGAACACTGTGCCTTTTCAGATTCAGCTCCTCTTGAAGGTGCAGCCCTGCCCACTTCTATGCTTCTCAGAGGTAAGATAACCTTCAGTTAAAACTTTAGTTAGTGCCTTGTAATTTCTAGTACATGGACTAGATCCAGTGGTATGATGAACATCTCATCCTTACTCCCTTCAAAAAAATGTAAGAGTCAGAAATTTTCTGTAAAAAAGGATCAAATGATCTGTCTCACTTCAAAACTGAGCATGATGTCTATGGTGTGATGGTATAATTTTCTTGATATTGTGTGAACTGCAGGACCTGTATCTCCTCAGGCCCCATCATGGCTATTATGGCAGGGATACTTCTCTTCCAATGCTCTCCTATTTCAGAGCATCATTATGGCCATCCATGGCCAAGAGTCTGTAACTTACAATAAAATTCTTCTGAAGGATAATTTAATGTCAACTTTCTTCCTATCAACCTCATTTATCTTTTATATCTAGCACAATATGCTTTTACCATAATCTCTGTTTTCAAGTGAATATGAACAATTGTTTAAGTAATATGATTCTCAGTGTATTTATTTATTTTTTGAACTTCAGGAAATTTTTCTGGGCATTCTTGGTCATACAATACATTCCTGTTTTTATTTTACAGGACTTTCATATAAATGGGTCAGTAAGATAGAAGAAAAAAATAGTTTATTGAGCAACAAGTAGGCAAATTCCCTTCTGTAAGCAAAACTTCTTTAATGACTCATGCACAAAAAAAATGACTTGAGGTCAACACACATTTTCATGACAACTTAAGTTGTCAGTTTAAGAGGCTTCGCTAACAATTTTAAATATGGAATTTTAAGATTTTTTGTCAATTTTAAGCATAGCAATTAAGATAAGAATACCAATTTTATAGTTTAAAATGTCAAAGATATGGGAAAATTAACATGAATAATGTTTGCTTTAGGGGCCAGCCCACAAATAATCACTGTGAGAGTAGCCAATCCCCTATTCCACCCCATTTTATAAAGATATTCACACTTAGATGGTGACATAAGGAAAATGTTAGGACATGGTTATGTAGGTCTACTGAACATATGCTGTTGCTGACACTTTAAAAAAAACTGTTTAATGCTGCCAGACAAGGCTGTACACACGAGATAGAGGCAGCCTGGACTTTGAGAGTCTACATTAAAACAATGACAACCAAACTTTTCTTTCCAATAACTTTCGTGTAAAACCTACAACTTCATCACTTTCCTCAATTCTTCAACTATTCATGCACTTAGCTTACTGTCCCCACATTTTAAGTTTCTTTTTGTCTATGCATATGCACATGTTCATGTGTGTGTATGTGTGTGTGTGTGTGTGTGTTTACTGCCTTTTCCCACATATTAAGTTTCTTTTGGTGTGTGCATGTGCACATTTCTCTCTCTCTCTCTCTTTCCCTCTCTCTGAGTATGAGAAGGCACTGTGAGTGGAGGCCAAAGGTGACTTCAGGAGTCACCTTGGATTGCTTCTATCTCCTTTTTGCTTTGCTCTGAGATTTCCCAGGCTTCAACTTCCAGAGCTGGAATTACAGGCTGCTGCCATTTCTGCCTGGAATTTTTACATCGGCTCCAGGATCCAACTCACATCTTCATACTTAAGCAGAATCTTAACTCCTGAGCCATATCTCCAACCTAAGTTAGTGATATGCTAAAATAGATGAAAATTCCATACATGATGATTAAACTGAAACTTGGATGTCTAATGCATAATAATATATTTTAAAACCAAGTAAAAATTTTGTATTTCAAATTAAGAAAAACCTTTCACTAAGGTCTACATCTAGTCTTTCATCAAATATTGCTTTCCATAACCCATATTCTTTTTAAACCTTAGAAATTTTTTGACATCTTTGAAGTAAGGTTAACTTTATTAAACTCTAATATTCTGATGCTACATGATTTCTATTTTCCCAGAATAACATTATTAAATGCCTGGAATAAGAAATGTAGAAGTAAAACAGGGAAACACACACACAAACACACACACACACACACACACACAAAATGAATTTTAAAAATTATAAAATAAGTAATAACGTCAGAAAATTAGAAATAATTATATACCTAACAGTTATCATCCATCAGAGCTATAATATGGCTATGTTATTTATAACTTTTATTGTTGAAAAAGTTATAGTTACTGATAATACTATTGTGCCTATTACTTCCTCATTATAATAAAAAAGATAAAAGTTTTTATCCCTTAGTGTTTTGTTTACCTACCTAAGTTTGCATTATCTTTTTGTGTTCTATACACATAGGCATGCTGCTTCTGTCAACTGAAGCTTAACTTCTGTGTAAAGGAAATCTATTCCTAACTATTATATTGATAATTTAATAGAAGCATAATGAGTGTTATTTACTAAAGGCAAAATATTAGAATGTTCTTGACTCATAATATTTTAGCTTCAAACCTTGCAGTCAATTGTTTTTTCCTGCCAATCTCAAAATTATAATTCGGTCTAAAGCTGAGAGTTTCATTTGAACTGACAAATCCCTTATATTCCATGTCAAATTCTTACAGATTTATTAACCCCACAGACACTGTCTCCCATAGGAAAGGACAGAAGAGACACAAAGTTTTCAAAGTATGGATTGGTATACCATATGCTTGAACAAATTTGCCATATGGTCAATGTGAAATTTGTGTTCTTAAACTTGGCGGTGATTGTATATTTGTGTCCAACAACAATTTATATTGTTGGCTTTGGTTTATAAAACTCTTAAATATTTTATACTGCTTACTGTATTTTGTTTGTTTGTTTGTTCATTTTCCTCTGCTCTTTTCTGCACTTTTGCCCTCAAAGTCTTTGCTCATCTGTGGCACAAATGTAAATGGTTTATTTTGAGGAAAGAAGAAACTAGTATTTATTGTTAATGATTTTGCAGATGCACATTACCTGTTTTATTATTTTAAACTATATTGTCATATGACTCATGTGAGCATGAATAAATACATATAATCTATAACTAATAATAGCAATGATATAGTTAATGAATTCACTGTTATATATAATATATATCTTGGTTAGTTTTCATGGCACCCAAGTTTCAACTCTACAGTGATATGATGATTAAGTAATAGTCAAACAAATGTATAATACTGGTTTGAATTTGTGTGAAGAAATTCTTAAGAATTTCTCTGTTTGGTTTATATTTACTGAGAAGAGGCCATTATTTTTTCTATGAAACTAGATTGCTTAAACACAGTAAATGTAAGTCATTAAATTTTTTTCACTATATACATCAGTACACTCAGAAGTAAAGACTCACAATGTATATTTTATGTATTCCATAAATTAAGAAGTCATTATTATAATAAATTCAAACAAAGCTCTTATCAAAATTCATTAAATAATAAAAATGGTTTATGATACATATATTGGTTGAATTGTAGCAAGCAATGGCTCTTGGTATGAAAATTTTACTTTTTTTGCTTGATATCTTTGATATTTTCGATTTATCTTGATGTAAGCCTCCATTGTTTATCTTCAAGTTATGTCTTGTTCATTTAAATTAAGTTACGACTGTTTACTTCTGAATACAAGAACAAAGAGTAAGTCTACTCTAAATCAATGAGCTATGTGTCTTCTAACAAAATCAGCTGCTGACACTGAGTTGTATTTTTGTATGCTAGTTGGTTTGGGTGACCTGGTACTTTAAAAAAATGGCTCTATGAAAACTGTCTTCCAACACCTAAATAGAAGACTATTATCACTCTAAATTGAAGAAAATCTGTTATATTTTATCACTTCACACACACACACACACACACACACACACACACACACACACACGTCATAGACACAGTTGTCAATTTGAGGGTTGAGGGCTTGGGGGTCTGGGCACATTTAAGCCTTGAATGAACCTTCAGGAAATTGTCTAGTTGACAGTGAAGACCTAGCCCACGGTGGCTAGTCGCTGGGCAGATGAATAAGATGGAGGGAACTGGTTGAGAAAATTAACATTCTCTTGTGCATTTGGCCAGACATGTTGATCTAGAAAGTGAAAATTTCCCTCTCTGTGATCATGTGGATATTATGTGACTAGTTCCTTCAGCTCCTGGTATTGCTATGGACTGTCCTTCCAAGCTAGACAAATAACTGTAATCAAGATTTATAAACCAGAATAAAACCCTCTTGTTCTCTTAAGTTGTTGCATCATGATTTTATCAGCAACAATTAATGCAAACTGCATGCATATATATCTTATATACACATATAACATATATGTATTAATTGCAGACAAGGAAGTGGTGGTTTCAAAAAAGAGACAATGTTTACCTAAGAATTAAAAACATGTTAGACAAATCTTAGGAAGAATAGTAAGAGAAGAAGGTTCATTAAACAGCAGGACAAATTTCAGGAACCAATGGGCAGATATTGGTGCACAGAAACTTGCAGAATCATTACAAGAAAGTGTGGAGACTAAAGGAGCTGACCCAAGGCAAAAATTTAATTATGCATGTGGTTCCCACAACTGAACTCCTTTATGTTTTTAAGTTATTGATTTGGAGCTTAGTTTTTCCAAGCTGGGAGAGCCAAGAATATTTAAAAACATCTTTTAGAAAACTGGAATGGCTTCTAGAATATGAGTTCAAGGCTTTATTAAAGTTCATGTGAAAAATATTTATGCTACCAATGTACAAATTCCATAGCTCTATTTCTGCATATAAATGTCCATGTATTATTTTTTAGAAGTTTTCAGTTCTTTGACAAACAAGTTTTATGTTCTCGGATCATTGGAACATTTCCAAAAATGAGTTAAAGATTTTTTTTTCTGTGACAGATGTGTCAGCATGGTAATTGAGGGCTGTGCCCATCTGGCACATCTTTGAAGAGCAGTCATCAGTTAAAGGAATCCATGGGCAAGCCTGTAGGAGATTTTCTGACTGATGAGGAAGGACTTAGCCCCCATTGGTTGGGACCATTCCCTAGGCACGTGGATAAGATGAGGGAAGCTGGCTCAGTAAGTTTGCATTCTTCAGCATACTTTGGACAAATTTGTTGTCTTGATATCATGGTTTAAACATGAGTTGTCCCCCACAGGTTCATGTGCTTGAATCCTCAGTTGATGTTTAGGAAGGTTGTTTCAAATTTAGGAGGTGGAGTTTTGCTGGAGCAAACATGTCTTGGTGGAGTGGCTCTTGAGGCTGGTTAGCCTGACTCTGCTTCCCCCAAAAGTCAGCTCTTGCATTTTGCAGATAGCTCTCTCATCCTCCATGATATATGTAGTGACTTAAGTTGCCTCCAGCTTCTATCAGCCAGTCACGCTTTTTCTGCCATAGTGGACTGTAACTCTCCTCTGGAGCTATAAGCTGAATAAATCTCTCTTAAGTGCCATTAAGTGATTATGTGAGTGTTGTCTCACAACAAAAGTAAAGACTGACTGCTACACTAGCCAATGAAATTTTCCCCTCTCTCTGCAATCTTGTGGATGTGATGTGGTCATTTTCCTTAGCTCCTTGGTGTTCATATGAGCTCACCTGCCAAGGAGCATTAAAAACTGTAACCATACAATCCTAAGCCAAAATAAAGTCCCCTTGTTACCATAAGCTATTTGGTTAAGAACTTCTCAGCAACATGCTAGCAAACTGCAATATTTTCAAAGTCAGAATTCATGCATATTTTAAAAATTGAATTTAATTTTTTACTATTTTGCCAAACTGTAGTTTACTCATCAACTCCCATTTTATTAAGCCAATATATACAAGAATAGTTTCAAAATTAGTTGTAGCAATTGCAGTGAGTTCCTACAATAATACAAAGAAAGATGTCGAAAAAGTTTATCTCCTTTTTAAAAAGTATGAAAATATTTATTGTATAATAAATATGAAAAAGTAGGCCAGTGAGATAACACAGTGGGTTAGATGCCTAGCAAACTTGGCCACCTGAGTCCCATCCCTGGAAAGCTCATGTGCTAGAAGGAGAGAACTGACTTCCTTCTTTTGAATGCCACGTGTGCCACATGGCATATGTAACCCCCCTATTAAACATATGAAAAAATATGTCAAATTTATGGGTTCTTTTACAGTAAAATCTTTTCACTTTTAATCTTTTATTTTCCTCTGATATTAAATAAAAATGCACTCAATAAGTGAGCTGAAAAAATTTCACCACACTGTTCACTATAAAGTATAGATTACCTGCTGGAAAATTTTGGCTTTCATGCAGCACCAAAGTTTAAGGTAAAGCTATACTGCTTTTATACTTGAATAAAAAATGTGATGTTTTTCAGCTATGAGCTTAGGAAAGTTATTTAAATCATTTGTGCTCTTTATTTTCTTTTTAAAATGTTTTTAAAAGGATCTTTTTAAAACATGTTCATTGCAGGAAAGAAGACACAAGAAGCAAAGAAGAAAGTCATCCAGTCAGCTGAACCTGCTCTAGATCCTGTGTGTCACACACACGCATTCCATTAGGTAACAACTTATGCTGTGTGTAGCATGAGTTCTCACACATCATGAACATTCACCAACTCAAAAACCTCAGGTTACACAAGTACTTTGATAACCAAGATTATCCTGCACCATCTCAATCTGTCACACAAAATTGCAATCCTGTCTTCCTTGGCAACAAAAATTACACAGAAGTCAAATATGGCAACAGATCTCTAGATAGAAGTATTACTGAAATTACAATTAAAACTCTGCATTCACTTAATGCTCAATTTAGAACCAAATATGAAACAGCCTTCAGTGTATGGTGTTTTTAAGTGTAACATTTCATCTATACTAAGATCTTAGTAAGAAGTTATGTTTCCAATGAATTAATGTGTTCATACAGTGTAGCCAGAAAGTGTAATTAATGATTCTCATACAAAACTGACTGAACACCTGTGCAGCTCCTTCCTTGTAAACATCTTCTGCCACTGCTGCCAGCCTAATGTATATATCGCGAATTATACTGTACAGAGGCAGTATAACCACTCTATGTTCAAAAGAAATCTCTTCCACTGCTTGTAACTCATATTTATAAGTTGGATATCTCACTATACTTTTTACCATACACTGTGAGTTTGAGAACATCTACAAATCTTAGAGATCATTTTGCTACTTGCCACATACTTTTGCTATCTAGACTTATCTTTTAACACACAACAATATTTCTTATATAATAGTAAAATATTTGAATAAAAAGTTCTGGTTAGAGTCACTTTTGAAATTTCTTTAGTAGTAAAGTGAATGGATCATGAAAACAAATGGTAGTTTGTAAAAGTTAATTCAATTTTTTTTTTATTTCGACCTTTCAGTCAGGGTATTTTTATTAAAAAAATCATGTTTCATTTATTTGTGTGAGTGTATGTGTGTGTGAGAGAGAGAGAAACGAGAGAGAGAAAGAAAGAGAGAGAGAGAGACTTAAATTATGATATATGTGTACATGTGGAGGTCAAAGAACAATTAAAAATCAATTCCTTCGTTCTAATACATGGGCTCTAGGCATTGAACTCTGGTGCTAAGTTTATGTTTTACCCATTGAGCCATGTCACTGGCTTCATCAGGGTCTTATATAGCTCAAGATAGCCTAAAATTCTGTATGTAGCAGATGACATAAAACTCTAGATGTTCTATCTCCATCTTTCCAGTTGCTGGAATTGCAGGCCTTCAGCACCATACACAGCTGCAACAGTAACTTAAAATATGTTTTTGTTTTATGTTTTTGAAAGTGTTACTCTTTCATAACATGTATGCTAATATTTACACTTAAGGTATTTGCAACATTAACATATTCTGTTTTTCAGTCATATTTAGTTCACTTTTAAAACATAAGACAAAAACATATTTTAAGTTACTGTTGCAGCTGTGTATAGTGCTAAAGGCATGGGATGGTCTATGCTTTCTTATTCCAAAACTCCTTTCCTCAGACTTTTTCTTGACAAAACTAAGGCAGAAACAGGAACTATCGAGGTTCCATCATGCAGAATGCTAACTGACTCTATGTGACTTCTAAACTCAGAGAGTGGAGTTTCCTCTTTGCTCTCTATTCTATGCTATTTATTTACAAAGACTAAGCATCTTTTTCACTGCTTATTCCCCTTCTCCTAGGAGCTCCCAGGATTCCCAATTTGCATCTCCAGACTTTTTGCTGGTCCTGTTGATTTTCTGTTTTAAAATAAGAATAAATATTCTCAACTCTTGCCCTGTTTTAAAATTCATTATTTGACAGAAAAAACAAATCCAGAACCCTAGACAACATCACTGTCCCAAGAAAAAAGCTAACAAAAGAGTCAGGATTTACAATTATAATTGACATAATATTTAGGTACATTTTCTTCTATTCCCAATGCTTATGTTTGTCTTAGAAGCAGCTACTTTGCTTCTACTTTCCTAGTGTGACAATTGTGTTCAAGGAATTGGAGGTCTTTTATGGGGTTCTTAGTCTTATTAATAGATTTAGACATGACCATAAAAGGAAGTTGGAAGAACATTGTATTAGAATTTTAAAGAAAAATAGGGCAGGTAAATTGCAAATCATAGCACCTGTGATAAGGAGGAAAATAGAGGAAAGGAGATCATGTCTTAGAGGTAAAGCATGTTTGGACTTTAAAGCATGTTTTGTCTTGGCAAAAAGATGTAAAGAGAAGGAAAAGAAAACATTAATCTTTTTAGAGTTATATTTCCAAACAATGGATTTACTTACTAAACTGGAGAAGGCTACAAATAACTTATCTAAGGAGGGGCTTATTCCTCCCATCTTCTTATTATGTCTTCAGTTGACAATCAGCTTTTCGGGGGATAGTGGGAAAGTAGACTTCTGACAGAGTGATTTGACAGATACAAGGAAATCATCTCTTAAGGAAGGAGACAATATCAAGTCTTATCTACCCAAGACCAAGTGGAAGTAACTCCTCCCTTCATATGTCCCAACAAAATCCCAAACCCCAACTGTTCTTATGATGCATTAAATCTTCAGGAAAGCAATCATGATGCTTTCCTTCTTAGGTTTCTAAAGAAATGCAGGTGGCTTTCAAAAGTGACTTTGAGGGAGATACCTATCCTCTATGCTTTTCACATCTGCTAATATCTGACTAGCTACCCAAAAAAAGGCCAGAGTCTGTATATTTTCTTGGCAGTGAAGAAGAGACTCTGTGTATTTTGGGAAATTCAGAGTAATGTATCTTTGAATCCCTCCTCCCAAATAAAGATTCTCATAACCAGTAATAGCTGCATTAGGAAGTATATATCTCTAATTTCTAGAATTATGTGGCAATCATTTCAATCATTTTATTACTAACAATAGAAAAATTTAAACTGTGTACATAAGTTCCTAGAAAGATGTTGCTGAACAAGACTGTTTGACTCACTCAATGAACTGGAGAGATTTGGAATGTAGTAAATCCAGGGCTAGATTATCTTGGACCATCTTTTAATAGCCATCTGTTTGCACACCTCTGTTTATGACCTAACATTCTGGTGACTGTTAGGTACATCCTTTGGAACGTGCAATCAGAACCCTGGTTTTCACCAAGCAAAAGGCTAAGAATGTCATCAGACAGCATCTCTAGCATGTAACAGAGTCTCTGTTTTTTTGTAACTTGCCTAACTGATATTTCCACCAATGCCTTTGAAAAGTGCCCAGAGTCATGATTTCCTTTATATCAACAGTGTAACACATGGAATTTGAAGCAACCTGAATTTGTGTTCCTGGGCCATGGACACTCAATGTTTGTTGTGAAATAAACTCTCTCTATCCTTTAAAGGTGAAACTTGGGATTTTTTTTTTTTTTTACAAATCTAAAATTTACCACACATTTTAAGACAAGATGCTGACTAATCTAATTTTAGAACAAAAATAGTCAGTGCATTAAAAATGTTAGTTTAATCTTGAATGGATTTGGCAGCATATATTTAAAGGGATTTTGAATGGTAGTTCTCATTTTAGTAACATATATTGCTAAAGATTGAAAGAGGGGACTGGTAAGATGGTTCAGATAGTAAAGATTCTGATTCACAAACTTTGGGAATTGAGCTCCCTCGTGTATAAAGGGCAGAAAGAGAGGACCAATTTCTGAAAGTTTTCCTCTGACCTCCAGTGCTTGCCACTCACATGCCTGCTTTCTCTCTCTAAATTAATAAATATTAAAAGATTGACAATAGAAGACAGCTCTTAAAATGAGACTAGTCCAAAAACAAACACATGAAAGTATAAAAACATCTATAAAAATCACATTATTTTGGGATTAACTATCCATGGATACTTTTAATATTCAAAGAAATCAAATATTTCAAAGTGTTAATAAAGGAACTGATTTCTTCCTTAATGAATTCTATCAATTTCTGTGTGGTTTAATTTTAACAAAGCCTAGTTATATTTCAAAATAAATGATAGCATTATAAAATGTTTGCATTAAGGGAAGATAGAGTAACAGGCAAATTCCATGCTTCACTGAATTGATCAAGGAGAGTGAAATTATTTTATATTCAAAATTTTAATGTGTTAACATAAATATTGCATCCATAAAAGTTGAATATGCATTCAGAATAATGAAAATAGAAATGCTATATGAAGCATCATTATACAGTTTAATTTCATTAAAAAACTTTAGTCAGAATTAGGGTTTTCATTACAACAAACATAAATGCACTGTATATGTCTGTGTATGTGCTTGTATGTGTGTGATGGGATTAAATCCAAGACACTCAACCTCTGTGCTAAGTACTTATTTTCACTCTTCATTTTCAGAAAGAATCTCATATATTGCCCAGAGTGGCCTTCAACTTGCTGTACAGTCTAGGCAGGCCTTGAATTTGTATTGTTCCTACCCTAGTCTCCTGAATAAGTGGAATCTCAAATCTGTGCCATGAATTTGCATACATTCCCCCAAATATATACATATATTCATATGTATATATGTCTTTTTTAAAGTCTTATTTATGATAATGCTATGCAATATAAAGTATGTTTACTGAATCTTCTGGGGCTGGAGAGGTGGCTCAGGGGTTAAGCCTCTGCTTTGCAGGTGGAAGGGCCCGAGTTCGGATCCTAGACCCCACATATAGACGCCTGGAGGAAGTGGCGGCGGCCTGCGTTTCTGGTCCTGGTAGGGCGGAGCCTGTGAATCCCGGGGCAGAGTAAACAAGGAGATGGAGGCGGTCCATGGTGGTTCTCGAATTCGCCTGTGGTTCTACACAGATACACACACACACACACACACACACACACACACACATACACACACACACGAGCACACATGCACAATTGAATAAATAAAAAAAAACCCTGAAATTTCCAAATTTTTTCTGGCAGAAATTTGTCTGTAATGCAGTTAGTTATTATATAAGAAACAGAAACATTAAGGAGATTGACAGTGTTTTGGGTAATACATATGATTTCTTTTCTGCTGTTGTGTGTGCATGTGCATAGATGTTAGCTCTTGAATTTTTTATTTTTTGGGGGGGACAATCTTGATGTGACTCTTTGATTTACCTCAAAGTCAAAGACCTCTTGCCACAGCCTTGGTAAATGGTGGGATTATAGGCAATCACCAGCATATCTCACTAAGATTTCCTGAAAAATGGAAGTGTTTATAAGACATAATTTTCCAGGGTAAGCAAAATTTTTGACTAACTGTGTTAAAAATGCTAATACTTGGAACCAAAACGAAGAGAAAAACTTTACCAGAAAGAATAAAAAATAAATACATGTATATGTCTTGTTGCTGAATTATACATTTAAATGTTTATTTTTTGTGCACATGGTAATCAGAAGGCAATTTTCAAGAGTCAGTTCTCTCTGTGTCATGTGGGTTCCAGGGATTGAACTCAAGTTATAGTGTTTACATGACGAGCCCACTGACCCATCTTCAAATTCCCTAAATTATGTTTTTAATATAAAACCCAGCCCTATTAATGTTAGATAACTTTCATTTCTTTGCTAGTTAAAATTATTTGCTTATTTAAAATTATTATTAAATTTACATGTGCTTATTACATAAAATAAGATAAAGTGAAATAAAGGTGAGCACATAATAAAATTTCAGTAATGTTTCCATTATCACTAAAAGTTTCGAATCTTCCCAGTCATTTCTTTAACTAACTTAATCAGAAAACGGTTGTATCTTACCATGATTTTTAAGATGTTTTTATAACATTCCATGTTTTTATTTTCCTAAATATATCCAGATATTTTTCTCTAGTTAGGTGATCATTTTTATTTATCATGGTATTATTTTGATGTTCCAAATATTTATTCATATATATGCTTACTTTTATGAAATCTACCTTGTAACCATTAATGGTCTCCTACAAATTTTAATGTGTATGGTATTGTATAAATGTTTCAGAAACAATTTAAACATGGTACCAGATTAAATTTCTTCCTGTTTTTATATGCCTTTGTTTTATACAGTGCTGTCTTGAATATCTGTGTGACTGTAAGGTTGCACATATATATGCCTATTTCTGTAGAATGAATTCTCAAAAATGAAATTGCTGAGCCAAAGGGTCTGAATCATTTTTAGGATCCTTGATTACCTTGCCAAATTGAATTTCAAGAGAATGTTAATGATCTTGTTTAAAACCACCTAACTAAGGACCATTTGCCTATATCTTAGCCTAAACTGAACATTATATGTGTTACAAGGTTACTGTTTTTAGCCCTTTGCCAAATTTATAAGGAAAAAGTAATGGTAAGTGGATTTTTCCAGGCTATGGGGAAGTTTCTTGCCCATTTTTGATGTTTCTGTTTTTTGGAGAATAGGGTCCTTTTAGCAGAAGACTCCAGGGTCTACTTGTCCTTAATTCAGCCTGTCTCAGAGGAAATGAAGTATCTTTTACAGATTTGTAGATGTGGATAGTAAAACAGTTCAAATGTTCCTGGACTTAGACCTTTTGTTTCTTCATCCAGGAGTACATTATAACCCCGTGGCTAATGCCTCGTCAAATTCATCCTGCCCAACTAGGTATAAAATTAAGTCTAATTTAAGGAAAAGTTCAGTTTTAAGTCAAGGGCATATAGTCAATAATAATGACCAGAGACTTTTGTCTTGGTTATCAGAATTCATTGTCAAGGTTAATGGCAGTGGGAAAATAGTAGTAATTTTGGGAATACATAAAGAACTCTAATGGGATTATAGGTTGAACATATTTTTGTTTTGTAGGTACTTGTATATCTATAAATTTTTTATAATATTTTTTCATTTGCTCTGAGGTTATATCTTGCTAAAATAATTTCAAAACTTCTTTTATAATACTACATACATTAGTAAATATTTTCTCTACTTAAACATTTGTTTTTATCACAGTACAGTTTTGATGCTCTTAATATTTATTCATATATGTATGTACACACATATATGTAAAGAGCAATTTCATTTTATTTTCTGCTTTTTTTACAAACATTTTTATAAATAGTATTAGAAGCTAAGTTGTTCAGTTTGCTGAAACAAATCTAGTATGATTAAATTGTTTGCAAATATATTTTCAAGTAACTTTTATATCTATTGTAATGTAACTTGATGACTTGATTGACTATAATATATTTACCTGAAAAAAATCAGTCTATTATCCTAATTATACAACTTAGATTGTCAGTTAGAGCTAATTAATGTTATCTTTTGTATGAAATATGAAATATTTTGTTGTAATACTGAATTTCTATTTTTCTCTAGTTGAGACCTTGTATTTTTCATCTTCAACTGCTAGGAAAAGCATCTTAGTATTGTGGTTCCCATTAATAATTTTCAAAGTACAGTTCTTCAGCTAGCAGCATCAGCCTCACCTGGAAACTTAGTAAAAATATAAATGGCACCAATTCAGGAGACTGTATCAGATACCGGGTGGAGTCCAGTAGATCACATGTGGATTTTTGTTGTATACTACACTGTGGCTTTCAAACTGCCAGCAGAACAGGATACAGTATAGTACACAGAATAGTTGCTGATAACAATCAAGAGGAATCATTTAGCAAATTTTACATCAATACACTGATTTTTTTCCCTTACTGTTTAAAATGAAACAGGCTAATAACCTAATGCAGAATGCAATATGTGCTAATCATAAATAAATAAATCCAAGAGCAACCTTAAAAACGTTCATACCAGAAACTAACATGTTTTATAAACTATACTGGCAAGAGCTTCACGATGAATTGATAATGCTGCTGAAAGATAAATATCAAAGGAAAGATTTTTTAAATCTTAAGCCAAAAGTTGAGAAGCAATGAAGGGAGGAAGAGGTCCAAAGGGAGATGAAGTAGGGGAGAGACATATATATATATATATATATATATATATATATTTATATATATATATATTTATATATATATATATATATTTATATATAATGTGACAGCAAAATGAGAAATCACTTGGGAAGAGAAAGAAGACCAGCAAGAGGGGCATAGATGAAAGGGAGGCAATGTGGAGTGGATAAAAACAGTGTGTCTGTGTGTGTGTGTGTGTGTGTGTGTGTGTGTGTATATACACAGATTATACTGATAAATCACTACTTTATCTAAAATGAATTCAAAATGCACCAAAATATTTTTTAATTTCTTTTTTGTTTCAATAAATCCATGACATTTATTTTCCTAAGGAAACTTCAGTACTCTATCTGATACTGGAATGCTAGATGCTAAAACCAAAAGTCCCTAGGGTTGTTGCAAGAAGCTGTTGCATCAAGACACTTAAGGGCATGGAAGGCCACCTAAAATATTTTTTAATTTCAAAAACCAAAATTAATTAATAGATCATGTTTACTACATATTTAAAGAATTTGATTGTAAGTAACATTAATCCAAACAACTGTTTATAGAATTCAAGAAGTACTAGAACTTGGCATATTACCAAGCTGATCTTGAATTCAAGATCCTCCTGAGTCAGTTCCCCTCCAAAGTATTGGGATTGCAGATATGTACCACAAGGCCTTTCCAGATAGTACTGTTTTATATCTGTATGTGGATGACCACTTTTAAATCACTTTTTTCTTTCACAGCAACTTTGGTTTGCATGTGAAAAGGTTAGGAAACCATGCCTCAGACACTCTATATCAGATAATAACTTGATGAGGATCAGGGTTTCTTATTTAAAAAAAAAGTTGCTTGACACCTTCTTTGTTTATTGCACTTCAGCTCCTGTAACTAAGATCCAAATGTAACCAAAGAGAAACACAAAATGTGTTTAATCTTTATTGGATTTCGGAGAACATTTCTTGGACCTTTCAACAGACCTGTTAATGTGATTTTTGTCAAAAATGTCCAAGAACGAACTGAAGCCACACTGAATACTGCATACCAACAGGTAAAAGACAAAAATTCACTTGTTCTTCAGGAAAAAAAAGGAAAATAAATTACAAGACAAGATTCCTGAGCAGTTAAGCAAATTCATCAGCCTCTAGATTTTTGCTTTTGGCACTGGCTTTGGGATTAAGCACTTCATCCAAAATAGGGCTGTCAGCAGGTCACTCTGATGAATTGGGAGATGCTTTTGAGATGGTGCAGAGTAAAGCTTTATGAGAGTAAAATCATTTTTGTAGGCTTTGTTCAGTGTATGGTAACAGTAATTTATGCTTCTTCTTTATCCTTTGAGAAAGATTACTCTATCTCATGTGGCAACTCTCAAATGGATTTATTTTTCTCTGACTTAGCCTTTCTGAAAAAGCACAAAGCCATCATTTTAAGAAATGGTTTGCATTTATTTTATCCTGAGAGTACTTTTCTCTTTCTTATGAAAGGAAGATTTCTCTTTAAAATTATTTTATCACCTTTCCCCTGCACTAGATTTGACTTCCAAATATAGGATGCCAGAAGGAGGGTATATGACAGGGGAACCTAGGAAGCCCAAGCAAAGAAGTATAGAAACTGAGATCAGAATGGAAGGAATCAGTAATATGCTCAAAGAGGCTTACTGTTGTGGGCCTCATGAGACCCATACCATTATGGATCCTCTTAGGAACTGTGTAGACTAGAGCTTAGAGGTGTCCCAGTGGACAGTGGAGAAGCAAGCACATTTACTTACCACTCTTATTCATCATTGGCCAAATGACATCTTAAGCAAGTATGTTTATTCCTTAGTGTTTTAGTTTCATCATCCCATTACTAAGTGATTCTTGTATGCATTATTGAAGGAATCTCTTAAAACCATTTAATGGCTTTCCAGGGATTTCAAAATGAAACTTTTTTTCTCTCTTATATACTTGTTTCTACTCCCAGATTCAATGCTGTTTACCATCACAGAATGCGAACCCACTCCTTTCATTTCATGTACATATATGGTTCATCCATACAGATGATACAGGCTTTTGTTTTTGACTTCACCAACTGATATACAGTCTATTACTCACATGTTCTGGCCTCCTTTAAAAAAGTCTCAGCTTCTGGGAAGCAACAGCTACTAACATACTTCATTTTCTGTTTAGCTATTATTGTCAGATCAGTTGACATTTGCCAGTATCTGTCTTAGACTTTACTTATCATAGGTCATATTTTCTTCTAATGTACTTATTGTACCCTCTGTACCCTTAAGATAATACTATTTTTCACTGTACTCTGTATAATCTATTGTCTATCTCTTAAACTACCTTATGAACTCATTTAAAAAGTTTTATAATTTTCAGGCTTTCACTGTAACCCCAAAATTGAAGTTATGACATTTTCAAAAGTGCTAAATGAATGTGTGTTAATTAAAGACAACAACAATTTCAGTGATCTAACTCATCAGACATTTTCATCCCTAAGGAATATGCAGTCTGTTGTACTGTTTTACTTTTTGAAAATACACAATAGCTCTAAATGCCTATTTGTTAACTTTATGTAGCCATCAAATGCTTGATCAGGTCTCACTCATCATAAAACCAAATTTCATTGACATTAACTTTAGGCTTCAACCTGGGTAATTATGGTCTTCATTTTAATAATTTTCTCTGAATCTCACAACCTTTTCTATCATTAGGCTCCACATCCTCTGAATCTGATGAAAATGTCCCATTTAGTTCATAATATAATATAATTCTCAACAGTTTAGCATCTCATAGTCTTTTTGGTTTCATTTTCTAGATGTTTAGAACACAAGCTTAAAAAGGCATGAGATGACTAGAAAGGTTTTTTTTTTCTCTCTCTCTCTCATTGCTATTTAACAGCTTTGTAAAACAAGAAAACATTGCTTTCATGACATTATTTTTCCCACATAATATCAACAAGTAGAAGTGCCAATAAATTTATAATGAGAACTTGTGAATGGTAGTATTTTAGGATTTTTTTCTTTAAAACCAGTCCCTTTTTTAAAGTTATATTTGCCTGTCAATGGATTTCATTATGTTATTTTCATGGATATACATGTATATAGGTGATAATCACCATCTCCAGTTACATTCTTTTGTTCCCCACTCACTCCTTCTAATCCCCTTCTTTTGGACAATTAGCCCCTTCCTACTTGCATGTCTTCTTCCATGTGTGTACCAGTGAATTACATTACTGTTGTTTACAGGGACATGAACACTTTATCAGAGCTCTCTCATTTGCAAATAAGAAAGGCTTAAGTTTTAAATGAGAAAACTGATTTTAAACAGTCAAATTTTGGGGACTAACAAAAAAATTAGAGCGTTATTAGGCTGACAGATTCGCCCCTTTAGTCAAACTTTAGAGGCTGTTCTGAGCCTTCTTTTCACTAAACCTTACCCTAGAGTCTTGTCTTTGGTCTCCCAAATTTATCTGCAACAAGGACCCACTACTACATTAATAAGGATTTCCTTACCCTTAATACTTCTTGGAATGCTATATCTACCAACCACTTAATCTCACTCTTTTCTTGAGCTATAAAGTTCTGGTGATTATTATTATATTTAGGGAGATTTCAGTCTCTCTCTTCTCTTGTCATAGTCTTCAAATCTACTGTAATCATCATGAATAAAATAAAATTTTTCCTGATTTTTTACCATGTATCAAGAGTTTGGACTGCATCTCAGTGATAGAGCACATGTCAGGGAAAAATTATGTATCAGAATATTTTAAATATTAAAATATTAATTACCATAGGAGGGAAAAATAAAAGGGAAAATATTAAAATAATGTAGGAGGGAAATAAAAAAATGGAAAAATCTTTTCATTTTTTTATTTCTTCCACTCACACAAAGTTGATAAGTACCCCATTACCCTCCCTCCCTCCACCCCTCCCTAGACCCATTCTCTCTCCCCCATTTTCCCCTTACTTTCCCCCCTCGCTCCCTTTCTCCCAGTGCCCCCTTCCCCCAATTCCTGGAGTATCCTTTAGTGTGTATGTCAAACTTCCCTCTGGGTCGTCCTCTCTGATGAGGTATAAGGACTCAGTAGCATTGACTAAAGCTCTTTTTTTGTGTTCCCCTTTAGTATAAGAACACTATTGTGGCTGTTAATCCCTTGCCCCTAAGGAACATAGTGCCTGTGATCCATGCTAGACTTCGGGATTCAATGATATGTTGGTCATTGCACAGGTCATGTAAAGTCCCATTATGATTACTTCTGCTCTAAATTGTATGGAGTATTTTGTATATCTTTGCTTCTCCCCATCTTTAGGCTCTTAAAATCTTACCACCCCCTCTTCCACAAATTTCCTTGAACTTTAGGATGGGTAGAGATTAGGCTGGCCTGGTTCCAGGTGGTTGATGTAAAGTCTCTGATTTTCTGAATTATAGTTTGTTGATTTTTTTTTCAGTTTTGCTGCTCTTGCACTACCCTTGGCCCCATCCTGATGTGTATTGGATGTCCTCCCCTCCCCGGCCAAAGATAAAAGGCAGTTAAAATAGAGTTTTATTATAAGAATAGATTCAAAGGTAGATGGAATAAGAGTAAGAGACCGTGGTGGTGGGGGGTGTCAGTCTCCCATTTGCAGGATGGTTAATTTCTATCTGCCAGACTCTATACTCTCCCTGACTGGTGAGATCAAATCCCCTCAGTTGCAAGTGACCAGCAAGGAAATTCTGTGAGCTTAACCAGATGCCTCATTACATATTTTTAGTCCTTGATGGTGGCCTATTTTCTCTGCTGTAGCATGATCCCCCCTCCTTGTTTCTGGCGGGGCCCCCGTTCCCCTTCCCTCCATGCTGATTATCTTTGCAATTACTATAGGTATTACAGAGATTTATCTTTGAGTGTGTAACTAACTGGGTTTGGTAGTAGGATCCACCTATACATACATACAGTACATACTATGCTTAATTTTCTGTGTCTGGGATACTTCACTCAATATAATTGTTTTTAATTCCATCTGTTTCCCAGCAAATTGCATTAATTCATCATTTTTGATGGCTGAGTACCACATTTTCCTTGTCCACTCGTCAACTGTTGGAAATATGTATTGATTCCACAATTTTACTATTGTAACAGTGCTGCTATGAACATGATCATTATTGTGCTATTGAGGTGAAGATTTGCTGTATGGGGGATTATTCCCAAAAGTGGAATAGCAAGGTCATATGGCAATTCAATCTTTAACTTCTTTAAGAATTGCCAAACCGTTCGACAGAGTGGTTATATAAGATTGTATTCCCACCAACAATGTAAGAGAGTTCCCTTCTCGCCACATCCTCTCCAACATTTGGTGGTGTTTGTATTGTGGATTTTTGCCATCCTGACCGGGGTGAGATGACATCTCAGGGAGGCTTTGATTTGCATTTCCCTGAAAACTAAGGATGCAGAGCATTTTTTAAGGTATTTGTTAGACATTTCAATTTCGCCCCTGGTAAAGTTTCTTTTAAGTTCCAAGGCCCATTTTTTAATTGGGCCATTTGTTTCCTTGGTGTTTAGTTTTCTAAGCTCTTTGTGCACTCTGAATAATAGAGCTCTATCAGATATGTGGTTAGTGAAGATTTTCTCCCATTCTGTGGGTTGCCTTTGAGCTTGTGTTACAACCTCTTTATCTGAACAGAAGCTCTTTAATTTCACAAGATCCCATCTGTTGAGTGTTGGTTGTAGTGACTGTGCAATTGGATTTCTGTTTAGGAACTGTAGGCCTAGCCCAATCCGCTCAAAGGAGTTCTCTGCCCTTTCAAATAAGGATTTTATAGTCTCTGGCCTTACATTGAGGTCCTTGATTCTTTTGGAATTAAGTCTTGTACATGGTGACAAGTACGGGTCCAGTTTTAATCTTCTGCATTTGGACATCCAGTTTTGCCAGCACCATTTGTTGAAGATGCTGGTCTTTTTCCATTGGATTTTTTTGGGCCCCTTGTCAAAGATCAAATGGTTGTAATTGTGTGGGCTTACATATGGTTTTTCAACCCTTATCCATTGATCTGTGGGTCTATTCTGGAACCAGTACCAGGCTGTTTTTATAACTATGCATTTGTAGTATAGATTATGGTTTGGTATGGTGATACCTCTATCAGTGTTTTTGTTAATAAGGATTGTGTTTGCTATCCTGGGTCTTTTGTGCCTTCTTATGAATTTTAAGATTGTTTGGTCAACTTCTTTAAAGAATTGCTTTGGGATTTTAATTGGTATAACATTGAATCTATATATTGTCTTTGGTAGGATGGTCATTTTTATGATATTAATTCTGCCAATCCAAGATCTTGGGAAGTCTTTCCACCTTCTGGTGTCTTTTGTAATTTCTTTCTTTAGGGTTTTCAAGTTTTCATTGTAAAGTTCTCTTACTCCTTTGGTTACATTTTTTTTTAATTTTTTAAAAAAATTTTTTAATACATTCAATTGTGAGTATGTGTGCGTGTGTATGTATGTATGTGTGTGTCTGTGTGTGTAGAACCATGGACGAATTTGGGAACCACCATGGATGCCTCCACCTCCTCCTTGTTACGCTGCCCCAGGATTCACAGGCTCCACCCTACAAGGATCAGAAACGCAGGCTGCCCCCGCTTCCGCCTGGCATCTATAGGTGGGGTCTAGGATCCGAACTCAGGACCTTCCACCTGCAAAGCAGAGGCTTAACCCCTGAGCCACCTCTCCAGCCCTTCTTTGGTTATATTTACACCAAGGCATTTCATTTTTTAGGGGCTATAGAAAATGGGATTGTTTCTCTCAGGGCTTTTTACTTCATTCTGGCCATATAGGAAGGCCACTGATTTTTGTATGTTTATTTTGTATCCAGCCACCCTGCTGAACTCCTGTATTAGTTCCAGGAGCTTCCTGGTGGAGTTTTTAGGATCGCTCAGGTATATGATCATGTCATCTGCACATAGAGATAACTTGACTTCTTCCTTGCCAATTTGAATCCTGTTATCTCCCTTTCTTGTATTATAGCTCCAGCTAAGACTTCAAGTACAATGTTGAATAGAAGTGGTGAGAGTGGATAGCCTTGCCTAGTTCCTGACTGAAGTAGGAATGCTTCAAGATTTTCACCATTGAGTACAATCCTTGCTGTAGGCTTGTTGTATACAGCTTTTATTATATTGATAAAGGTTCCTTCCATTCCAACTGTCTCTAGGGTTTTGATCATAAAAGGCGGTTGGATCTTATCAAAAGCTTTTTCTGCATCTATCGAGAATATCATGTGGTCTTGGATTTTGGACTGGTTTACATGATGAATTACATTTGTTGATTAGTGTATGTTGAACCAATCTTGTGTGCCGGGGATGAAGCCTACTTGGTTCCCGTGAATAATCTTTTTAATATGTTTTTGAATCCGATGTGCTAAAACTTTGTTGAGAATCTTTGTGTCTGTGTTCATCAGAGAGATCGGCCTATAGTTTTCTTTTCTAAGTGAATCTTTATTAGGTTTTGGGGTTAAAACGATAGTAGCTTCATAGAAAGAATTTGAAAATGTTGTTTCCTTTGCTAAATAATGGAACAGTTTAAGGCATATTGGTGTTATTAGCTCCTTAAATGTCTGGTAGAACTCTGTGCTGAATCCATCTACTCCAAGATATTTTTTGGTGGATAGATTCGAGATTTCTTCATCAATTTCCTCATATGTTATAGGACTATTTAAGTAATTCAGAACTTCCTGATTCAGTTTAGGTAAGTTGTGCTTACTTAGGAATTCATCCATTTCTTTTGCGTTGTCAAATTTCACAGAGTATAAGTTTTTGAAATATGAAGTTATAATTCTCTGAATTTCTTGGGTATCGGTAGTAATAACCCCATTTTCATTTCTAATTTTGTCAATTTGTGTTTTCTCTCTCTTGCTTTTAGTTAATTTAGCTAGGGGTATATCAATCTTACCAACTTTTTCAAAGAACCAGCCTGTTGAATGGTTGATTCTCTATATCATTTTCCTTATCTCAATTTTGAATATTTCTCCCCTGACTTTTCTAATCCTTCTTCTATTGCTTTTGGGATCAGATTGCTCTAGTGTCTCTGAAGCTTTGAGCTGCATTTTTAAGTTATTTATTTGTGATATTTCTATTTTTTATGTAAGCATTAAGAGCTATGAACTTACCTCTTATGACAGCTTTCATTGTGTCCTAAAAATTTGGATAAGTTGTATTTTCATTAAAATAAATCAACAAACCATAATTCAGAACATCAGAGACTCTATATTGACCACCTGGAACTAGGCCAGCCTAATCTCTCCCCATCCTGAAGCTCAGGGAAATTTGCGGAAAGGGGGCGGTAAGATTGTAAGAGCACAAGGATGGGAGGAGTAGTGATATGCAAGATACTCCACACAAGTTAGGGCCGAAGCAATCATATTTGGACTTTGCATGCCCTGAGCAATGTCCAACACACTATAGACCCCATAAAGTCTAGTGTTTGCTAAAGGCACTAGGATCCTTGGTGGCAAGGGATTAACAGCCACAGTGTTCCTATGCTTAAAGGGAACACAGGAAATGGTTCTGGGAAATGCCACTGGATCCTTGCATCTCATCAGAGAGGAGAACCCAGAGGAGAGTTTGGCATGTTCATTAAAGGATGCTCCGGGGATGAGAGGGGGAGGCACTGGGGTATGGGGATGGAAGAGGGGTGGGGGTGTGGAGGGTGGGAAGGGACCAGTGTACCGTTAAGTCTGTATGAGTGTAAATAAAAAAAAATATTAAAAAAAAAGAAAAAGAAAAAAAAAGTTGCATTTTCATTGTCATTCACTTTCAGGAAATCTAGAATTTCCTTTATAATTTCTTCCTGAATCCAATTCTCATTCAGCATCATAGTGTTTAGTTTCCAGGAGTAGTGTACTTTCTGTTTTTTGTTGTGTTGTGGATGTCAAGCTTTAGAACATGTTGGTCTGAAATGGTACAGGCTAGAATTTCAACTTTCCTCCCTATGTGGATATTCTTTTCGTGGCCCAATATGTGGTGTATTTTGGAGAAAGTTCTGTATGCTGCTCAGAAAAATGTGTATTCTTTGTTGCATGTATGAAAAGTTCGATAGAGATTTGTAAGGTCCATTTCAGTAAGAGTTTGATTTAAGTTCTAATGTGTCTTTGTTAAGTTTTTGACCTGATGATCTACCCCTTGTTAAGAAGCACTGTTGACATCCCCAAGAATTTTCGTTTGGGGGTTGATTTCTCACTTTATATGCTATAAGGTTTCCTTAATGAATGTGGAGGAGCCGGCGTTAGGTTCAGTGTTGTGACGTCTTCCTGATGAATTGTATCTATGACTAAAATGTAGTATCCATCTGTGTCTCTTATGATGTTTTTTGATTTGAATTCAACTTTGTCTGATAGCATAATAGGTTCCCTGCCTGTTTCCTGGTTTCTTTATTTTTCAGAATTTTGGGCCAGCCTTTTATTTTTAGGATGTACCTGTCTTTTGTGGTGAGATGAGTTTCCTGAACACAGCAGATTGATGGGCTGTGATTTTTAATCCAAGTGTGTAATCTGTCTCTTGATTGGTGAGTTTATTCCATTGACTTTTAATACTATAATTGAGAAATTATTTTTAATTGCGGATTTTTTTTATGTTTAGTGGCTTTTGTAAGTGTATTACTTGGTTTTTAGATTTTGGTGGTATTATACTTCCCTTCTGTTCTCCTGGCTATGCCTGTTTTTTTCTTCAAGCTTGAGTATTATTTCTAGCATTTTTTGAAGGCCTGGTTTGGTAGACATGTAAGCCTTCAAGTTATCTTTGTGCTGGAAAACTTTTCTTTCTCCCTCGATCATGATGGATAGTTTTGCCAGGTATAATCAGCATTTTTGCTCATTTAATACTTTAACTACATCTCTCCAAGCTCTTCTTGCCTTTACTGTTTCCATTGAGAAGTCATTTGTTATTTTAATAGGTTTACCTTTAAATGTAACTTGTATTTTTTTTCCCTTGAAGCTCTCAGCACCCTTTCTTTGTCTTGAGTGTGAGTGTTTTGACTATTATTTGCCATGGCAATTTTCTATTTTGGTCATATTTGTTTGGAGTGCAGAATGCCTCTTGTATTTGGATGGGCCTCCCATTCTTTAGGTGAGGGAAGTTTTCATTCATGATAGTTTGAAAAATTTTCTCAGGTGTGGTATTGTGGGATTCTTGTTCTGGTATTCCATGAATGTGCATGTTAAACTTCTTCAGGGTGTCTCATAACTCTTTAATATTCCTGTCAAATATCTTTTTGGCTTTAACATCCTCTTCCATTGAGCTAGTTAGTACTTCCACTTTATCCTCAATTATATCCATCTATCCAGAAATTCTATTTTCTGCTTCATTTGTTCTGCTGATAAGACTGTTGATTTCTGTGTTGAAGATAACTTGTCTTTCAGTTCAATTTTAAACTCTGCCTGAGACTGTTTTAACTGCTCTATGCCTATTTTTGTTTCTTGAACTGTTTTTCTCAACTCCTCCACGTGTCTGTCATTTTCCTTTTCAAAGTGGTTGATGCAGTTATTTAACTCCTCCTGGATTTCCTTTCATAATATTGATCATGGTAATGATCATGCTTTGAAAGTCATTATCTTGGGCCTGGCTTTCTTGGCCATTTTCTGTGAATTTATTCTGATTGGAATCTATCATTATGGATTAATGTTTTTGATGGTAGTTTTGTTTTCTTGGATTTTGTTTCTCATGGATCTGTACTTTGACTTGGGCATTGTTGTTTTGTTTCTTAGGACCTTTCAGTTTCTGTGTCTTTTTGACTGAACTTAATTAGTTGGTATTACTACTCTCGGGCAGTTATTACTAGTGTTTGCTTTGGAGTTGGATACGTTTTTCTGCTGTTGTTATTTCCTAGATGGGGGTTATTATACTGTTAGTATATCAATTAAGACAGGTTTAGTAGACAGGAGGTAAATATTAGTATAGTCATGTACTTTTACAATTTAGTACTTTGGTGATATGGGAGGGTGAGTGGTATAGTCCCTGAAGTTTTATATGCTTAGGGGATGGCTATATTGGAAAGTTAATCTACAGTGATTAATAATTGAAAGGAACAGGATGGTAAAAAGGGGGTTATTTATTTTTGGGCTGGATGTGAAGAATCTCTCCCATGTGATAAGATGATTTTAGAGAACTTCAGATGTATGGCCTTTGTCCCCTAGAGCTTTGCTTGGATATTCTTTGGATTCTGTTGATTTCTGAGGAGCAGTGTGTCCTCCCTGGATCGGGAGTGTCCCAGGCAGGTGGAAAGGGCAGAGGGGCTGGTGGCAGGCTGGTGGTGCACTTCACCTGGGAACTGGAGTGTGGCCTAGAGGCCTACCCAAGCCTGGGGCAGCCTGGATGCTGTTCAGGCTGGCTGGTGGGATTTACCTGAGATGCAGGCTGATAGGGATTGACTGGGCTGGGTGGGCAGGCACACTGGCAGAGGGCAGGAAAAAAAATCTTAAAAAGGAATTCTTTAGCCTGAAAAATTGCTGGTAAGCAGTAAAAATGCCTATTCCCCAACAGGGTCTCTGGAATTCCCCTCTGGAATGTCCTTTGACCTGAGGGTCTACAAGAAGCCTGCATGCTGATAAGACTGTAAAAGACTGCCAGCTAAACTGCTTTCCTGGTGCCAATGAATCAACTAGTGGATCTGCACCCAAGGGGGGGTGGGGCTTGCAGCCCCCTTTGTCCCTTGTCTATAAAAACTGTGTGAAGGCATAATTCGTGGCTGTAAACACATCACCCAGCCAGGGTGTGTAAGCCTGATACTAGTTTCTCTCTCTCTCTCTCTCTCTCTCTCTCTCTCTCTCTCTCTCTCTCTCTCTCTCACCCCTCTCTCTCTATTAAAGTCTCTCAGTTATCAATTTTTTACTTCTAGTATATGGAGAATCTCTGAATAACCCCAAAATCCATAATAGTCACTATGCCAAAACGTTGATAGTTTTTCCTAGCATCTAAATCATTAAGCATGTACTTTTCCCTACCAAATTTTCCAACTACATAATGGAATAATGAGCTATTTCATGCTATCACCCCTTCTCCAGGTCTTCCTTCACACTGTTTCTTCTTTCTTAACATTCTTCTCCACCATCTACCACTCAACCCCATCACAAGGTTGACTCTGCCACTAAAATTCTGTTTGCTTCAGTTAATAATGTAACTATTGATTTTCTTTGCTTCTTATCATGATAGGTATATGGAATTTAAAATGATTAACAAGTCCACATTTATAACTTTTTCCCTTTGTGTGTGTGTGGGGGGGGTGTGGGTGTCTGTCTGTCTGTCTGTCTCTCTGTCCTTATGTATCAAAGGGCACTGTGTGAGCCTGTGCCTGTGTATGTCCAAGGGTAACTCAGGAATCATTCTAGATTGCTTCAACCTCCTTTTTGCTTCACTCAGGGATTTCCAAGACTCTTCCATAGCTGAAAATGCAAGCCACCACCATTTCACCCTAGCATCTTTATGTGGAATCCAGTATCCAAACTCAGGTCTTTCTGCTTTTGAGGTAGAGTCTTAATCCATGAGCCATCTTGTCAGCCTACATTTACATCAGAATAGAATAAAGTAGTTTATTAGCTTTTTCATATATCAATAGGTCATCCCTGTTATATTTACTAATTTAATCAATCATAAATACTATTGATAATATTTTAAATTATGTTAAATTAGTATCTTTGTACAAATTTGAGTATGGGACTGCTATCTAGAAATAAATAAATGAAACATTACCATAATAATACTATATGGTTCAAAGTATACATTAGTTGTAGTTTTGAAATACCCCAAACAAGTATGCTTCTGTGACCACTAAACAAATTGCAAAATTTGAAGATTTTTTTTCTTTTTTAAATTTTTTAATTTTTTTTGTTCATACAAACATAATAGGAACCCCTGTCCCCTCCCTCCCTCCACCCCTCCCTGTTCCTCCCTGCTTTATCCCTTTCTTTCCCCCCTTCCTCCCTTTCTCCCAGTGCCCCCTCCCCCCATCTCTGAAGCATCCTTTAATGAGTATATCAAACTTTCCTCTGGGTCCTCCTCTGTGATGAGGTGTAAGGATTCAGTGGAATTTCCTAGAACTCTTTCTTGTGTTCCCCTTAAGTATAGGAACACTATTGTGACTATTAATCCCTTGCTCCTAAGGATCCTAGTGCCTTTAGTCCATGCGAGAATTTGAGGGGTCAACGATATGTTGGTCATTGCGCATATCATGCAGAGTCCTGTTATAATTGCTTCAGCCCTAACTTGTGTGGAGTATTTTGCATATCATGACTCCTCCCATCCTTATACTCTTACAATCTTACCGCCCCCTCTTCTGCAAATTTCCCTGAGCTTCAGGATGGGGAGAGATTAGGCAGGCCTGATTCCAAGTGGTTGTTATAGAGTCTCTGATGTTCTGAATTATGGTTTGTTGATGATTTTTTTTTCACTTTTGCTGTTCCTGCAATGCCTTTGGTTCCATCCTGATGGGTATTAGATGTCACCCCCTGGCCAGAGATAAAAACCTGTTAAATTAGAGTCTTGTTATAAGAGTCTATTCAAAGGTAGATGGAATAGAAGTAGGAGACCGTGGTGAGAGAGGGGTCAGTCACCCATTTGCAAAATGGTTACCTTCTATCTGGCAGCCTATATGCCCCCCCTTCTAATAAGATCATACTCCATCAGTTGGAAATGATCAGGAAGGAAAGTCTGTGAACTTAATCATATGTCCCATTACTTACTTGCAGTCCTTAATGGTGGCCTATTTTCTCTGCTGTAACTTGGTCCCCTCTGTTTCTGGTGGGGCCCTCCTTGAAGATCTTTTTTTATTCTTTCTATACATATCCTGTTTGTGCACCTTGTTCTACTCACTGTTATATTTTCCTTTCATCTCATGTGCAATACATTGTTCAAAACATTTATGAAAACATCTCACTTGGAGAAACAGAAGATAACTGGAAATCGTGAATATACATTTACTTCTTTACTATTAATTTTGCCATTATTTGCAAGTCATCATAGACAGAATGTCCATGAAGAGGAATGGCATGCAGAATGAAACATTTCTGTTCCAGAGTATTTCTGTAATGTTGCTTAAGAAGATTATGTAACTGATCTGGTGACTGGTTTTCACTGATAAAAATAAATACTTTCATAAAGGCCAATTGAGGTTCAAAACCCAAAAACATGCAGTTTTTGAATTAAAAGGAAGAGAATCATTTTCATTTTTGTCCTTCCATTCTAAATATTCTTATACTCAAAATAATCATACATTAGTCCAGAATAGAATAAAGGAATGCTAGATGATGCAGAAGAAAGTAAAGTACACAGAGCTTTGAGATTTAAATGAATGAAAATTCATGAAATATGATGACGTTCTGTTCTTGCCATCTGTCCACCCTAAATGCTTGGCGATAATCCAAAGAATAAATTTAGTGAGTAAACCACATTCCTGTGAAAGGGTTTTATTTCATATGATGAGTTTATGCAATTCTTTCTTTAAGTAAAATTTACTTGTGAGTTGACACCTGCTTTAGTTTCTAATGCATAGAATTTAAAAGGAAACAAAATGAATATAAAAGAAGTTGTTTTACTTTCTGTCACAAGATACATGCTAGTTAATAAAATTGCCACCACTGGAAATCTGTGGTCACAAAGAAGTATTGTCATCTTGTCAAAAAGAAGTATTAATCTCCAAACCTGATATCTATACTGTATATATTCCATCCTTGTCAATAAGACCCACAGTGGATATGAATCAGAAGCAATAAGTGGACTTTATAATACTATGCTTTTTATCATACATGCATAACTTTAATAATGATTAACTTCTAAATGAGTCACAAAAAACATTAACAACATCAGTAATTCAAGTGATAGCTATATTAATAATGTGGCAATATGATAACAGAGTACTAGTAATTGATTAATGAACAGATTGTATATATCATCTAGATACGTTAGAAAGAGGGCAGACTGACATTTTGGGAAGGATGGACAGGATGATACAAGATTTCATCTCAATACAGAAATAGCATGAAGTTTAAAACTTATGAAGTACTTAAATCTGTAGATTCCATTTAATATTATTAAACAGTGATTTGCAACCAGAAATCAAAACCAAAGATAAGGGGATTTATTTTACTTTTATTTAAAACCTAATTGTACCTTGGTTGAAAAAAAGAATTTACTGGTAAGATATTTCTATAAAAGTGTTCACAAATAAAAAGCATAAGAAAAAATCAATGAATTGGCACCAATAAAATCCCACCTTTTAAATGTGAAGTTATATCTTTTAAAATTGGATCATTTCCAATGTTATTTGATTTTATATTTTTACATGTTTTATAATTCATACTTCATTTACTGAGATGTAAACATAGGATATGATATTGTGGATTTTGCTTCATTTCTTACTTTGTTTATCTTTAACTGGCAAACTAGAATTTCCAAAGAAGACTAGAATCCAACTTTCATAAAATATTATCTAATTCAACAAGCTATATCTTCCATTTTTCATATTAGCAAAAAATGTCAACAAGTAAGAATGCAGAAGATTCTGAAATTTGGAAGACAGATTTCACTAAGATGTGAATTAGTTAAATGTATACCACAAAAACAGGGAAAGCATTTGGTTAGATAAAGGATAGTATAATATGCACTGAGAACTACTTCAACTTCTTAACTAATTGTTTTGAATTTCTAATCTGTAACATATTTTAGTAACTAATTAGTTAACAATAATAACCATTATATATCTTATAATATTCTCTCTTTAATGTTCAAGTACCTCTTGTCAAGAATCAATTTGAAGCACATGACAGAAGTGAGCTTTGTTGAAAAAATGCCTAAGATCTGCTTCAAACAACCCAAAACAATTGTTCAGAAAAAAAGATATCTAAATTATTAGAAAATCTGAAGTGTATTTTTAAGGAAATAAAAACAAGTGGAAAGAAATAAAAAGAAAAGAACTGTTTATGTATGCCATAATAGAGGAATTTTGTAAGATCTTACTTCAACTATATTAAGTCATGGCCACCATGATACCTTCTGAGTAATAGTTTAGGAGCATTCAGTACAATTCAGTATTAATGGATGAGGGAAAACAAGCCTTAAGTGTCCTGATACTGAAAAAAGAGTCAGAAAGATCTGATGTTGTTCAGAGTAAGGTTCTGAGGTCTACAGGAACACAGTACTGGATGGCAGCAACACCCCCTGGATGGCTATAATCTAGCTATGTAGGAAATTTTAGGACAAAAGTGGCTTCATGGATGGAGTGCTCCTGGTTTAGATTATGAAACAGATGCATAAAGGATCTGATTGTAAAACTCTGCTTATGACTCTTGCAGGATTATTTGTCATACTATGCAGAGAAATTATGCAGAAAAAATACAATTAGTTACTCTGGGGTAATCATGCAGGTCAAGAGGACTATTGTGATGTCGAGCTGTATGCATACAGTGATTCTGACCTGATTTTTCCTCTGTGTAATTTTTCATTGTATTTGTAGATATTCAAAACCATTCTTGTAGTATGTGGAGCTTTATAACTAGACCCTGGTACTGTCAGCATTTGTGATATATATGATGCCTTTCAAATTTTGAGATGCACCTGTTGTATTTTGCAGAAGATAAAGATGTCTTTTTGACCTGACTGTTGCATCAGATTCTTCCCTTTTATCAAAATCATGGAGACCCATCGATCTCAGTGCTGCATATAACTATGCTTCTGTCAGTTAGTCTCCAATATATTGCACTGTGCATGATACAGAAACACCCTCTTTACCCCAAGGCTCAGGGGACTTTGCATGAGAGAGGCCAGTAAGAATTTAAAAGCCATAGAATGCAGGATGGTATGCTCTGGATATGGTAAGACTGCTGTACCCATGAACTCACTATAGAAATGTGTGCTTGCACCAGACTTGTACAAGATTTGACCTGTGAACATTTCACCATGGAACATCATAACTCCCTGAGAGACTGCTGCAGGTTAATGTTGGGTGAGAGAAGAGTGGGAACTGCTTTCTTTCTTCAATGGTATTCCCACTCATTCAGTCTCCATGAAATACTCAGTCATGTATTAGTACAGGCAACTCACATAAAACACTGTCCTCTGAAAATACATAAAGATATGAAAGTAGGATGAGAATAATTGGAAAGATTTGCAATGGGAAAGGGAGTTAGGATTGGATAGCATGGTGTGAAAACAGCAAAGCAGAAATTCATTGTATACAGGTAGGAAACTCTCAAATAATATATATATATATATATATATATATATATGCATAGAAAAAGAAAAATTAGATTATTTTATCTTTTATATAAATTTACAATATTTATCTTTCCAAAGGACCTAAACTGCTTATAATCCCTTGTTGCTTCCATTCTGCATTCCACAACTTTAAAATGAAAGCAGCAATCTCACCTTAATTCAGATAAGCATCACAGAACTACAGATTCCAGTAGACCTGAATTCATATTTCAGTTTCATCCTTTTGACTATGTAATTTTGAGCAAGTTACTTTTTTCCATCAAGCAGTAAATTCTTTCTCATAAAGCACATAAAGCAAGAATCATGCTTCAGAGTTTACAGCTGTTTCAGGGAGGACTGAAGATATAATCAAGATAAAGATTAAATTATAGGTATTGCAATAAAAAAGCTCACAAGGAGAAAGTGATTGTTGCACAAATGTGGTATGGTTTTTCAAATCATATAAAAGGTAAGTCTTTATCAGTCTAAGTGACTCTTACCTTTTGCTTGAATTACTGAAAATGTTTTTTTCTAGCTCTGAATGTGGCATGGCTGACATTTCTGTGCTTTGATAACTAAAGCGCTCTTCCATTTAATTATGAAATTGAATGCCATTCCCCAAAGGTAAAATAACTAGTACAATATAATTATATGATAAGATGTGCTAAAACAAGTACTAACAAAATTTCCCTTCTGGAATTGATTTTTTCCCCTTAACATATGTTTATACTTTATGTTAAGTGAACCAGATATAGTATAATTTGATTGAAAGCTTGAATCATACCCAGTCTAATTCTTTTTAACCATAGTAACTGGAATTTAAAGAGACAAACTGATTTGTTAAAATTAAGCTTTTATCTCAAATTTATTTTACTGAATGTGCAATAAATATATCATTTAAAATGTCAAATAACTTAAGAAGGAATATCATTGTGCAAATACAATATTGTTAACATGATGTTCATGGAAATTAGATGGGTCAAGAACCATATAAGGTTTGAACTTTATTTTGCATGTCTGGTGTAGAAATTTTGAATAATTAATTACTTTGCTTCATTTGTAATATGGAAATAATGGTATTTTCTAACATGTATCTTTGTTATTTAAAAAACCTTCAGAGTATCTTATAAGGTTTCTCTACACATTCTATTTGTGGTTTTGAGTATTAGAATCGCATGTATATCCTACAGGAAATAAAATTCCAACAGGAAAAGATGGATCATTTTTTCCCTCAAGCACTTGCTCCTTCCTTTTTATCAATGTCTTTGGTGTTCATCTTTTTTTTTTAATCAGGCTAATCTAAAGCCTGGGAAATGCCTAAGCTTTTTCTCCACCCATACTTTCACACCAGGGTTATCATGTTTGTAAATTCTTTTGAAGGAGCATTCATCTTCATCTCTACTTGTCTGAATTGATAGAGGAATTTATCTTGCTTTTCACAATTACCTTTGTCATTGGTCTGGTCTACTTAAGGCATGGGTTTTTCTCTAATAGCTAGACTCCAAGATGAGCCCTAATGGCAATCTTCTTGTTCATGTATATTCTTGTGAAACTGACTCTTATTCTCATTCAAAGTTGTTGCTATTTGTTTTCCCCAATGGAATATGATAGAGGTTACAGTAAAAACTTAGGAGATAAAGATAATAAAAAGAATCATAACTTACTATATTAATCCCTTAGACTATGGTCACAATGGTGTGAGAACTTTTACAGTCTCATTAAAAGTCCTTGTAGAGAAGGTGAGGTTCCTGGAAAAACAGACAGAATGAACTTGCCAGTCATGTGACAGGATCACTTTGAAAGTGTACCCTTTAGGTGAAGTCAAACCATTAGTTGAATTCAGCACCAATTAAAATTCTGACTACAACCATATAAGGATCCAAGTCAGGCCAACTGAATCAAGTTGCTTTGAAATTCCTGACTTATGGCAACAATGAAAATCTATAAATTATTATTGGTTTTTTCCGAGGTGATTCACCACCTCTTAGTATAAGTAAGCCAAGAAATTACTTTTATATGTATTATATTGAGATAGAGAGAAGAAGGAGAAAGAGAAAGGGGAGATAAGCCATGAACAGCAATGATACACATGTAGAGGTAAAAGGACAACTTTTGACTACTGAGCCATCAAAAATGATGAATTAATGGAATTTGCTGGGAAATGGATGTTATCAGAAACAATTATATTAAGTGAAGTATCCCAGACCCAGAAAATTAAGCGCTGTATGTACTCCCTAATAGGTGGCTCCAAGTACCAAACCCACCTAGAGACACTCAATGATAAATCTCTGTAATACCTACAGTAATTGCAAGCATTATGAACAGGAGGGATGGGGTAGGAGGGCCACATCAGAAACAAGGAGAGAGGGGACCATATCATAGCAGAGAAAATAGGCCACCATTAAGGACTGCAAGTAAGTAATGAGACACCTGGTTAAGTTCACATACATTCGTTCCTGATCATTTACAATTGATGGGGTATGATCTCACCAGAAGGGGAGGGCATATAGTCTTGCAGATAAAAAGTAACCATTTTGCAAATGGGTGATTGACCCCTCCCTCACTGTGGTTTCCTACTTTTATTACATCTACCTTTGAATATACTCTTATAACAAGACTCTAGTTTAACAGATTTTTATCTCTGGCCAGGGGGTGAAATCCAATACCCATCAGGATGGAGTGAAGGGCATTGGAGGAGCAGAAAAACTGGAAAAAAAATCAACAAACCATAATCAAGAACTTCAGAGACTCTATATCAACCACCTGGAACTAGGACAGCCTAATCTCTCCCCACCCAGAAGCTCAGGGAAATATGCGGAAGAGGGAGGGGTAAGATTGTAAGAGCACAAGAATGGGAGAAGCAATGATATGCAAGATACTCCACATAAGTTAGGGCCGAAGCAATCATAATTTGACTTTGTATGCCCTGCGCAATGTCCAACACACTATTGACCCCACAAAGTCTAGCATTTGTTAAAGGCACTAAGATCCTTGGAGGCAAGGGATTGACAGCCACAGTAGTGTTCCTATGCCTAAGGGGAACACAGCAAAGGGTTCTGGAAAATGCCACTGGGTCCTTGCACCTCATCAGAAAGGAGGACCCAGAGGAGAGTCTGGCATGCACATTAAAGGATACTCTGAGGGATGGGAGGGGGAAGCATTGGGGGATGGGGAGAGAGAGGGGAGGGGAGGGGGCATAGGGCGGTGGGAGGTTGGAGGTTGGAGGGAGGGAGGGGACCAGTGTACCTGTTAGGTTTGTGAGAGGAAATAAAAAAAAAAGGACAACTTTGGAAGTCATATCTCTTCTTCTACCATGTGGGATCCAGAGATTAAACTCAGGTCACCAGATATAAGCACCTTTACCCACTGAGTTAGTTCTTTAGCCCAGACTATCTTTTTTGGAAAATACAAATTTAGTCATGTTGCCTTTGTATTAATATTTTCAATGATGACTCTGCTTACCAAAATAAAGACATACATTTTAGTGCTATAGCCATCTCAGGTTTTGTCTCATACCCATGTAAATATTGTTCCACACATATGGGTGACTATGAAAAGTATTCATCTTTATTCTTTTGTACAATTAGTATGTGTTTCTTTGAAATATTTACAGAAACTTACCTGCGGTAAGTAGCCCTTAACAACTATCATCTATCTTTACTTCATAGCCTTTTTCAAATTCACTTATAAACATCCATCACATCATTTATATTTTTCCCTAATGCATAATTATTATGTTTTAAAATATTTGTGTCTATGACTTATTCCCTCCTTCCATTAAATTTTAAAACCCCTTAGGACCATACCGTTGGAAAACCAAGGCTACACGACATTTTATGTGGAATTTGGGGTTTGAATTCTGGTCTTTTCACTTTCTAAGGAAGCACTCTAACAACTAAACCACCTCCTTAGCCTCAGAACAGTTGAATGTTAAAATAAATTACCTCTGGTAAAAAAAATCACAGAAGAAATCAGTATATCTGCTGTTACTTGTATTCCTGAATTACCTATTAAGTCTCAAGAATACATATATGTTTATCAGAAAGAATAGTTTTCCAGGTATTTTCACTTTGCTGAAAGAAGTATTTGTTGTTATCTTCAATGACCTTTGGGTTCTAGTAAACTTTCATTGGCCAAGATAATATGAAAATGTAGATCACATTACAATTTCATTTCTTTCCTCTGTGTTTATTGCAATGATTGGAAAGTTCTCATTAGTTCACTGTGTTTGATTTTCCCAGTGGAACTGTGATTTTGATTTTGGTAGGGGTTTTTAATGAAAACTTCGTAGCTAATTCTTAGCAGTCAATTTGTAAAGCTTGAAACGAGAATGGTAGCCAGAACTTGAACTTTTCATTTTATTACATATTACTGATCTAAAATCTTTAATCTTCTCTAAAATAAATGACATGGAAAAACATCACAACAGTTATAAAAGTATAAGTTAATATTGTAAGACAAGTTAACTTGTAAGAAGAAAGTTGACCATTATACTGTTATAAAAAATCTTTTAAGAAAATGAAAACCATATTTCCTAATTTGATTAAGAAAATGTTACTTGAGCTTCTACTATGATGTAAAGTAAATGAAAAAGAAGGAATTAAAGTTTATTTCTGTCAAGATAATGGAAATATTCACAAATGTACTGGCTTCTCTTTCCTGATGCTGTGAGACACCACTCAAAGTCAAGCAACTTACGGGAGTAAAGGGAGATATATTCAGTTTACAGTTCCACAGGTGAGATGCAGTCCTTCATGGCAGAAAAAGCATGGCAGGCAACAGAAGCTAAAGAAAGCTTAAGTCACTACAGACATCATAGAGGCTGAGAGCTGCTGCAAGCTCAAGAGCAGACCAACACACTCAAGCATAGCAAGGCTAACCAACCTCAAGATCCATCCCCTGTGACTGCCTTCCTCTAGCAATGTTCCACCTCCTAAAGGTAACATGACCTTTCCAAACAACTAAAGATTCAAGCACAAGAGCTTGAAAATTTACATTTCAAACCAGAACATCAAGTTTCTCATGTAATGACTACAAACAATTTAAAAATTCAACTCACTCATTCACGAGGACTTAACTTGTGAACTAAACGTGTGAGCAAAAACGCTGAATTAATTATATTAGCTTTGCAAGAGTCTGAATATTAATCTAGTTACAGTAGATGTAATTCTGGGTTATCTAATCAGAAAACCAGCGAAAGGACTGAGGCAGAATGTCTCTATATGTAGCATAATACAGGTAGGATTTTTTTTCATGCACAGTGCCACCTGGAGGATACCACCTTGTAAAAGTGATCACACAGCCCTTTACACCCCACCCTGCTCCACCGGTCTGGACGCGTGCACGCGGTCCAGCCGGGCCTCACCCTGCGACCTAGGTAAGTCTCCGCCCGTGCCCGCCCACCAGGACCCCAGGCCAAATAATTCAGTTTAGTGAAATTGAGAGATCTTAAGAGTTAAAATGACAATGCCAAAGTCAAAGTGCAAATCCATGAGAAGCAACACTCAAGTAAACAAATTTCCCACTTAAGAAATTAATCCCATAATGTTAGACTCCAACCAGAACAAACGCACAGAAAAAGGCCAAGAAAGCCTCACCCAGGATAAAGACTTTCAAAATATGATCATTACCATGTTCAATACTATGAAAGAGGAAATATGGGAGGAATTACATAATCGAATCAATCACTTTGAAGAGGAACACAACAGACATCTGGAGGAGTTGAGAAAAACAGTGCAAAAAACAAAAACTGGCATAGAGCAGTTAAAACAGACTCAAGCAGAGTTTAAAACTGAGCTACAAGACAAGTTATCTTCAACCCAGAACGCCACAGAGAGTCTTATCAACAGAACTAACGAAGCAGAAAACAGAATTTCAGACCTTGAAGATAAAGTGGGAGTACTAACCAGCTCAATGGAAGAGGTTGTCAAAGCCAAAAAGATACTTGAGAGAAATATCCAAGAGATATGGGACACCCTGAAGAAGCCTAGCATGCGTATTCATGGAATACCAGAGCAAGAATCTCAAAATACCACCCCTGAGGAAATTTTTCAAACGATCATCAAGGAAAACTTTCCTCATCTAAAAAAAGAGAGGCCCATCCATATACAAGAGGCATTCTGCACCCCAAACAGATCCGACCAAAATAGAAGCACGCTGCGGCAAACAATAGTTAAAACACTCCACATTCAAGATAAAGAACTGGTGCTGAGAGCTTCAAGGGAGAAAAAACAAGTCACTTTTAAAGGTAAACATATTAAAATAACAAATGACTTCTCAGTCGAAACAGTAAAAGCTAGAAGAGCTTGGAGAGACATACTTCAAGTATTGAATGAGCAAAAATGTCACCCCAGGCTGATTTACCCTGCAAAACTATCAGTCATGATCGAGGGAGAAAGATAAATTTTCCAGCACAAAGAAAACTTGAAGGGATACATGTCCACCAAACCAGGCCTTCAAAAAATGCTAGAAATGATACTCAAGCGTGAAGAAAAAAACAGGCATATCCAGGAGAACAGAAGGCAAATATAACACCATTAAAAGTGAAGCAATATACTTATAAAAGCTACTAAACATAATAAATGTCTGGAATTAAAAATAGTTTCTCCATTATAACACTAAATGTTAATGGACTTAATTCACCGATCAAGAGACACAGATTACAAACTTGGATTAAAAATCACAATCCATCAATCTGCTGCCTGCAGGAAACCCATCTCACCACAAAAGATAGGCACGCTCTAAAAATAAAGGCTGGTCAACAATTCTACAAGCGAATGGAAGCAGAAAACAGGCAGGGGTAGCCATTATGCTATCAGACAAAGTGGACTTCAAACCAAAGAAAATTATAAGAGACACGGATGGATACTACATTTTAGTCACAGGTACAATTCACCAGGAAGACTTCACAATACTGAACATATATGCACCCAATACGGGCCCCTCCACATTCATTAAGAAAACCCTACAGCGTCTAAAGCAAGAAATCAACCCCCAAACAATAATTCTTGGGGACTTCAACACCACCCTCTCATCATGGGATAGATCAACAGGTCAAAAGCTTAACAGAGACACTTTGGAACTTAATCAAACCCTGAAAGAAATGGACCTTACAGATCTCTATCGAACTTCTCACCCACATACCAAAGAATACACAATTTTCTCAGCAGCACACGGAACTTTCTCCAAAATAGATCACATATTGGGCCACAAAATGAATCTACACATATACAAGAAATTTGAAATTCTAACCTGTGCCCTATCAGATCACCACGGCCTAAAGCTGGACATCCACAACACATCAAACAAGAGAAAATACACTAACTCCTGGAAACTTAACACTATGATGCTGAATGAGAACTGGATTCAGGAAGAAATTAAAAAGGAAATTCAAGATTTCCTGAAAGTGAATGATAACGAAAATACAACTTACCAAAATCTCTGGGACACAATGAAAGCTGTCCTAAGAGGTAAGTTCATAGCTCTTAATGCCTACATCAAAAAAATGGAAACATCAGAAATAAACAACCTAACAATGCAGCTTAAAGCTTTAGAGAAACTAGAGCAATCTGATCCCAAAAGTAGTAGAAGAGAGGAGATTAGCAAAATAAGGGGAGAAATATCTGAAATCAAGACTAAGAAAATGATAGAAAAAATCAACCAGTCAAAAAGCTGGTTCTTTGAAAAAATCAATAAGATTGATACACCCCTAGCTAAATTAACCAAAAGCAAGAGAGAGAAAACCCAAATTAACAAAATTAGAAATGAACATGGAGTTATCACTACTGATAACCAAGAAATCCAGAGAATTATAACATCATATTTCAAAAACCTGTACTCAGTGAAGTTTGACAACACAAAAGAGATGGATGAATTTCTAAGTAAACACAACTTACCTAAATTGGATCAGGAAGTTGTGAATTATTTAAATAGTCCTATAACATATAAGGAAATTGAGGAAGTAATCTCGAATCTTCCCACCAAAAAATGTCCTGGACCAGATGGATTCAGCACAGAGTTCTACCAGACACTTAAGGAGTTAATAACACCAATACTCCTTAAACTGTTACATGAAATAGCAAAGGAAGGAACACTACCAAATTCCTTTTGTGACGCTAATATCGTTTTAATCCCAAAAGTTAATAAAGATTCACTTAAAAAAGAAATCTACCGGCCGATCTCTCTGATGAACACAGACGCAAAGATTCTCAACAAAGTCTTAGCAAATCGGATTCAAAAACATATTAAAAAGATCATTCACGGGGACCAAGTAGGCTTCATCCCCGGCACACAAGGTTGGTTCAACATACGTAAATCAATAAATGTAATTCATCATGTAAACCAGTCCAAAGTCCAAGACCACATGATACTCTTGATAGACGCAGAAAAAGCCTTTGACAAGATCCAACAGCCTTTTATGATCAAAATGCTAGAGACAGTAGGAATGGAAGGAACCTTTATCAATATAATAAAAGCTATATACAACAAGCCCACAGTAAGGATTATGCTCAATGGGGAACAATTGGAAGCATTCCCTCTTCAATCAGGAGCTAGACAAGGCTGTCCACTCTCACCACTTCTATTCAATATTGTACTTGAAGTCTTAGCTGAAGCCATAAGACAAGAAAGGGACATAAGAGGGATTCAAATCAGCAAGGAAGAAGTCAAGCTATCCCTATTTGCAGATGACACAGCAGGGTGGCAGGATATAAAATAAATGTGCAAAAATCAGAGACCTTCCTATATGCCCAGAATGAAAAAAGTGAAAAAGCCTTGAGAAAAATAATCCCATTTATTATAGCCCCTAAAAAAATGAAATACCTTGGTATAAACCTAACTAAGGAGGTAAAAGACCTTTACAATGAAAACTTTAAAACCCTAAAGAAAGAAATAGCAGAAGACACCAGAAGGTGGAAAGACCTCCCTTGTTCCTGGATTGGCAGAATCAACATCGTAAAAATGACCATCCTACCAAAGGCAATATACAGATACAATGCTATACCAATCAAAATCCCAAAGCAATTCTTCAAAGAAGTTGACCAAACAATCTGAAAGTTCATATGGAGGCACAAAAGACCCAGGGTAGCAAAAACAATCTTGAGTAACAAAAACACAGCTGGAGGTATTGCCATACCAAACCTTAGTCTATACTACAAATCCATAGTTATAAAGACAACCTGGTACTGGCTCCAAAATAGACACACAGATCAATGGATAAGGATTGAAGACCCAGATATAAGCCCACAAAGTTACAGCCATTTGGTCTTTGACAATGGGGCTCAACGAATCCAATGGAAAAAGAACAGCATCTTCAACAAATGGTGCTGGCAAAACTGGATCTCCACATGCAGAAGACTAAAGCTGGACCCATACTTGTCACCATGTACAAGACTTAATTCCAAATGGATCAAGGACCTTGATATCAGGCCAGAGAGTATAAAAACCATATTTGAAAGGATAGGGAACTCCCTCGAGCTGATTGGGCTAGGCCAACAGTTCCTAAACAGACATACAATGGCACAGTCACTGCTACCAACTCTCAACAGTTGGGATCTTGTGAAATTAAAGAGCTTCTGTTCAGATAAAGAGATTGTAACACAAGCTCAAAGGCAACCCACAGAATGGGAGAAAATCTTCACTAACCACACATCTGATAGAACTCTGCTGTCCAGAGTGCACAAAGAACTTAGAAGACTAAACACCAAGGAAACCAATGGCCCAATTAAAAAATGGGCCCTGGAACTTAAAAGAAACTTTACCAGGGATGAAATTAAAATGTCTAACAAATATCTGAAAAAATGCTCCACTTCCTTAGCCATCAGGGAAATGCAAATCAAAACTTCCCTGAGATATCATCTCACCCCGGTCAGGATGGCAAAAATCCACAATACAAACAACAACAAATGTTGGAGAGGATGTGGAGAGAGGGGAACTCTCCTACATTGCTTGTGGGAATGCAGGCTCATACAGCCACTCTGGTGAGCCGTCTGGAGATTCTTAAAGAAATTAAAGATTGAAATGCTGTATGACCCTGCTATTCCACTTTTGGGAATAACCCCCCATACAGCAGAGGTTCACCTCGATAGCACAAGCACGACCATGTTCATAGCAGCACTGTTTACAATAGCAAAGTCATGGAATCAACACAAATGTCCAACAGTTGACGAGTGGATGAGGAAACTCTGGTACATCTATACAATGGAGTACTACTCAGCCATCAAAAATGATGAATTACTGGAATTTGCCGGGAAATGGATGTCATTAGGAACAATTATATTAAGTGAAGTATCCCAGACCCAGAAAATTAAGCGCCGTATGTACTCCCTAATAGGTGGCTCCTAGTACCAAACCCACCCACCCCACCTAGGATTATTTCCAAGGATTATGAATAGGAGGGAAGGGGTAGGAGGGCCACACCAGAAACAAGGAGAGAAGGGACCATGTTACAGCAGGGAAAATAGGCCTCCACCAAGGACCCAAATAAGTAATGAGACATCTGATTAAGTTCACAGACTTTTGTTCCTGATCATTTACAACTAAGGGGGTGTGATCTCACCAGAAGTGGAGGGCATATAGTCTGGCAGATAAAAAGTAACCATTTTGCAAATGGGTGATAGACCCCTCCCTTACTGTGGTTTCCCACTTTTATTACATCTACCTTTGAATGTGCTTTTATCACAAGACTCTAACAGCTTTTTGTCTCTGGCCAGGGGGTAACATACAATGCCCACCAGGATGGAGTGAAGGGCATTGCAGGAGCAGCAAAACTGCAAAAGAAAATCAACAAACCACAATCCAGAACTTCAGAGACTCTATATCAACCACCTAGAACTAGGCCAGCTTAGTCCCTCCCCATCTTGAAGCTCAGGGAAATTTGCGGAAGAGGGGACGGTAAGAGTGTAAGAGCAAAAGGATGGGAGGAGCAATGATATGTAAGATACTCTACTAGTTAGGGCTGAAGCAGTCATAATTGGACTTTGCATGCCCTGCGCATTGTCCAACACACTGTTGACCTCACAAAGTCTAGCATCTGCTAAAGGCACCAAGATCCTTGGAGGCAAAGGATTGGCAGCCACAGCAGTGTTCCTATACCTAAGGGGAACATGGGAAAGGGTTCAGGGAAAGGCCACTGGGTCCTTGTACGTCATCGGAGAGGAGGGCCCAGAGGAAAATCAGACATGCACAAGAAAGGACTCTCTGGGAATTGGGGTGGGAGGCACTGGGGGATGGGGAGAGAGAGGGGTGGGGAAGGGGAGCAGGGGGTACAGGGGGAGGAGGAGGGAGGGAGGGAACTGGTGTACCTAATGTTTGTATGAGCTGAAATAAAAAAAAAAAGCCATTTAAAAAAAAAGTGATCACACATTATCTAAGGAATTCTACAGAAGACGTATTACTCCTGAAGTCACTGATTGACTGTCTAAGGTTGAACTGACTCTCATTTCCCTCTCTCTTTCCACAAGTCCTTCACCCAGTTTGTAAACTGAACCCCAGCTCCTCTTTACATTCGTGTATAAAATAAACTTTCAGGATGTAGACAATGGGGGAGACCTCACTGAGACTCTGATGTCCCCCCAACTATCCACTCTGCTGATATTCTTCTCTATCTTATCTCCTGTGAATTGTTTCTTTTTTGTGTTTTTGACAATCCTGGGACTATGTCTGAGTACTATTATCCTGAGATACATTAGGACAGACTGAACATTTTTTATTGAAACTTACAATTTCAAAGCACTGAAAAATTAAGACCTTAGAGATGGCTCAATGGTGAAGAGTGTTTGTTAAGTAACAAGCTGGATATCCCATCAAATGGCCATATTCTCAGCTCTGAGAAAGACAGACAGGATGATTGCTGGACTTTATTGGCTTCCAGTCTGTCTAAGATGTGAACCTCAGAGTCAGAAAAAGACACTGCCTCAGAGGATTAGGCAGAAAAGAATGGGAAAGGTGACCACAATGTTCTCTTCTAGTTCTTCTGCATGAACTCAAGGATGAGCATCTGTACACATACATACACATATGCACATGCACGCACACACAAGTAGCTAAAAAATGAATCTAAAAAAGTGAGAAATTAGTAGACCTGTCTCATGATATCTCAGAATACTAATGAAATAGTCAGAAATCAAAACAGAAAAAAGTTTCTATCTTAAATATCTTTTTAAATTTTAAATGTCGGGGGCTGGAGAGGTGGCTCAGGGGTTAAGCCTCTGCCTTGCTGGTGGAAAGTTCTGAGTTAGGATCCTAGACCCCACGTATAGACACCGGGCAGAAGTGAGGGTGACCTGTGTTTCTGGTCCTGGTAGGGCTGAGCCTGTGAATCCCAGGGCAGAGTAAACAAGGAGGAGGTGGAAGCAGTCCATAGTGGTTCCCGAATTCGCCCGTGGTTCTACACACACACACACACACACACACACACACACACGCACACATGCACAACTGAATAAATAATAAAAAAATTAAATTTTAAATGTCTTCTTATATATATTTATATGTTTATTTTTATCTGCAAAACACACTTTCAGATCAATCAGGTACTCAGTAGTGAGTTGAAAGTAATTTTTACAAAGTATATGAATGCATATGTATGCATATATTTTTCATATGTAGAATCATAGCTATTTACATACTTCATATGTAAACAATACAAAAGATATTTGGAAAGTATTAAATAATTTTAAATAAGCCTTTTTCAAGGTTCAGAAAAATGACCTAGGAAGACTAAAAATGCTCAAAAATAATTCTACATGTATGACTTTAACAGTATCATATTCTTTGTCAATGCATTTTTCTTATCAATTCAAGGAGAATAACAAATATTAAACAAAAATATATAGCTGGTAATAAAATATTTATTAATTTGAACTGAGCTCTTATCAAATAGAAAGCAGAAATGTTATCAGTGTAACAATTTGACTTCATATAACTTACTTTTCTGAACTAGAGACTCTTCAAGATATTTCTAACTTGCCCAATGTCAACCTCTGCATTTAACTCCTTCACACTTTATGTAAATATTTATGATTCTGCTGTGATCATTTGTGCAGAAACAGTAAAGACAACTTAAGGATTGCCTTCAATCCATTTTTCTTTCTAAAATACAACAACTGACACTGACTAATTTATAACATAAAAAAATTTAATACTTCTAGTTCTGGAATTTAGAAAGTCCAAGACTGAGTGCATGACATCTGATGAGGTACACAGAAAGTAAAGAGCAGGACAAGACAAAAAAAATAGACGACTCCTGAAAGGCCTTTTATTAAGTCTATTTATTCCATTTGTGAAAGAGGGAGCAGTCTCCATGTGTAATCACCTCCTAAAGACCGTGTCTCATAATGATAAATGAATTTCAATATCAATTTTCCAGGGGATAATCATTCAAATCACAAGAGCTGTAATGGAACACGGAAATTTAGTTAGCTAAAATGTGGATTAAAAACAAGATCAGTGTAGCAAACCAATGAATTGGAGCCAATGGATGATTGCCCTTGTACTCTCAGATTATTTGGAAAATCTGTAGTATTCTTTTGGGAAAATGGATTGACAAGGCTCACTATATACATCCACAATAATGCATGGTATATTTGGTGACTCATTTAAACAGAGATGGGCAGACAATGGATATTAAATTTGGTGTCTTGGTCAATGATTTAAGGCTCCATTGTTTATGGTTTATAGGATGAACAAGCACATTTTTAAGGGAAAAATACAAATACTAATGTTAAGTAAATGTTAATTCACTAAAATTACTGGAGATATAAAATAATTATTGCATGTCAGACACACTTACTGAATTCTGATTTATCTTAGCACCCTCAAAAATTTTAGCAACATGGCCTATGAACCCCTACGCTCTCACTCTGAGCCTTTCTCGAGAGGGGGTAGACTGATGATTCTAGGGTTCTCTTGGCTTCTCCTGAATGCCCACTCTGCAGCCACCAACTGTCCCAAAACTAGCAAGAAGATTCCATAGAAACCAAAAACTGTCAGCCACCTACTCTCAAATGGAGGATCTTGAAAACCTCACCTGTATAGGACAGACCAACCACCAAACTACAAATTAAGAATCCTTTCTATTTCTTTGGTATATTCACAAAACTTTCATTTCTGAACAAACCTTAAGAACCTAATAACTTCAAAAAACTATGCGCTCTTTCTAAAACTTAACAATTCGAAAATGACTATCCTACCAAGGGCAATATAAACATTTAACATAATTCCAATTAAAATTCCCACGAAATTTTTTAAAATAATTTATTTATTTATTTCTGCTCAAACAAATTTAATAGGTACACCAGTTCCCTGCCTCCCTACCTGGACCCGCTAGCTCCCTCTCTTCTTTTCCCCTTCCTTTCCTACCCTCTCCCTTTCTCCCAGTGCCTCCTCCCCCAATCCCTGGCGCATCCTTTAATGTGTATGTCAAACTTTCCTCTGGGTCCTCCTTTCTGATGAGGTGTAAGGACTCAGTGGCATTTCCTAGAACTCTTTCTTGTGTTCCTCTTAAGTACAGGAACACTATTGTGGCTCTTAATACCTAGATTCTAAGGATCCTAGAGCCTTTAGTTCATGCTAGACTTTGAGGGGTCAATAATTGTTGGATATTGCGCAGGTCAAGCAATGTCCTATTATGATTTCTTCGGACCTAACTTGCGTGGAGTATCTTGCATATCATTACTTCTCCCATGCTTGTGCTCTTACAATCTTACCGACCCCCTCTTCTGCATATTTCCCTGAGCTTCAGGATGGGGAGAGATTAGGCTGGCCTAGTTCTAGGTGGTTGATATAGAGTCTCTGATGTTCTGAATTATGGTTTGTTGATTTTTTTTCTTCAGTTTTGCTGCTCCTGCAATGCCCATGGCTCCCTCCTGATGGGTATTGGATGTCACCACCACTTGGCCAGAGATAAAAAGCTATTAAAATAGAGTCTTACTATAAGAGTATACTCAAAGGTAAATGGAATAAAAGTAGGAGACTGCAGTGAGGGTGGCTCAGTCTCCCATTTACAAAATGGTTACTTTCTATATGACAGCCTATATGCCCTCCCCGTCTGGTGAGATCATACCCCATCAGTTGTAAATGATCAGGAACGAAAGTCTGTGAATTTAACCAGATGTCTCATTACTTACCTGCAGTTTTGATGGTGGCCTATTTTCTCTGCTGTTACATGATACCCTCTCTCCTTGTTTCTAGTGGGGCCCTCCTTCACCTTCCCTCCTGTTTATAATCTTTACAATTACTGTAGGTATTACAGAGATTTGTCTTTGAGTGTCTCGCTGAGTGGGTTTGAAACTAGGATCCACCTATTAGGAAGTAAATATGGTGCTTAATTTTCTGTTTCTGGGATACTTCACTCAATATAATTGTTTCTAACTCCATCCATTTCCCAGCAATTTGCATTAGTTCATCATTTTTGATGGCTGAGTAGTATTCCACTGCATAAATATACTATATTTTCCTTCTCCACTTGTCAACTGTTGGGCATTTGGGCTGATTCCATGACTTTGCTATTGTAAACAGTGCTGCTATGAACATGGTCGTGCTTGTGCTATCAAGGTGAATTTTTGCTTTATGGGGGGTTATTCCCAAAAGTGGAATAGCAGAGCCATATGGCATTTCAATCTTTAATCTCTTTAAGAATCTCCAGACGGCTCGCCAGAGTGGCTGTATGAGCCTACATTCCCATTAGCAATGTAGTATAGTTCCCCTCTCTGCACATCCTCTCCAGCATCTGGTGTTGTTGGTATTGTGGATTTTTGCCATCCTGACCAGGGTAAGATGATATCTCAGGGAGGTTTTGATTTGCATTTCCCTAATGGCTAAGGATGTGGAGCATATTTTAAGATATTTTTTAGACCTTTTAATTTCGTTTCTGCTAAAGTTTCTTTTAAGTTCCAAGGCCCATTTTTTAATTGGCTCATTTGTTTCCTTGGTGTTTAGATTTTTTTATTGCCACTCATACAAACTTAACAGGTACACAGGTCCCCCCTTCCTCCAATCCCCTAACCCCCTGTGCCCCCCTCCTCTGCCCCTTCCTTCCCAATCCCCCAGTGCCTCACCCTCCCATTCCCGGAGAATCCTTTAATGTGCATGCCAGACTCTCCTTTGGGTCTTCCGCTCCGATGAGGTGAAAGGACCCAGTGGCATTTCCCAGAACCCTTTCCTGTGTTCCCCTTAAGCATAGGAACACTACTGTGGCTGTCAATCCCTTGCCTCCAAGGATCTTAGTGCCTTTATTAAGTGCTAGACTTTGTGGGGTCAGTAGTGTGTTAGACATTGCGCAGAGCATACAAAGTCAAATTATGATTTCTTTGGCCCTAACTTATGTGGAGTATCTTGCATATCATCACTCCTCCCATCCTTGTGCTCTTACAATCTTACCGACCCCCTCTTCCGCATATTTCCCTGAGCTTCAGGATGGGGAGAGATTAGGCTGGCCTAGTTCCAAGTGGTTGATATAGACACTCTGAAGTTCTTGATTATGGTTTGTTGATTTTTTTCCCAGTTTTGCTGCTCCTGCAATGCCCTTCACTCCATCCTAATGGGTATTGGATTTCACCCCCTGGCCAGAGATAAAAAGCTGTTAAACTAGAGTCTTGTTATAAGAGTATATTCAAAAGTAGATGTAATAAAAGTAGGAAACTGCAGTGAGGGAGTGAGGGAGGGGTCAATCACCCATTTGCAAAATGGTTACTTTATATCTGCCAGACTACATGCCCTCCCCTTCTGGTGAGATCATACCCCATCAATTGTACATGATCAGGAATGAAATTCTGTGAACTTAACCAGATAGCTCATTACTCACATGCAGTCCTTGATGGTGGCCCATTTTATCTGCTGTGACATGGTCCCTTCTCTCCTTGTTTCTGGTGTGGCCCTCCTACCCCATCCCTCCTGTTCATAATCCTTGCAATTACTGTAGGTATTACAGAGATTTATCATTGAGTGTCTCTAGGTGGGTTTGGTACTAGGCACCATCTATTATGAGTACATACAGCACTTTGATTTTCTGGGTCTGGGATACTTCATTTAACATAATTGTTTCTAATAACATCCATTTCCCGGCAAATTCCATTAATTCATCATTTTTGATGGCTGAGTAGTACTCCATTGTATAGATGTACCACATTTTCTTTTTCCACTCATGTTTAGTTTTCTAAGTTCTTTGTGCACTCTGGATAATAGAGCCTTATCAGTTTCGTGGTTAGTGAAGATTTTCTCCCATTCTGTGGGTTGCCTTTGTGCTCAGGTTACAATCTCTTTATCTGAACAGAAGCTCTTTAATTTCACAAGATTCCATCTATTGAGTGTTGGTTGTAGTGACTGTGCTATTGGATGTCCTTTAGGAACTGCTGGCCTAGTCCAATCAGCTTGAGGGAGTTCCATACCCTTTCAACTAAGATTTTTGTAGTCTCTGGCCTTATACAGAAGTCTTTTATCCATTTGGAATTAATTCTTGTACATGATGACAAGTACAGGTCCAGTTTTAATCTTCTGCATGTGGATATCCAGTTTTGCCAGCACGATATGTTGAAGATGCTATTCTTTTTCCATTGGATTCTTTGGGCCCCTATGTCAAAGATCAAATGGCTATAATTGTGTGGGCTTATATCTGTGTCTTCAACCCTTATCCATTGATCTGTGGATCTATTTTGGAGCCAGTACCAGGCTGTTTTTACATAGTATAGAATAAGGTTTGGTATGGTGATACTTCCAGCAGTGTTTTTGTTACTCAGGATTGTTTTTGCTATCCTGGGTCTTTTGTGCCTCTATATGAATATTGAAATTGTTCTTCTTTAAAGAATTGGTTTCGGATATTAATTGGTATAGCACTGAATTTGTATATTTCCTTTGGTAGGATGGTCATTTTATGATGTTGATTCTGCCAATGTAGGAACATGGGAGGTCTTTCCACCTTCTGGTGTCTTCTGCAATTTCTTTCTTTAGGGTTTTAAAGGGTTTTTTTTTGTTTATTTATTTTTTAATACATTTTTTATTATTTCGGCTCTTACAAACTTAATAGGTAGACCAGTTTCCTCCCTCTCTCCTCCTCCCCCCGAACCTCCTGCTCCCCCTTCCTCCCTCCCCATCCCCCAGTGCCTCCCCCCAATTCCCAGAGAGTCCTTTATTGTGTATGCCTAACTCTCCTCTGGGTCCTCCTCTCCGATGACATAAGGACCCAGTGGCATTTCCCTGAACCCTTTCTCGTGTCCCCCTTAAGCATAGGAACACTACTGTGGCTGTCAATCCCTTGCCTCCAAGGATCTTAGTGCCTTCAGCTGTTGCTAGACTTTGTGAGGTCAATAGTGTGTTGGACATTGCGCAGGGCATGCAAAGTCCAATTATGATTGCTTCGGCCCTAACTAGTGTGGAGAATCTTGCAAATCATTGCTCCTCCCATCCTTTTGCTCTTACAATCTTACCGCCCCCTCTTCCACACATGTCCCTGAGTTTCAGGATGGGGGGAGATTAGGCTGGCCTAGTTCTATGTGGTTGATATAGAGTCTCTGAAGTTCTGGACTGTGGTTTGTTGATTTTCTTTTGCAGTTTTGCTGCTCCTGCAATGCCCTTCACTCCATCTTGCTGAGCACTGTATGTCACCCCCTGGTCAGAGACAAAAAGCTGTTAAACTGGAGTCTTGTTATAAAAGCACATTCAAGGGTAGATGTAATAAAAGGAGGAAAGGTCTCTTACTTCCTTGGTTAAGTTTATACCAAAGTATTCCATTTTTTTTAGGTGCTATAGTAAATGGGATTGTTTCTCTCAGGACTTTTTTTACTTCATTCATTCTGGGCATATAAGAAGGCCACTGATTTTTGTACATTTATTTTGTATTCTGCCACCTTACTGAACTTCTGTATTAATTCCTGGGAGTTTCCTGATTCAATTTAGGTAAGTTGTGCTTACCTAGGAATTCATTATTACTTTTGTGTTGTCAAATTTCACAGAGTATAAGTTTTTGAAATAAGACGTTATAATATCGGAATTTCTTGTGTATCAGTACTGATAACTCAATTTTTATTTCTAATTTTGTTAATTTGGGTTTTCTGTCTTTTGCTTTTGGTTAATTTAGCTAGGGGTGCATCAATCTTATTGATTCAAAGAAACAGATTTTTGACTGGTTGATTCTCTGTAGCGTTTTCCTTATCTCAATTTCAGATATTTCTCCCCTGATTTTGCTGATCTCCTCTCTTCTACTCTTTTGGGAATGGATTGCTCCAGTGTTGCTAAAGTTTTAAGCTCCATTGTTAAGTTATTTAATTGTGATGTTTCCATTTCTTTGATATAGTCATTAAGAGCTATGAACTTACCTCTTAGAACAGCTTTCATTATGTCCCAAAGATTTTGGCAAGCTGTATTTACATTATCTTTCACTTCCAGGAAATCTTGAATTTCTTTTGTAAATTCTTCCTGAATCCAGTTCTCATTCAAAATCATAGTATTTAGTTTCCAGGAGTTAGTGTATTTTCTATTGTTTGTTGTGTTGCAGATGTCAAGCTTTAGACCATGGTGGTCTGATATTGTACAGGCTAGAATTTCAACTTTCCTGTATATGTGGAGACTCATTTTGTGGTCCCATATGTGATCTATTTTGGAGAAAGTTCCGTGTGCTGCTAAGAAAAAGGTGCATTCTTTGGTGCATGGATGAAAAGTTCAATAGAGATCTGTAAGGTCCATTTCAGTAAGGATTGGATTAAGTTCCAAAGAGTCTCTATTAAGCTTTTGACCTGTTGATCTATCCCATGTTGAGAGGGCAGTGCTGAAATCCCCAACAATTATCATTTTGGGATAGATTTCTCGCTTTAGATGTTGTAGGGTTTGCTTAGTGAATGTGGAGGGGCCCGTATTGGGTACATATATGTTCCATATTATGAAATCTTCCTGGTGAATTGTGTCTGTGACTAAAATGTAGTATCCATCTGTGTCTCTTATGATTTTTTTTTGGTTTGAAGTCCACTTTGTCTGATAGGATAGTGGCTATCCCTGCCTGTTTCCTGGTTCCATTAGCTTGCAGAATTTTTGACCAGTCTTTTATTTTTAGGATGTGCCTATCTTTTGTGGTGAAATGAGTTTCTTGAAGGCAGTAGATTGATGGGTTGTAATTTTTCATCTAAGTTTGTAATCTGTGTCTCTTGATTGGTGAGTTAATTCCATTGACATTTAATGTTATAATGGAGAAATTATTTTTACTTCGAGACACTTTTTATGTTTAGTGGCTTTTGTAAGTGTACTATTTGGCTTTTAGTTTTTGGTGGTATTAAACTTCCCTTCTCTCCTCCTGGATACGCTTGGTTTTTTCTTCAAGCTTTAGTATCATTTCTAGCATTTTTTGAAGGCCTGGTTTGATAGACATGTATCCCTTCAAGTTGTCTTTGTGCTGGAAAACTTTTCTTTCTCCCTCAATCATGACAGATAGTTTTGCCGGGTATATCAGCCTGGGTTTACATTTTTGCTCATTTAATACTTGAAGTGTGTCTCTCCAAGCTCTTCTTGCTTTTACTGTTTCCATTGAGAAGTCATTTGTTATTTTAGTAGGTTTACCTTTAAAAGTGACTTGTTTTTTTTTTTTTCTCTTGAAGCTTTCAACACATTTTCTTTGTCTTGAATGTGGAGTGTTTGGATTATTATTTGCTGTGTGAGTTTCTATTTTGCTCATATCTGTTTGGGATGTGGAATGCCTCTTGTATTTGGATGGTCCTCTCATTCTTTAGGTGAGGGAAGTTTTCATTCATGATAATTTGAAAATTTTCCTCAAGTTTTGTATTTTGGGATTCTTGCTCTGGTATTCCATGAATGCGCATTTTAGGCTTCTTCAGGGTGTCTGATAACTCTTGAATATTTCTCTCAAGTATCTTTGTGGCTTTAACAGCGTCTTCCATTGAGTTAGTTAATACTCCTACTTTGTCTTCAAGATCTGAAAATCTATTTTCTGCTTTGTTAGTTCTACTGATAAGAGTTTTGGGTTGAAGATAACTTGTCTTTTAGTTCAATTTTAAAGTCTGCCTGAGACTGTTTTAACTGCTCTATGCCTATTTTTGTTTCTTGAACTGTTTTTCTCAACTCCTCCAAATGCCTGTTGTGTTCCTGTTCCAAGTGGTTGATGTGGTTATTTAATTCCTCCTGGATTTCCTCTTTCATAGTATTGATCATGGCAATGATCATGCTTTGAAAGTAGTTATCTTGGGCCTAGCTTTCTTGGACATTTTCTGTGAATTTGTTTTGGTTTGAATCTATCATTATGGGGTTAATTCTTTCGGTGGGAGGTTTATCATCTTGGGTTTTGATTCTTAAGGATGTGCGTTTGACTTGGGCATTGTTCCTTTGTTTCTTCAGACCTTTCAGATTCTGTGTGTTTTTGAATGAACTGATCTCATTGATATTAATATTCTCTGGTAGTTATTGCTACTGGTTGCCTTGGAGGTGGGTACATTTGTCTGTTGTTATTATTTCCTGGGTGATGGTATTAGGCTGTCAGGACATCAATTAAGACAGGTTTAGTAGACAGGAGGTGAATATTAGTGTGGTAGTGCACTTTTAGAATTTAGTACCTTGACGATATGGAGGGTAAGTGGTATAGTCCTTGGAGTTTTATATGGTTTGGGGATGGCTATATGGAAAAGTTAATCTACAGTGATTAATAATTGAAAGAAGTAGGATGGTAAAAAGGAGTTTACTTATCTTTGGGCTGACTGTTAAGAATCTCTCCCATGTAATAGGATGATTTTTGAGGACTTCAGATGTATGGCATTTGTCCCCTAGAGCTTTGCTTGGGTTTTCTTTGTATTCTGTTGGTTTCTGAGGAGCAGTGTCCTTCCTGAGATGCAGGGTGACCTGTAGCTTCTGGGGCGGCTGGGAGGGTGGACCAGCAAAGGGCCTGCTGGCACACTGGCTGCATACCTCACCTAGAGCTTTTCTTGGTGTGGCCTAGAGTTGCAACCAACCCCAGGCTGGCTTGATGCTGCTCAGGCTGTCCGGGGGGAGGAGCTGGGACAGGCTGGTGGAGGTTACCTGAGACACAGGGTGACCTGCAGCATCTGGGTCAGGTGGGCGGGTGGACCAGCAAAAGGGCTGGTGGCACGCTTGCTGTGCACCTCATCTGGGACCTGGGAAGTGGCCTAGAGTTCCAGCGAACCCCAGGCAGGCTGGATGCTGCTCAGGCTCGCAGGAGGTAGGGGCTGGTAGGGGTTACCTGAGATGCAGGGTGACTGGGAGCACCCACCAGGCAGGCGGGTGGACAAGCAAAGGGCCCCATGAAATTCTTAACAAAAAAAATTTAAATTTCATATGGAAACAACATTCTGCCCAGGATGCACATTCCAGGGAGGACTCACTGCTCTTCAGATAAACCCCCTAGACCATGCCCCAGGCCCAGTTCTACCACTTGTCCCAGGTTATCCCACCAGCGAGCTCAACAGCCATCAGGAGCAACAGCCAATCTACCATGGTGCTGGGAAAGAATCCTACGCCATGCGCAAAGTCCCAGGCGATCTGCAGGACAACTAGACACATGGCCCTTTCCACATGGGATATGGACCAGGGATGACCCTCTGCTACTCAGAATTCAACAGAGTCCAAAGAAAACACAAGAAAAGCTCTAAGGGACAAATGTCATACATCTGAAGTCCTGTAAAATCATCCTATCACCTGGGAGAGATACTTAACATCCAGTTTAAAGATAAGTAAACTCTTTTTACCATCCTGTTCCTTTCAATTACTAGTCACTGTAGTTTAACTTTTCCATTTAGCCACCTCAAAACGTGTACAACTTCAGGTTCTATACCATTCACCCTCACATATCACCAAGATACTAAACTGAAAAAGTGCACTACCACACTAATCTTCACTCCCTGTCTATTAAACATGACTTAATTGATGTACTAGCAGTCCAATAGCCTCATCTAGGAAATAACAACAATACCACACAAGTGTACCCACTCCAAGGCAAACACTAACAATACCACCAAAACCCAAAACCTAAATAATACACTTACAATGCCACTAAAAATAAAAAGTGTCTAAAGTTAAAAATAATTTCTCCATTATAACATTTAATGTCAATGGAATTAACTCACCAATCAAGAGACACAGATTACAAACTTCGATGAAAAATCACAACCCATCAATCTACTGCCTTCCGGAAACTCATCTCACCACAAAAGATAGGCACATCCTAAAAATAAAAGACTGTTCTAAAATTCTGCAAGCTAATGGAACAGGAAAAAGGCAGGGGACCCATTTATGATATCAGACAAATTGAACCTCAAACAAAAAAATCATAAGAGACACAGATGGATACTACATTTTAGTCACAGGTACAATTTACCAGGAAGACTTCACAATACTGAACATATATGCACCTAATACAGGTCCTTCCACATTCATTAAGCAAACTCTACAGCATTCTAAAGTGAGAAATCAACCCGCAAACGATAATTCTTGAGGATTTCAACACTGCCCTCTCAATATGTGATAGATTAACAGGTCAAAAACTTAGCAGAGACACATTGGAACTTAATCAAACTCTTACTGAAATGGACATTACTGATCTCTATCAAACATTTCATCCACGCACCAAAGGAATACACATTTTTCTCAGCAGCACATGGAACTTTCTCAAAAATAGACCACATACTGGGCCACAAAACAAATCTCCACTTATACAGGAAAGTTGAAATTCTATCCTGTACTCTTTGAGACCACCATGGTCTAAAGCTTGACATCTGCAACACAACAAACTACAGAAAATACACTATCTCCTGGAAACTAAAGACTATGATGCTGAATGAGAATTGAGAATTGGATTCAGGAAGAAATCACAAAGGAAATTCAAAACTTCCTGGAAGTGAATGATAATGAAAATACAACTTATCAAATCCTTTGGGACACAATGAAAGCTGTCCTAAGAGGTAAGCCTACATCAAAAAAGTAGAAACATCACAAATAAATAACTTAAAATGCAGCTTAAAGATTTAGAGACACTAGAGCAATCCAATTCCAAAAGCAGTAGAAGAGAGGAGATTAGCAAAATAAGGGGAGAAATATCCGAAATTGAGTTAAGGAAAACAATGCAGAGAATCAACCAGTCAAAAAGCTGGTTCTTTGAAAAAAATCAATAAGATTGATAAACCGCTAGTTAAATTAAACCAATAGCAAGAGAGAGAAAAACCAAATTAAAAATATTAGAAATGAAAATGGAGATATCACTCCTGATACCCAAGAAATCCAGAGAATTATAACATCATATTTCAAAAACTTATACTCTGTGAAATGTGACAACACAAAAGAAATGGATAAATTCTTAAGTAAACACAACTTATCTAAATTGGATCAGGAAGTTGTGAATTATTTAAATAGTCCTATAACATATGAGAAAATGGATGAAGTAATCTTGAATTTTCCTACCAAAAAATGTCCTGGACCAGATGGATTCAGCATAGAGTTCTACCAGACATTTAAGGAGTTAAAAACACCAAAATTCTTTAAACTGTTCCACCAAATGTAAAGGAAAGAACACTACCAAATTCCTTCTATGAAGCTAACATCGTCTTAATCCCAAAACCTAATAAAGATACACTTAAAAAAGAAAATTACGGGCCAATCTCTTTAATGAACACAGATGCAAAGATCCTCAACAAAGTCTTAGCAATCAGATTCAAATCCTATCAAAAAGATAATTCACCAGGAATCAAATAGGCTTTATCCCCGGCACACAAGGTTGGTTCAAAATACGCAAATCAATAAATGTACTTCACCATGTAAACCAGTCCAAAATTCAAGACCACATGATACTTTCGATAGATGCAGCAAAAGGTTTTCACAATATCCAACAGCTCTTTATGACCAAAATTCTAGAGAAGGTTGGAATGTAAGGAACCTTTATCAATATAATAAAAGCTGTATACAAGCCAACAGCAAGGATTGTACTCAATGGGGAAAAATTTGAAGCATTTGTGCTTCAAACAGGAACTAGACAAGGCTGTCCACTCTCACCACTTCTATTCAACATTATACTTCAAGTCTTAGCTGGAGCCATAATACAAGAAAGGAAGATAACAGGATTCAAATTGGCAAGGAAGAAGTCAAGTTATCTCTATCTGCAGATGACATGATCATATACCTGAGTGATCCTAAAAACTCCACCAGGAAGCTCCTGGAACTAATACAGGAGTTCAGCAGGGTGGCAGGATACAAAATAAACGTAAAAAAACAGTGGCCTTCCTGTATGCCCAGAATGAAAGAAGTGAAAAAGCCCTGAGAGAAACAATCCCATTTACTACAACTCCTAAAAAATGAAATACCTTGGTGTAAACCTAACCAAGGAAGGAAGAAACCTTTACAATGAAAACTTTAAAACCCTAAAAAAAGAAATTACAGAAGATACCAGAAGGTGGAAAGACCTCCCGTGTTCCTGGATTGCAGAATCAACATCATAAAATGACCATCCTACCAAAGGCAATATACAGACTTTAAAGAAGTTGACCAAACAATCTCAAAATTCATTAGAAGGCACAAAAGACCCAGGATAGCAAAAACAATCCTGAGTAACAAAAACACTGATGGAGGTGTCATCATACCAAACCTTAATCGATACTACAAATGTGTAGTTATAAAAACAGCCTGGTACTGGTTCCAGAATAGACCCACAGATCAATGGATAAGGGTTGAAGACCCAGATGTAAGCCCACACAATTATAGCCATTTGATCTTTGACAAAGGGGCCCAAAAAATCCAATGGAAAAAGACCAGCATCTTCAACAAATGGTGCTGGCAAAACTTAATGTCCTCATGCAGAAGATTATAACTGGACCCGTAGTTGTCACCATGTACAAGACTTAATTCCAAATGGATCAAGGACCTTGATATAAGGCTAGAGAGTATAAAAACCTTAGTTGAAAGATTAGGGAACTGCCTCAAGCTGATTGGACTAAGCCAACAGTTCCTAAAAGGACATCCAATAACACAGTCACTACAACCAACACTCAACAGATGGGATCTTATGACATTAAAAAGCTTCTGTTCAGATAAAGAAATTGTAATCTGAGCACAAAGGCAACCCACAGAATGGGAGAAAATCTTCACTAACTACTTATCTGACAGAACTCTATTATCCAGAGTGCACAAAGAACTTAAAAAACTAAACACCAAGGAAACAAATGGCCCAATTAAAAAATGGGCCTTGGAACTTAAAAGAAACTTTACCAGGGATGAAATTGAAATGTCTAACAATGGGGCTGGAAAGGTGGCTCAGGAGTTAAGCCTCTGCCTTGCAGGCGGGAGGTCCTGAGTTCAGATCCTAGACCCCCATGTATAGACGCCAGGCGAAAGTGGGGGTGGCTCTGCGTTTCTGGTCCTGGTAGGGCGGAGCCTGTGAATCCCCCAGCAGAGTAAACAAGGAGGAGGTGGAGGTGGTCCATGGTGGTTCCCGAATTCATCCGTGGCTCTACACACACACACATACATACACACACGTGCACATATGCATACACGCAAAATTGAATAAATAATAAATAAAAAAATAAAAAAAAGAAATGTCGAACAAATACCTTAAAAAATGCTCTACATCCTTAACCATCAGGGAAATGCAAATCAAAACTTACCTGAGATATCATCTCACCCTGGTCAGAATGGCAAAAATCCGCAGTACAAACTACACTAAATGCTGGAGAGAAAGTGGAGAGAAGGGAACTCTCCTACATTGCTGGTGGGAATGCCGATCAGTCTGGCAATTTTTTAAAAAGTTAAAGATTGAAATGCCATATGACCCTGCTATTTTACTTCTGACAATAATCCCCCATAAAGCAAAAATTCACCTTACTGGCACAAGTATGACCATGTTCACAGCAGCACTATTTACAATAGCAAAGTCATGGAATCAACCTAAATTCCCTACAGTTGAAAAGTGGATAAGGAAAATGTGGAACATTTGTACAGTGGAATATGACTCAACCATCAAAAAAGAGATGAATTTATGAAATTTGTCAGGAAATGGATGGAATTAGAAACAATTATATCGAGTGAAATATCCCAGACACAGAAAATTAAGTGCCATATGCATTCCCTGATAGGTGGATCCTAGTATCAAACACACTTAATGACATACTCAAAGATAAATCTCTGTAATACCTATAGTAATTGCAAAGATTATAAACAGGAAGTAAGGGGAAAGAGGGCTCCACCAGAAACAAGGAGAGAGGGGATCATGCTACAACAGAGAAAACAGGTGACCATCAAGTACTGCAAGTAAGTAGAGAGACATCTGGCTAAACTCACTCACTTTCCTTCCTGGTCACTTGCAACCGAGGGAGTTCAATCTCACCAGTCAGGGAGGGCATAGAGTCTGGCAGATCGAGGGTAACCATCCTGCAAATGGGAGACTTACCCCCCCTCATCGTGGTCTCCTACTCTTATTCCATCTACCTTTGAATCTACTTTTATAGTATGATTCCATTTTAACATCCTTTTATCTCTGGCTAGGAGGTGACATCCAATGCCAATCATCATGAAGCCAAGGGCAGTGCAGGAACAGCAAAACTGAAAACAACAATAAACCATAACCGAGAACACAAGAGACTGTATATTAATCACCTGGAACCAGACCAGCCAAATCTCTCCCCATCCTAAAGCTTAGGGAAATTTGCAGAAGAAGGGGTGGTAAGATTGTAAGAGCCTAAAGATGGATAGGAGCAATGATATGCAGGATACTCCACACAATTTCAGGCCGCAGGACCATAAAAGGACTTTGAATGACCTGTGCAATGACTGGCATATCCATGAACTCCCAAAGTCTAGCATGGATCACAGGCACTAGAATCCTTAGAGGCAAGGGATTAATATTCACAACAGTGTTCCCATACTAAAGAGGAGCACAAGAAAGGGCTCTGGGCAATACTACTGAGTCCTTACACCTCATTAGTGTGGAGGATGCAGAAGGAAGTTTGACATTCACACAAAAGGATACTCCAGGGATTAGGGGGGAAAGAAGGGGATACTAGGAGAAAGGGAAGTAGGGGGGTAGAGGGAGGGGGTGGAAGGAAGGAGAAAAGGTGGGGAGGCAGCAAGGGGAACTGGGGAGGGTAGAGGGAGGGAGGGGACCAGGGTACCTATTAAGTTTGTATGACTGGGAAAATAAGTAAATTTTTTAAAATTTCTGATATCTCAGTAGTATTTTAAAATAAAAAAACAGATTAAAAATGGTTTGTCAAAAAAATCCTTAATCAAGTAAACTGATGTTTTTCATATGGAGCAATGTGGCAGGAAGATCTGTATTGAAATATTGCATTATAATATGCAATAAGGTATTCAAACACCAAAAAAAAAAAAAAGAAAGAAAAAAATTCATATAGAAACAAAAGAAAAAAATCCCTGGAAAGCCAAAGCAATCCTGAGTAATAAAAACAAGTGGAATTATAATACTTGACTTTAAATTATATTACATATGCATAGTAATACAATCTGCATGATACTAGCACAAAATAGATACATTGACCAATGAGTTATAATTAAGGACCCAGACATAATCCCAAGCACCTATAGTCATTTAATATTTGATAAAGATTCCAAAAGTACACACTGGAAAAAGGACAAGATCTTTAATAAATGATACTGGGAAACTGGCTGTCTACATGTAGATGAATGAAAGTGACCCATATCTCTCACCCTGCCCAGAAATTAATACCAAATGAAATGCTGAAATTCAGATTATGGTTATACTAGAACTGATAAACCTAGGTAAAGATTTTCTGAATAGAACTTCCATCTGTGCAGGAAATAAGACCAACAATTAGCATATGGCCTTTCAGTAAAAGAAGAATTAAACACACAAAAAGACAAACCACGGAATGGGAGGGAATTTTTGCTAGCCATATATGTGATACAAGATATCCAGAGTTTTCAAAGAACTACAAAAACTAAACATCAATAATGAAAACAACCCAATTAAAAAATGTGCCTCAGAATTACAAATAAACTTTTCTCATGGTGAAGTTCAAATGTCTAACAAATACCTCAAAGAATGTTTAATGTTTAAAGAAATGTTTAAATGAATGTTAAATAAGTGTTTAAGGAAAATAGAAACTAAAACTGCTTTCAGGTATCATCTCACCCCAGTAAGAATGGTTGAGATCAAAAACACAAATAATAACAAATGTTGGAAAGGATGTGGTTAAAAGGGATCCCTTATACATTGTTGGTTGGAGTGTAAAATTGTATAACCTTTTTTGAAATCAGTAGTGTGGCTCCTCAGAATGCTAAAAATTAAACTACCATATGATCCAGTTAACACAGTATTGGGAATATATCTAAAGAACACTTTATCTTGCATACCCATGTTTATTGCATCTCAATTCATAATAGCAAAAAAATGGAATCATCCCAGAATTCCAACACTAGATAAATGGACAATGATAATGTGGTACATATATTCCACAGAATACTCTTCAGATGTCAAGAAAAATGAAACTATGGGATTTGCTGGTAAATTGGAAGACATAATAATAAATTAAAAGTTATAATATTGAATATTTATAATAATATAATATAATATTGAATATTGAATGAAGAAGTATCTCAGACACAGAAAGACCAATGCTGCCTGTTTTCCCTTACATATGGATGCTAACAGTGATCTTTCAGTGATACTCTTAAATAGAAACTCCCATAATATCTTTAAACCAGAAAGAAACATAAGCTGGTGAGTGGAGAGATTATGGATGACCCTAAACAACAGGAAATAATAGTACACAAGTGGTAAGAAGTTAGAAAAGTCAAGAATGGGAGTAATGTTTCAAAAGGGTTTGTATGTAGTATGGGGGAATAAAAATCAGCACTAAACATGTAAAACACAGACATAAATCTTTCACTTTCCAAATTTACTTAAAATGAACCTAACAACAGTATCAACCAATATTCCTTATCCAGGGAAACACCAAGACTGGAAGAGAAAAGAAAACAGATTCTGATTCCACTTGTCCCTGCCAAAAGCTCTGAGTGGTTAATATTTCCCACTACCAGAAAAGTGATATCTCCTAAATAGTTGTTGGGAAATAGAGGCTTCAATGGACTCTAAAATGAAATAAACACTTGTTATTGACATTGGTTGACTGCCAGAACTCTATAGCTAGATCCAACTGCTGAAGACACCACACACAATGATTATATGACATGGGAACAAAGCAAGCTGGAATGGAGAGGGAAGTTTCCTTCAGGCTGACTAACACCCCAGAGCCAAAAGGTATGAAGGGGGATACTGGAGAGAAACAGATACCATCACTGTTGCAATTCATGACTACTATGAGCTACATTAATGACTCTGTCAAGAGGAATCATTTAGTGCAATAGTGGCTTGTAAGATGGAGGAAACAAAATGCATTCTGATTGACATTGGGGTCCATTTCACAATTAGGAACACATGCCTGCTACTATAAAACAAGCAGACACTCATGGATGGGGACATCCTAAGCCCTAGGAGGGAAGAAACCTCTTAGTATTAAACATAAATATTTGATAGTTAGCTATGCTCTAAACACTTATCATTATGCCAATAGATCAAAGAAGCTCTCCGTATTGAACTGGAAGTATCCATGTGCAATTAAAAATGCAAAATGCAGAGAACCACAACTGATCAAAGTACAAAGTAAAAGGGATTGTGGATAGCTCAGTTCTACTCATATCTACTCCTCTCCCATCTCAAGGCTCTGGAAGCTTTGTAGAAAAAGAGGCAATATTACCTCCCTCCATCCTCCCACTCTTACACTCATGTTCCAAAGGACTTAAATTCCACCCCTTCAGCAATGCTGCCCATGTGACGTATCATTCTCTTTGGTTGGCTCCTCTGAGAGTATATAGCTCTCCTTGGCAGATGTATATATTATACAGTATATAGCTCTCTGGCATCTTTAGCATCTTCATTTCTCAATAGCAAGCCAGGCTTTAACTCCACAGCACAAATTGCCTTTCTTTGGCCTCTAAACTGCAGACTTTGTCACATGCTGCCTGGCTTCCACCATTCTCTGAAAACTTTGTGGAGGGTTCCATGACCTTCTCACTGCATTTTTTGATTCCTCTAAAGCCAGAATCAAGTGGATCACTTTGTCAAGTTTTGCTATTACCTCCAGGTGGAGATTGGACTCCTTGACTCAAAGTTGGTTCAGCTTCTTTATGCTAACTGTAGACAAAATTTCTCTTGGGAATTTGCTTTGGAAGAGAAACAGCTTTCCTTTGGAGCTCCACCTTTTAGCTCTTCCCTTACAAAAGGATTTGCATTCTTATGAGTAGGATCCTTCTCTGAGGATCTTGCCCTCAGAATAGGGCCTCTACCATTATCAGAATGAAGAGCAGCCTTTGGTTGTAACTAATCTGTTTAACAATAGTCACCATTTTGCTCTCTACCTTTTCCTGGTTTATCTCTTCAAATTAGCCACGGAATTTTTCCTTATCAGACATCACAGTTTCATCTTCTTTCTGCCTGATTCCTTGTTCTTTTTTGTAACTCTAAAAAGTAGCCATGCCACGCAGTCAAGACTGTCCTACCTTGAAATTTCTTCTCCCCAACACTCAAATTTAACTTTAGGCAAGCCCTCAAGATGAGGACAAAACTTCAATAAACTCTCTTGTCCATTTTCAAACACAATTTTTGTGCCCCTCTGGACCATCACAAGTTGGGCTTCCACTGTCTGAGTCTTTCACAACATTGCTTTCTTCCATGCTCTCACAAGAATGGCCTTTTTGGTCCTTTTGGTCTGGTCACCAAAATGCAAAGACTTTCCCAGCACGAAGTGGCAAAATTTTCTGAATTTCTACCAACAAACAGTTCCAAAAGCACACAAGCCACATCACAACAATTGCCATACTACAGGGTATCAATTTCTCTCAGCTTCACAAAACAACTCCACAAATTTCCCTCAACTTCAAAGTTCACATTGTAGTACCAGATGATCATAATCTCACAGCAATATACACATGGAGGATAAGGGCTGCTAAACTGCTCCTACTAGAGTAGACCACTCCTAGAAGTACAGTGGGTCCATAAGGACCACCCCCTGTGACTGCCTTCCTCCAGCAAGTTTCCATATCCTGAAGGTGTCATGACCTTCCCAAACAACTAAAGTGTCAAACACATGAGCCTATGGGGGAAAACTCACATTTCAAACCATGACAAAGAAGGATGCCAAGGCATACAGTACCACCCTGAGAGATCATGTGGGAATGGTACAGGGCATGAGAGGGGGAAAGATCATTAACTTAATAGTTAGCCCACTGGTGGACCATTCATGTCCCAGCAGGTACTTAGGTACATGGCCGAACAAATATCTTGGATCATGGGTCCAATTGATCACACATGCAAGGGGCAGGGAGTGGGAGAGAGACTGGGTGCAAATGAGACTGAATGAGGTAGAATGGGCAGGGTGGGGGTAGTAGAGGATGGAACAAATTAATTATATTTGTATATGAAAGCTTCAAAGAATTAAAAAAACTAGATATATTTTATTTTCTAAGCATATCCAAATATATAATGGACTCAGAATAAGCCTTTAGGAAACCCAATTTATTATCATTCATACACCTAAGAATCAGGAATCAGCTGGCTCTTATATTTGTCTAATGTGTGTACTCTGCACTTCATGATGTTATTTATTGTAGAAATGAATGTACTATTGAGTCGAGTTTTCCAGATATGTCACTTCAGGCAATGACAAGAGGGCATGCTAAATTTTAACTACTGTATCTTTTCAGTTTTTTTTTTATTGATCAGAATGTCAGAGATAAATAGTGATAGAGAGAGAGAGAAAGAATGAGACATACCCAAAGAGAAAAGCAGGCATGCATGTGAATGTCAGAAGACAACTTTGGAAAGTCAGTTCTCTTTCCACCATGTGCCCTGGGGATGGATGACACGAAAGTTTCCAGGTTTGTATGCAGGTGCCTTTACCCACTTAGTCATCTTTGTTGACCCTTTCAGAGTGTTATTGAGAGATACCTTCAACCAAATAAAGTCCCAAAGATCTGTGTTCTACTTTGATATATACACTAAGAAGCAATAAACCCAGGCCAGGTTTCTGGTGGTATTAATACTATGATGAATTCCTCTCATCATTGGACAATTTTTAGATTATTCACATAGCGTACATAATCTGGCATTTCTTCAGACTTTTCTTTCAAGGTTCTGGGAAAGAGCTGCCCAAAGTTGTATGAAAAATATAAGGACAAAACGTTATCAATGTATGGCTGGTAAGATATAGCTCAATGGGTAAGGTACTTTCACATGAACTTGGTGACTTCATTTCAATCCCTGAAATCCCACATGGTGGAAAGAGCATTGTATCTTAAAATATTTTCTTCTAACTACTGTCCATACCCATGTCATGTATGTGTATGTGTGTGTCCCCTCTCTAAAATAAATATTATAGAATGTCAGTGTAGACCTTTTTGGTTGACCTTTTTCAGTTGACCAGGAGCACAGAGGAGATCCTTGTTCCAAAATACCATTCTATTTGCCCTTCTGGTTTCTACAATGATGTCCAAAGAACTTAACTTAGCCACTTGTCTGTCCTCTTGGAAAAAACTTTAAGACACAGAATCATTGCCCATTCTTCTTTGTATTTGTTTGGAGTACTGACATATTTTCTGGTAATAACTTTAGGCATGGACAAAAATTAAAATATTGTCAGACTATATCAAAACCCACTAATTTGTGGAGACACAAACAGAACATTCCCCTTTAAGCCTCTAGCTCAGTTTAACATTAGAAAGTAGAGTAATTTTTCATTATTCCACGTAGATCAGTCACAGAATTCTCACCTTCTAATTATCAGCTTCAGATAAATTTTGAACAGGCAGACTTCCAAACTTTATCTTTCCTTATGGCTTTATTTGACAGTAAAATCCTAGACACTATACTCTCCATGACATTCACTTACCTTACATGTTGTTGCCAAAGCTTCAAGCTTCAGTCTAGAGTGTCTTCCCTATAAGTCTGCTGTGATGTTGCCCTTATCAGTATTAATTCTGAGTGTCTTTGCTTTTATTAGACTAAGATTAGTCAACCCATTATTCTCAATGCACATTTAGTTGACAATTAAGATTTTCAGAGTATTTTTCATTACTATAAAAGTTCATAGTTGAAGATGTTGTAGGATAGATATTTTATGGTGATAATTTGTAAATAGTTTGCTTATATGCTTGCACATTAAAAATGGAGATATACTAGAAAGATGTAAGTGTATTAATATTAATATATATTATGAGGAGTTTTTCTATTTTTTGTATGGAACACTTCATGAATTTGTGTGTCATCCTTGCGTAGGTACCATGTTAATCCTCACTGTATCACTCAAATTTTAGTGTATGTGCTGCTGAAGCAGGCACTATGAGGAATTTTAAAGTTACTTATAGTATGTATCTTAACCAATAATTATCCAGAAAGTTTACTTCATATTTTTAGATAGTCATGTACTTGCTCTAAATTTAAAAAGGGATTAAAATATTTATGATGGTAGACTAAATACCTCATTTGGGAGAAATTCCATAAAAAGTTCTAAAGCCAAGTTGTATGAGAAAAGAGTATTTTGTTTTTCTTATAGCACTCATAAACAAGTATGTAGGGCTTCATCGACATATCCAAATGATTTGGGATATCACTGCGTTCAAAGCATGAATGGGTCCTGCTTAATATTATATTTCAGTATTTGTTATAAAACTGAGATTTTATTTGAGAGTGCACATTCAACAAGCTCTTGTGCAAAAGCAACACTGCTATAGGGAAAAGTCAAACGTAAATACTCACATCTTCTTTTAAAATAAAAATTGACACCAATTCTCCATTCTCCCCACTTTCTACTTTAACAAAGAGCTGAGTGGATGGGGACATTGCCTGTGCCATTCTTTGGCATCTTTACTGTCCATATTTTTGTTGATCCAGTTTCATTTAATTCACTTCAACAGTTTAGTAACTGATTTATCTCTAAAAATTAAAAAGCCTTTCCCTCATGAATAATTCAAAACTTTTCTGGTTATAAAATTGCATCTTTGGCTCTTTATACAGCCAACTGCTTCTTTCAAGTAGCAGATTTCAATCCGTGGGTTTGTTATCATGTGTCTGACATCTGGGGAAAAGTAAACCCAAGATTTGTTTTAAACAAACTTTCATTTTCCCTTCACAGATGCCAGGAATTGTTTTTTACTGTTGCACATCAGAAAAATAAAGTAGTTAATATTATCACCAGATTTGGTGTTCTGGACTTCTTTTCTTGTGCTAAAATTTAAAGAGGAACAAAACAGGAACTGAAAGAGCTGAAAATACATTACTTAGGATTGAGAACATCTGCAAAATTTGGACAATAATAATATATTTGTATTTTCATTCTATATAGCAAAAAAGAAGTGTTAAATTTCACAAATTGGATTGCACCATGCTCTTGAAAGTGTATTTGGAAAATTAATTTTGCATGAGAAACATTTCTTACACTCAAAGCTAAATTTTTATTTCTAAACATGAAAAATATTATTCAGTATTGAGTTGTGGGTGAAAAAATAGGTAAAATTTACCTAATTTAAAATATTTGATTATTCTTATTAGAAAGTAGACATAAAATTAACATTTTTAAAATGTTGGTATATCCTGAATAGCATATTTCTTTATTACTCATTTTTAAAAAAATCAATAGCATCATGTTCAAAATTTCAGAGACTTTTGCCTATTCTCTAACCCAGTTTCAAGATACTTAATATGATACTATTTTAATATATGTTTTCCTCTCAGACTAAAACTTGATATCAAGTTGTTTTTAATGAAAGAGAACAGTAATCATTCTGGTTTTAAAGAAAGTATGAGGGTTAGAAAAATGGCTCCGGGCTGAAGACTGCCTCACAAGCATAAGGTCCTGAGTTTGGTCCCACGTATAAACATAAGGCAGAAATGGCAGCTGCCTATACATCTGGCCCTGGTGGGTGGAGCCTGGGAAATATCAGAGTGAAGCAAAAAGGAGGTAGAAGAGATCCAGGATGATTCCTAATGTCACCCTTGGTCCTTCACATAGTGCTCTCTCACTTTCTCGCTCTCTCTCTCTCACTTGCTCACTCTCACTCTCACTCTGTCTCTATCTTACTTCCCCCCCACACACACACAACACGTTAAATAAAATTAAAAAAATAAAGTATGGGGCTTCCTATGACACATAATGACATTAACATTATTTAGACTATGAGGGACCACTCTGTGCAGACCAGTCTTAATCTTAATTTTTCCATTAGCTCTTCCTTCATAGTCTTTATATGTGTTTACCATTGAGAATAAGATGTGGAGAGTAAGATGCTCTTTTATACTAGAATCAACTGCTTTCTACAATATGAATCTTACTAATCCTATCTTCAAAATACAATAGATTGCAATTCTAGCCAGTGGAATCAGATAAAAGTGTATTTGTTGACTGTAAATCAAGTAAGACAAAGAGATCTTTGAAAAATCCTTGTTTTCTTTCCTGTTTAAGACAAAGGAGAGTTTCATTTTTTGTCTGTTTTATGTTTTGTCACATTGATAAATAGTCTATTATTCATAAAAACTTTTACAATTTTATTCAGAAGAGATTTCCTTCATCTGGTCACAAGCCAGATGTTCTTTTCAGCATATCCTTCTTAATGAAAGCAAAGCCAAAAACATAATTCATAACATTAAGAGGTAATCATTATGTGTAGCACATGTTCCTTTGAGACCCTCTACATAAATTGCTAATGTGTTTATGCTTTTAATTCTTCTTTATGCCCTACAATATGATAAAATAACATATGTGTATTTGAAATGTTGATATATATACATACTGCTATCAGTTGTCAAATTAATTCATTTAAGGCACGCCCAGCCCCAGATCCCAAGAAAAGATGTTGGGGAGGTATAGCAGCCTGCCTGTAATTAAAACCCTTGGCAGCAAAGTCTAGAAATTCCCAAAGAAAGCTAATATGTCACATCAACCCTGAAGGCATCTTCTGGGTTTAATGAGAGACCCAGGCTTATTGTTATAAGGTGGAAGAACAATTGATGACAATTTTTAATATTACCCTTGGACCTCACAGGCACACATACATGCAAGTGTATTTGTGTATATATACCCAGCCACGTGTATCCACCACATTAGAATACTACATTCACACACATAAACAACGGTATGCATCCCATATACACATACATAAAAGAAAAAATAGACATGCTTTGGACATTAGTCAGACACACTTTTGCTTATACATGAGAAGGTATTTTCAAATGTGATTCATTGAATATGGACATTATCACCACATGGACGATAGGTCTCGTATGACTAAATACAAATAGAAAAAAGGAGAAGTCAACCAAGTACCTTCATTCGTTTTTCTGTACTTCCTGGTCTCCTAAAATTTTAGCAAGTCATCCCCCTCTCCTCCTGCCACACCTTGAGCGAAACCTGCTGTCATGTATCATGCATCATCCATCATGATGGACTGCACCTTCAATCTGTAAGCAAATTTCTTTTTCGTTTAAGCTGCATTTTGCCAGATATTGTGTCTTAGTGACAAGGAATGCAAGTAATACACACGTGTGTTTCTTGAGTCATATGGTCCAAGTTCTAGTTTCGTGTTTTAGGAAAAGAAAACAAAAGACAAACAAGTAGTACACACATGTCAGTTAGGGAAGCAGGAAAACTGTATGGCTTTAATTTGCACAGTATTTTGACAAATCGGTTACTTGTTAAAATAACCATATTTTGATAAGACTAACTCAATGAACTAAGGCATTAATTAATATGGGAATGAGCTTTATTAGGCCATGAAGGAAGAGGGATACTTTAACTTATTCTTCATGCCTGTGTCTTAGTGGTGTAATACTAATAATAATGACAATTTCATTTCTAATTTTCAGTAAGTAAGTAGTTACCATTATGTCTTTTCTCATATATCTTTCCAACTTCTCTGCTGTCTGCAGAGGCAAGATCAGTTGTGAATATCATGAGGTCTGGAGGTAGAACCTGAATTAAAATAGATATAGTATAGTAGTCATGTTTCATAATTATGAAACTCAACTCAGAATTATCTATAAAAGAAGATGGTAACTACCTTGATTTATACCTCTAAGATTTAATGAAGATAAGGCACAGCATAATCTAAGCAGTGTAGGCTATAAAGAAAGATACAATCCTGTTGACTATTATTATTGATATATTCAATTTCATACTGAGAATCTAAAAGGCTCATGTCTGCATACACCTATATGTGACATATACTATACATAGTCAAATACTTAAGTAACCTCTATTAGCAGAATTTTTAATATATAGTCTAGTGAATGACAGGGAGCTTGTATTATCTCTTTCCCTTAGGCATTAGTACGGTGATGGAATACCCACTAAGTTTTCCTTTTTGATTTAAACTATTAATTAATGTACTAGCTTATTTCGAAAACAAGTTTAGGCATCTGGAATGGTCAAATTAAAAAAAGCTTTTTCCTTCTAGCTGTTGCCCTTTTGTCTTAATTGTGGTGTTTATTTTTCATCCAGAGAGGCTTTGCAAGGGGGAGCTTCTTAATCTGTGTACTGCCAATAATTAGATGATAGTAAACAAGATAAACAGCATTTGCTTAATTTTCTACAGAATTGGAAGCCAAATGAATATGAAAACCAGAAAGATGTTTGTGCAGTTTTATGTTCTCCACATGTTACTACATTTGCAAAACTGGAACAAGTAATAGGAAAGTTTCAAAATAATCCAATCAATGGATGAAAATAGCTCCAAGTCTTTAGTTGATTTATATTAGACCATTACTTGGTAAAGATACAGTAACTGCCATTCTAATCCTCAAGTCTAATCAAATCTCTTTGGTCGCTGTCCTTATTATGCATTGTTTTCTAAGCAGAAATATCATAAAATTATTCTGTGGGTTTCTTTCAGATAACATATTGATGAACACAGTCCCTGGAGGAAAGATCTTTGGGTGTGAGCTTGACTGATGTGTCCTTTTCTAATTGGTACATAGTATTTGTACATCTTCATGAGGTCCATTATTATACTCATGCATATACATGAATATATAATGTATAAGTAATTGCAATCAGTGATAAGGAGCATTTGTATTTAATTATTTCATGTGTTGGAAATTCCATATGCCTCTTTTCTAGTCATTTGAAAATATCATTGAATGGCTTAACTTATAGTTACCATACTGTGCTGAAGAAGAGACAGAAACAATTCTTCCATTCTGTGCTCTGTTGTTTCTTATTGAAATTCTTTTCCCTCACTGTCTCCCAGTTCTGAGTCTCTAGAGAGCATTTAGGAAAGACACTGCATAATCCATTTTGTTACATGGCAAATATATAAGCAATAATTAACTTATCTTCTTGTTGATATCTGATTAAAAAAACAATAAGCAATTGCTTTTCCTTTTCGTGGGACCTGAAAAATTGACATTATGTCAATTCATTCATTGAAAATCTACCTCGACAGAGAGACAGAAAGATAGACAGACAGAATTATGTAGTAGAAATAGACACCAAGTGTTCAACAATGAAAAAGAAGTAGCTCCCGTCCTACAAGGGTTTGTTTTCTGTGTTATTAATTGGGTATTCTATGAATTAATGTTCCAAACCAGCACAGAGATGGAACAAGTTGCAGTTATACCACAAAAAGGAAGCTGAGTTCCTTCATTCAAACTGGGTTCACTCTTCCACTAGGAATAGTAGCGTGAGAAAGAAATAAAATCAGTCCAGTCAAAACTATTTCGGCATTATGATTTCAAGGTATATATACACTATTGGGGAGATAGCTAGTTGAATGAAAGTTAGATTTCTAGGGAATAACAAGGGCAAAATAAGAAAGACTTGGTGTACAGTCCTATTTCTTTATAGTTAAAAGTAGTATTAATTTTATTCTAGGATTTATTTAATTAATGGCTATTGTATGTGTGGCACTGGACCACACAGTAATAGGACATAGGTCCAAGTTTCTATGTAGCTTATAACTATCACAAATTCTCTAGTAAAAGCATTATCATGGCAAAACAATATTTTGTCTTCACAAGAAACAAGTAGTAGTTAACATTTATCAAGGAACTTCCACACTTTGTTTGCTACAGTCTCGATAGTGTCTTTCAGTAGAATAAATAGAAAATGATATATACTTTATTCAAGTTTCACTGCCTCTCTTTCCTATCATCACAAAATTACTTTTAATTTCAAATGCCATGAAAAAGTATTTGATTTTGGTTGTCTCAATGCTATTGAATAAGTACTCCATGGAAAAGTAAGGAACAACAACAAAGAAATATATAACAAACATTAATTTTAAATTATTCTCAAATTTTTGTAATATTTAAAATTAGATTTTGGATTCAGACACATACCTGTAAAATTCAGGCCTTTTATACTTATTATGCTTTTACTAGAATGAATATAATTCTACTAACTGACTGAAGTACTGAACTAAGAAAAAACTGTCTAGATTACTTAAATATCTGTCAGAAGATGGGCATTTGGTAGAGGAAAAGGATAGAAGTGATGGGAATTCTGCTCTCTAAATAATTTTCTGAACTGCAGGCCTGAAGAGGACTACAGAACAAAAGCATGTCATAGATCACAATCATTGATAAATGACTGAAATAAATGAATGAAGCCTCAGTATTGGAAAGGTTACCACTGATATATGGGATAGCTCTATGGTCTACATTTTTATTATTATTATTATTTCTGCTTATACAAACTTAACAGGTAAATGGGTCCCCTCCCTCCCTCCACCTCTCCCAACCCCTTTGTTCCCCCTCCTCTCTCCCCTCCCTCCCCATCCCCCAGTGCTTCCCCCCCCCATACCCAGAGCATCCTTTACTGTGCATGCCAAACTTGCATCTGGGTCCTCCTCTCTGATGAAGTGCAAGGATCCAGGGGCATATCCCAGAACCCTTTCCTGTGTTCTCATTAAGCTTAGGAACACTACTGTGATTGTCAGTCCCTAGCATCCAAGGATCCTAGTGCCTTTAGTCCATGAAAGACTTTGTGGGGTCAATAATGTGTTAGACATAGCACAGCTCATGCAAAGTTCTATTATGATTGCTTTGGCCCTAACTTGTGTGGAGTATCTTGCATATCATTACTCTTCTGATCCTTGTACTCTTACAATCATACCACGCCCTCTTCTGCAAATTTCCCTGAGCGTCAGGATGGGGAGAGCCTAGATTCTCTGATGTTCTGAATTATGGTTGGTTGATTTTTTTTTTTAGATTTGCTGCTCCTGCAATGCCCTTGGCTCCATCCTGAAGGGTATTGGAATTCACCAACTGCCCAGACATTAAAAATCTGTTAAATTAGAGTCTTATTATAAGAGTATATTCAAAGGTAGATGGCATAAAAGTAGGAGATTGCAGTGAGAGAGGTGTCAATCACCCATTTGCAAAACGGTTACTTTCTATCAAAGAGCCTATATGCCCACCCCTTCTGGTGAGATCATACCCCATCAGTTGAATATGATCAGGAAGGAAAGTCTGTGAAATTAACCAGATGTCTCAAGACTTACTTGCAGTTCTTGATGGCAGCCTATTTTCTCTGCTGTAACCTAGTCCCCTCTCTTTGTTTCTGGTGGGGCCCTCCTTCCCCATCCCTCCTGTTTATAATCTGTGCAATTACTGTAGGTATTACAGAGATTTGTCTTTGAATGACTCTAAGTGGGTTTGGTACTAAGATCCACCTATTAGGAAGTACATACAGCACTTAATTTTCCATATCTGGGATACTAAACTCAATATAATTGTTTCTAATTCCATCCATTTCCCAGCAATATGCATTAATTCATCATTTATGATGGCAGAGTAATATCCCATTGTATAAATGTACCACATTTTCCTTATACACTTGTCAACTATTGGACATTTGGGCTGATTCCATGACTTTGTTATTGTAAACAGTGCTGCTATGAACATGGTCGAACTTGTGCTATTAAGGTGAATTTTTGCTTTATGGGGGGTTATTCCCAAAAGTGGAATAGCAGAGTCATATAGCATTTCAATCTTTAACTTCTTTAAGAATCACCAGACGGCTTGCCAGAGTGGTTGTATGAGCCTGCATTACCACCAGCAATGTAGGAAAGTTCCTCTCTATCCACATCCTCTCCAGCACTTGGTGTTGTTTGTGTTGTGGATTTTTGCCATCCTGACTGGGATGAGATGCTATCTCAGGGAAGTTTTGATTTGCATTTCCCTGATGGCTAAGGATGTGGAGCATTTTTTAAGATATTTGTTAGACATTTTAATTTCATCCTTGGTAAAGTTTCTTTTAAGTTCCAAGGCCCATTTTTTAATTGGGCCATTTATTTCCTTGGTGTTCAGTTTTCTAAGTTCTTGTGCACTCTGGAAAATAGAGCTCTATCAGATATGTGCTTTGTGAAGATTTTCTCCCATTCTGTGTGTTGCCTTTTGTGCTAGAGTTACAATCTTTTTATCTGAACAGAAGCTCTTTAATTTCACAAGCTCCCATCTGTTGAGTGTTGTTTGTAGTGACTGTGCTATTGGATGTCCGTTTAGGAAATGCTGGCCTAGCACAATCAGGTCGATGAAGTTCCCTACCTTTTCAACTGTGGTTTTTATAGTCTCTGGCCTTATGTTGAGGTACTTGATCCATTTGGAAATGATTCTTGTACATGGTGACATGTACGGGTCCAGTTGTATTCTTCTGCATGTGGAGATCCAGTTTTGCCAGCACCATTTGTTAAAGATGCAGTTCTTTTTCCATTGGATGTTTTGGGCCCCTTTGTCAAAGATCAAATGGCTGTAGTTTGGTGGACTTATATCTGGGTCTTTAACCCTTATCCATTGATCTGTGTGTCTATTTTGGAGCCAGTACCAGGCTGTTTTTATAACTATGGATTTGTAGTATAGACTGAGGTTTGGTATGGTGATACCTCCAGCCGTGTTTTTGTTACTCAGGATTGTTTTTGCTATCCTGGGTCTTTTGTGCCTCCTTATGAGTTTTGAGATTGCTTGGTCAACTACTTTAAAGAATTGCTTAGGGATTTTAATTGGTGTAGCATTGGATCTGCATATTGCCTTTGGTAGGATGGTCATTTTTATGATGTTGATTCTGCCAATCCAGGAACATGGGAGGTCTTTCCACCTTCTTGTGTCTTCTGAAATTTCTTTCTTTAGGGTTTCAAGGTTTTCATTATAAAGGTCTCTTACTTCCTTTGTTAGGTTTATACCAAAGTATTTCATTTCTTTAGGGGCTATAGTAAATGGGATTGTTTCTCTCAGGGCTTTTTCATTTCTTTTATTCTGGCCATATAGGAAGGCCACTGATTTTTGTACATTTATTTTGTATCCTGCCACCCTGCTGAACTTCTGTATTAGTTCCAGGACTTTCCTGGTGGAGTTTTTGGGATCACTCAGGTATAAGATCATGTCATCTGCAAATAGAGATAACTTGACTTCTTCCTTGCCAATTTGAATCAATTTTACGTCCCTTTCTTGTCTTATGGCTTCAGCTAAGACTTCAAGTACAATATTGAATAGAAGTGGTGAGAGTGGACAGCCTTGTCTAGTTCCTGATCAAAGCAGGAATGTTTCAAGTTTTTCCCCATTGAGTATAATCCTTGCTGTTGACTTGTTGTACACAGCTTTTATTATATTGATAAAGGTTCCTTCCATTCCAACTGTCTCTAGGGTTTTGACCATGAAGGGCTTTTGTATCTTGTCAAAAGCTTTGTCTGCATCTATCGAGACTATCATGTGGTCTTGAACTTTGGACTGGTATATATGGTGAATTACATTCATTGATTTGCATATGTTGAACCAACCTTGTGTGACTGGGATAAAGCCTACTTGATCCCCGTGAATGACCTTTTTTATGTTTTTGAATCCAATTTGCTAAGACTTTGTTGAGAATCTTTGCATCTGTGTTCATCAGAGAGATTGGCGTATAGTTTTCTTTTCTAAGTGTATCTTTATTAGGTTTTGGGATTAAGATGATATTAGCTTCATAGAAGGAATTTGGTAGTATTCTTTCCTTTGCTATTTGATGGAACCGTTTAAGAAGTATCGTTGTTATTAGCTCCTTAAATGTCTGGTAGAACTGTGTGCTGAATCCATCTGGTCCAGTACATTTTTTGTTGGGAAGATTCGAGATTACTTCCTCAATTTCCTCATATGTTATAGGACTGTTTAAATAATTCACAACTTCCTGATTCAATTTAGGTAAGTTGTGTTTACTTAGGAATTCCTCCACCTCTTTTGTGTTCTCAAATTTCACAGAGTATACGTTTTTGAAATATGACATTATACTTCTCTGGATTTCTTGGGTATCTATAGTGATAATTTCTATTTTCATTTCATTTTCAATTTATTTTCATTTCTAATTTTGTTAATTTGGGTTTCTCTCTCTTGCTTTTGGTTAATTTAGCTAGGGGTGTATCAATCATATTGATTTTTTCAAAAAACCAGCTTTATGTCTGGTTGATTCTCTGTATTATTTTCCTAATCTCAATTTCGGATATTTCTCCTCTTATTTTGCTAGTATCCTCCCTTCTACTGCTTTTGGGATCAGATTGCTCTAGTTTCTCTAAAGCTTTAAGCTGCATTGTTAAGCTATTTATTTCTGATGCTTCCATTTTTTGATGTAGCCATTAAGAGCTATGAACTTACCTGTTAGAACAGCTTTCATTGTGTCCCAGAGATTTTGGTAAGTTGTATTTTCATTATCATTCACTTTCAGGAAATCTTGAATTTCCTTTGTAATTTCTTCCTGAATCCATTTCTCATTCGGGGTTTCCAGGAGTTAGTGTATTTACTGTTGCTTTTTGTGTTGTGGATGTCAAGCTTTAGGTCGTGATGGTCTGATAAGGTACCGGATAGCAATTCAACTTTCTTGTATATGTGGAGATTCGTTTTGTGGCCCAATATGTGATCTATTTTGGAGAAAGTTCCGTGTGCTGCTGAGAAAAATGAGTATTCTTTGGTGCGTGTATGAAAAGTTCGATAGAGATATGTAAGGTCCATTTCTTTCAGGGTTTGATTAAGTTCCAAAGTGTCTCTGTTAAGCTTTTGACCTGTTGATCTATCCCATGTTGAGAGGGCGGTGTTGAAATCCCCAAGAATTATCGTTTTAGGATTGATTTCTTGCTTTAGACGTTGTAGGGTTTAGTTAATAAATGTTGGGGGGCTCATATTGGGTGCATATATTCAGTATTGTGAAGTCTTCCTGGTGAATTGTACCTGTGACTAAAATGTAGTATCCATCTGTATCTCTTATGATTTTTTTTCATTTGAAGTCCACTTTGTCCGATAGCATAATGGCCACACCTGCCTGTTTTTTTAAATATATTTTTTAAATTTTTTATTATTTATTCAATTGTGGGTGTATGCATCTGTGTGCATGTATGTATGTGTGTGTGTGTAGAACCACGGATGAATTCCAGAACCACCATGGACCGCCTCCACCTCCTCCTTGTTTACTCTGCCCCGGGATTCACAGGGTTTGCCCTACCAGGACCAGAAACGCAGGCCGCCTCCGCTTCCACCCAGCATCTATACATGGGGTCTAGGATCCGAACGCAGGAGTTTCCACCTGCAAGGCAGAGGCTTAACCCCTGAGCAACCTCTCTAGCACCACCTGCCTGTTTTTTGATTCCATTAGATTACAGAATTTTTGAGCAGCCTTTAACTTTTAGGATGTGCCTATCTTTTGTGGTGAGATTATTTTCCTGAAGGCAGTAGATTGATGGGTTGTGATTTTTAATCCAAGTTTGTAATCTGTGTCTCTTGATCAGTAGTTAATTCCATTAACATTTAATGTTATAATGGAGAAACTATTTTTAATTCCGGACATTTATAATGTTTAGTGGCTTTTGTAAATGTATTGTTTCACTTTTAGGTTGTGGTAGTATTATACTTCCCTTCCGTTCTCCTGGATATATCTGTTTTTTTCTTTAAGCTTGAGTATCATTTCTAGCATTTTTTGAAGGCCTGGTTTGGTGGACATGTATACCTTCAAGTTGTTTTTGTGCTGGAAAACTTTTCTTTCTCCCTCAATCATGACAGATAATTTTTTGGGGTATATCATCCTGGGTTGAGAGTTTTGCTCATTCAATACTTGAAGCATGTCTCTCCAAGCTCTTCTTGCTCTTACGGTTTCCATTGAGAAGTCATTTGTTATTTTAATAGGTTTACCTTTGAAAGCGACTTGTGTTTTTTTTCCCCCGTTGGGGCTCTCAGCACCATTTCTTTATCTTGAATGTGGAGTGTTTTAACTATTCTTTGCCATAGTGAGTTTCTGTTTAGATCATATCTGTTTGTGGAGTGGGATGCCTCTTGTATATGGATGGGCCTATCTTGTTTTAGATGAGGAAAGTTTTCCTTGATAGTTTGAAAAATTTCCTCAAGTGTAGTATTTTGGGATTCTTGTTCTGGTATTCCATGAATACACATGTTAGGCTTCTTCATGGTGTCCCATAACTCTTGAATATCTCTCTCCAGTATCTTTTTGGCTTTAGCAACCTCTTCCATTGAGCTGGTTAATACTCCCAGTTTGTCTTCAAGGTCTGAAATTCTGTTTTCTGCTTCGTTAGTTGTGCTGATAAGACTCTGCTGAGTTCTGGGTTGAAGATAACTTGTCTTTTAGTTAGGTTTTAAACTCTGCTTGTGTCTGTTTGAACTGCTCTATGCCTGTTTTTGTTTCTTGAACTGTTTTTCTCAACTCCTCCGAGTGTCTGTTATGTTCCTCTTCAAAGCAATTGATGTGGTTATTTAATTCCTCCCAGATTTCCTCTTTCATAGTATTGAACATGGTAATGATCATGTTTTGAAACTCGTTATCCTGGGTCAGGCTTTCTTGGCTATTTTATGCGTGTTTGTTCTGGTTGGAGTCTATCATTATGGGATTAAATCCTTCAGTGGAGATTTGTTTTTTTGGGTGTTGTTTCTCATGGATTTGCACTTTGACTTGGGCATTGTCTTTTTAACTCGTAAGACCTTCTTTCAATTTCTGTGTGTTTTTCACTGAACTGAATTATTTGGTCTGAGATTTGGGGTGGGGGGATTCTTACCTAGGTCACCGTGAGTCCCAGCTGGGCTCTGCGCATCCCGGGGAGGTGGAGAAAGGGAGTTTGTGGTCTATATTGAGAATTAGATTTTGCCATAGAAACCATTATATACAGAGGATTATTAGAAGTATACAGTTAAAATTTTTCATCTCAAAGGACGACCCAGGCCCTAGAAGGGAATCCATGAGTAAAAGCAAATATGACAGTGTACTTTTCTTGAATCTTAAGAACACGTATTCCCCATATGAAACCTAGCAAATTGGATTTGACTTTGCTGTTCACAACATAATTCCTTTAATTAAATATAGTTTTTATTAGAATAGAAGTTAAGTTTACTGAATAGAAATCCTTTTCAACAATTATTAATATTCTAAGAGATAAGTCTAGTTACTGTTTCTTCATTTTCTGAAGGGAGGCAAATTGTAGCAAATTTATTGCTTCCAACTTCCTTCTTTTTGACCTCATTCTACCATCACCAGCCCACTGGTTCCAGCTCCTCCCACCAGCCAGCTGCACCAGGTCGGGGAGGACCCCCTGGACATTGCTCCAGCTTCCCAGGTTAATTTCGCCCCGCCATCACCAACTTCTCCCTTTCCCCACCTGCCCAGGACAATGTGCAGTCCATCCAGGACTCACAGTGACCAGGTAAGCTCCTCCTGCCAACCCCCAAAACACAGGCAACCCACAGGTCCCAGCTCCTCCCATCAGCTAGCTGGAGAAGGAGCTGCTCCAGGACAAATAATCAGTTCAGTGAAAAACACACAGAAATTGAAAGAAGGTCTTAAGAGTAAAAATGACAATGTCCATGTCAAAGTGCAAATGCATGAGAAACAAAACCCAAGAAAACAAATCTCCCACTGAAGGAATTAATCCCACAATGATAGACTCCAACTAGAACAAACCCACGGAAAATAGCCAAGAAAGCCTGACCCAGGATAATGACTTTCAAAATATGATCATCACCATGATCAATACTAGGAAAAAGGAATCCAGGGGGAATTAAAAAACTGCATCAATCACTTTGAAGAGGAACACAACAGACACTCAGAGGAGATGAGAAAAACAGTTCAAGAAACAAAAACAGGCATAGAGCAGTTAAAACAACTCAAGCAGTATTTAAAACTGAACTAAAAGACAAGTTATCTTCAACCCAGAACTCAACAGAGAGTCTTGTCAGCAGAACTAACGAAGCAGAAAACAGAATTTCAGACCTTGAAGAAAAACTGGGAGTATTAACCAGCTCAATGGAAGAGGTTGCTAAAGCCAAAAAGATACTGGAGAGAAATATTCAAGAGTTATGGGACACCATGAAGAAGCCGAACATGCGTATTCATGGAATACCAGAGCAAGAATCTCAAAATACCACCCCTGAGGAAATTTTTCAAACTATCATCAAGGAAAACTTTTCTCATCTAAAAAAAGAGAGGCCCGTCCATATACAAGAGGCATTCCGCACCCCAAACAGATAATGAACAAAACAGAAACTTGCCATGGCAAAGAATAGTTAAAACACTCCACATTCAAGATAAAGAAATGGTGCTGAGAGTTTCAAGGGAAAAAAAAGTCACTTTTAAAGGTAAACTTATTAAAAATAACAAATAACTTCTCAATGGAAAGAGTAAAAGCCACAAGAGCTTGGAGAGACGTACTTCAAGTATTGAATTATCAAAAATGTCAACCCAGGCTGACATATCCTGCAAAACTATCTGTCATGATTGAGGGAGAAAGAAAAATTTTCCAGCACAGAGACAACTTGAAGGGACACCAAACCAGCCCTTCAAAAAATGCTAGAAATGATACTCAGGCTTGAAGAAAAATAAAAGAATATCCAGGAGAACAGAGTATGATACCACCCAAACCTAAAAGCGAAACAATACACTTACAAAAGCCACTAAACATAATAAATGTCTGAAATTAAAAATAGTTTCTCCATTATAACATTAAATAGAATTAACTCACCAACCAAGAGACACAGATTACAGACTTGGATTAAAAATCACAACCCATCAATCTGCTACCTGCAAGAAAGCCATCTCACCACAAAAGATAGGCACATCCTAAAATAAAAGGCTGGTCCAAAATTCTGCAAGCTAATGGAATCAGAATATAGGCAAGTGTAGCCATAATGCTATTAGACAAAGTGGACTTTAAACCAAAAACAATCATAAGAGACACAGATGGATACTACATTTTAGTCACAGGTACAATTCACCAGGAAGACTTCACAATACTATACATACATGCACCCAATACGGCCCCCCCCCACATTGATTAAGCAAACCCTACAATGTCTAAAGCGAAAAATCAACCACAAAATGATAATTTTTCGGGATTCAATACCGCCCTTTCAACATGGGATAGATTAACAGGTAAAAAACTTAACAGAGACACTTTGGAACTTAATCAAACCCTTACTGAAATGGACCTTACAGATCTCTATCGAACTTTTCATCCACGCACCAAAGAATACACATTTTTCTCAGCAGAACACAGAATTTTCTCCAAAATAGATCACATATTGGGTCACACAACGAATCTCGAATCTCCACATATACAAGAAAGTTGAAATTCTAACCTGTACCTTATCAGACCACCACGGCCTAAAGCTAGACATCCACAACACAACAAGCAACAGAATATACACTAAGTCATGGAAACTTAACACTATGATACTGAATGAGAATTGGATTCAGGAAGAAATTACAAAGGAAATTCAAGATTTCCTGAAAGTGAACGATAATGAAAATACAACTTACTAAAATCACTGATACACATGAAAGCTGTCCTAAGAGGTAAGTTCATAGCTCTTAATGCCTACATCAAAAAATGGAAATATCAGAAACAAATAACTTAACAATGAATCTTAAAGCTTTAGAGACACTAGAGCAATCTGATCCTAAAAGCAGTAGAAGAGAGGAGATTAGCAAAATCAGGAGAGAAATATCTAAAATTGAGATTAGGAAAATGATACAGAGAATCAACCAGTACTCCTAGCTAAATTAACCAAAAGCAAGAGAGAGAAAACGCAAATTAACAAAATTAGAAATGAAAATAAAATGAAAATGAAATGAAAATAGAAATTATCACTACAGATACCCAAGAAATCCAGAGAAGTATAACGTCATATTTCAAAAATGTATACTCTGTGAAATTTGAGAACACAAAAGAGGTGGAGGAATTCCTAAGTAAACACAACTTACCTAAATTGAATCAGGAAGTTGTGAATTATTTAAACAGTCCTATAACATATGAGGAAACTGAGGAAGTAATCTCGAATCTTCCCAACAAAAAATGTACTGGACCAGATGGATTCAGCACACAGTTCTACCAGACATTTAAGGAGCTAATAATAATACTCCTTAAACGGTTCCATCAAATAGCAAAGGAAGGAACACTACCAAATTCCTTCTATGAAGCTAATATCATCTTAATCTCAAAACCTAATAAAGATACACTTAAAAAAGAAAACTATACACCAATCTCTCTGATGAACACAGATGCAAAGATTCTCAACAAAGTCTTAGCAAATCAGATTCAAAAAACATATCAAAAGGATCATTCACAGGGCTCAAGTAGGCTTTATCACAGTCACACAAGGTTGGTTCCACATACGCAAATCAATAAATATAATTCACCACATAAATGAGTCCAAAATTCAAGGCCACATGATACTCTCCATAGATGCAGATAAGCTTTTGACAAGATACAAAAGCCCTTTATGATCAAAACCCTGGAGACAGTTGGAATGGAAGGAACCTTTATCAATATAATAAAAGCTGTATGTAACAAGCAAACAGCAAGGATTATACTCAATGGGGAAAAACTTGAAGCATTCCTGCTTTGATCAGGAACTAGACAGGGCTATTCACTCTCACCACTTCTATTCAATATTATACTTGAAGTCTTAGATGAAGCCATAAGACAAGAAAGGGACATTAAAGGGATTCAAATCAGCAAGGAAGAAGTCAAGAAATCTCTATTTGCAGATGACATGATCTTATACCTGAGTGACCCCAAAAACTCCACTAGGAAGCTCCTGGAACTAATACAGAAGTTCAGCAGGGTGGCAGGATACAAAATAAATGTACAAAAATCAGTGGCCCTCTTATGTGCCCAGAATGAAAGAAGTGAAAATGCCCTGAGAGAAACAATCTTATTTACTATAGCCCCTAAAAAAATGAAATACCTTGGCATAAACCTAAACAAGGAGGTAATAGACCTTTACAATGAAAACTTTAAAACCCTAAAGAAAGAAATTGCAGAAGACACCAGAAGGTAGAAAGACCTCCCATGTTCCTGGATTGGCAGAATCAACATCATAAAAATGACCATCCTACCAAAGGCAATATACAGATTCAATGCTATACCAATTAAAATCCCAAAGCACTTTAAAGAAGTTGACCAAACAATCTCAAAATTCATATGGAGGCACAAAAGACACAGGATAGCAAAGACAATCCTGAGTAACAAAAACACGGCTGGAGATGTCACCATACCAAACCTTAGTCTACACTACAAATCCATAGTTGTAAAAACAGCCCCGGTATTGGCTCCAAAATAGATACACAGATCAATGGATAAGGGTTTAATCCCCAGATATAAGTCCACACAACTACAACCATTTGATCTTTGACAAAGGGGCCCAAAACATCCAATGGAAAAAGAACAGCATCTTCAACAAGTGATGCTGGCAAACCTGGATATCCACATGCAGAAGAATATAACTGGACCCGTACATGTCACCATGTACAAGACTTAATTCCAAATGGATCAAGTACCTCAACATAAGGCCAGAGACTATAAAAACCATAGATGAAAGTGTAGGTAACTCCCTCGAGCTGATTGGGCTAGGCCATCAGTTCCTAAACGGCCATCCAATAGCAATTACTACAAACAACACTCAACAGATGGGATCTTGTGAAATTAAAGAGCTTCTGTTCAGATAAACAGATTGTAACTCCAGCCCAAAGGCAACCACAGAATAGGAGAAAATCTTCACTAACCACATATCTGAAAGAGCTCTATTATCTAGAGTGCACAAAGAACTTAGAAAACTAAACAGCAAGGAAACAAATGGCCCAATTAAAAAATGGGCCTTGGAACTTAAAAGAAACTTTACCAGGGACGAAATTACAATGTCTAACAAATATTTTTAAAAATGCTCCACATCCTTAGCCATCAGGTAAATGCAAATCAAACTTCTTTGACATATCATCTCACCCCAGTCAGGATGGCAAAAATCCACAATACAAACACCAAATGCTGGAAAGGATGTGGAGAGAGGAGAATTCTCCTACATTGTTGGTGGGAATGCAGGCTCATACAACCACTCTGGCAAGCTGTCTGGAGATTCTCAAAGAAATTGAAGATTGAAATGCCATATGACTCTGCTATTCCACTTTTGGGAATCACCCCCCATACAGCAAAAATTCACCTTGATAGCACAAGCACGACCATGTTCATAGTAGCACTGTTTACAATAGCAAAGTCATGGAATCAGCCTAAATGTCCAACAGTTGACAAGTGGATAAGGAAAATGTGGTACATTTATACAATTGAATACTACTCAGCCATCAAAAATGATGAATTAATGCAAATTGCTGGGAAATGGATGGAATTAGAAACAATTATATTGAGTGAAGTATCCCAGACACAGAAAATTAAGCGTCCTATGTACTTCCTAATAGGTAGATCCTAGTACCAAACCCACTTCGAGTCACTCAAAGACAAATCTCTTTAATACCTACCGTAATTGCAAAGATTATAAACAGGAGGGATGGGGAAGGAGGGCCCCACCAGAAACAAGAGAGAGGGGACTAGGTTACAGCAGAGGAAATAGGACACAATCAAGGACTGCAAGTAAGTAATGAGACATCTAGTTAAGGTTCACAGACTTTCCTTCCTGATCATATGCAACTGATGGGGTATGATCTCACCAGAAGGGGAAGGCATATAGGCTGGCAGATAGAAAGTAACCATTTTGCAAATGGGTGATTGACTCTTCTCTCACCGTGGTCTCCTACTTTTATTCCATCTACCTTTGAATATACTCTTATAACAAGACTCTAATTTAACAGGTTTTTATCTCTGGCCAGTGGGTGAATTCCAATACCCATCAGGATGGAGCTAAGGGCATTGCAGGAGCAGCCAAACTAAAAAAAAAAAAACAAAAAACTATAATTCAGAACATCAGAGACTCTATATCAACCACCAGGAACTAATCCAGCCTAATCTCTCCCCATCCTGAGGCTCAGGGAAATTTGCGGAAGAGGGGGTGGTAAGATTGTATGAGCACAAGGATGGGAGGAGTAATGATAAGCAAGATATTCCACACAAGTTAGTTCTGAAGTAATCATAGTAGGAGTTTGCATGACCTGCACAATGTCCAACACATTATTGACCCCACTAAGTCTAGCATGGACTAAAGGCACTAGGATCCTTGAAGGCTAGGGTCTGACAGTCACAGTACTGTTCCTAAGCTTAAGAGGAACAGGAAACTGTTCTGGGAAATGCCCCTGGGTCCTTGGCACCTCATCAGAGAGGAGAACCCAGAGGAGAGTTTGGCATGCACATTAAAGGATGCTCCAGGGATTGGGGGGAGGCACTGGGTGATGGGGAGGGAGTGGGGAGTGTGAGGGGACAGGGGGGTCAAGGGTAGGTAGAGGAAGGGAGGGGACCGGTGTTCCTGTTAAGTTTGTATGAGCAGAAATAATAATAAAAAAATGGAAAAAAATAAAATAATTTAATTTAAAAAAATAACTAATTAAATCCCAAAATGAGATTAGATTCACACTGAAGCAAAGGATTGAATCATGATTTTAAACTGAAAAGAAGTTCCTTCAAGGGTAATGTAATTACTAGAGTCTTATCAAAAAATTATTACTGCTTCATGTCCTCTTTTTGGAGGCAGGTGCTGCAATGCTACAGGGCAGTGGAAGTTATAAATGGTGGCATGCAAATGAGTGAGGAAAGCCCATACATTGGTGTTCTATGGACCCATTTGTTAATGGAAAATGCAACATCAGGCAGAATGCCTTTCATGGAGAATGACATATCTAGGACATTGGCTGGGATTTATAAGTCAACCATCTTTCTGCTGCTTCATTGGCTTTTACAATTCATTTCCATTTCCACTTCTAGAAAAAAATCATGGTACATATGTATCACTGTCATGCTTCTTTTGGCTGCTTCTTTAACCTGCAATTAATTTTTAAAATTTAGTTAATTTATTTATGTAATAGACTTGACCTGGAAAATAACTGTGCCTTCATTGAAATGTCTCCATAACAATTTTTATATACTTTTGCTAAGCAATTTATCTGTTCTTCAAGTCTACCTTGACTTAAACACCCACTCTCATTTTTTAATTAAAGAGCTCAATTTAAAGTTTTTTTCCTTCCCTAGAGAAAGGCTGAAAAAAAGAGTAAATAAAAAACTACACACTTCAGGGCTAATACATAAGAAGGCTAGAAATTGCAAATCACTTCAGTACTTCATATATTAGAACATTAATTCTTAGGAAAAAAGAATTTATTCAGATTTAATCAGCATCTTAGAAATGTCATCAGAATCCTTTGAGCTTTTGTAATCCTTTTTTCAAATTTAGTTTCTAAATTTCTCATGTGTTAATGAACTATTCCTTTTTGCATGTAAATAGAAAATCAAAACCACTTTGAATAGTTATCTCTTATTATCTATTTGACTGGTAGATTTAAGCATTTTCATTTAGTTTACCTGAAGTAACAGTGGTGTCACAAATTATATGCCCTAAATCCAAATAATTAATATATGAAAAGATTAATTTCACTTACAGGTGCTGGCATTTTCCAAAGCTCTGTGACCACACACAACGTGATTTAAATTAAACTGTAGAGTTCTTAACTGCAACATTTCTGAGTAAAGTATCACAGTGCAGTTTGAATAATTACTTGAAATATAATTTAATGTTAAGTGTGAGGGCCAAGTTTCATAGACAGTTTGGTTTCAGGAAATGGAAATCCTCTGTTCTTAGAAGACCAACATTTGGGAAGTGGAGGTCAGTAGGAAGGAATTGGGTTTACTTTACAGTAATAAAACTTGAAAAGCCAAAGGTGCAGTAAGGCAAAGCTGTGTCCTGGGATTGGCCAGTAGGCAAAAAGGTTTTTATTTAGAATTAAAATAGGCACAGCACTACAATGAGCAGGAAAGCTACCAGCTGAACAGATTCTTGTTCCTCCTTCTATACTCCCCACACAGTGCAATCATGACCTCCTGTGGCTAATTTCTTTATTTTCTCTCTAGACAGGATAATTTATTTGTTTCCTGAATGCTAATGTTCATGTTTTGTGTTAGTGTCACATACAACTGAGTACAAAACACGGGTGTCACAAATGTCACCAGATATTCTGAGTCTGTAAATCTAGAAAAGCATCATTTGACCTTAGATGGAAACCCCCCACACACCCCCACACACACAATTTAGGCAAAAGTGAGGGAACTGAAGAGGATCTGAAAGGGCAAGCAAAAGTACTTCAGCCCAAGAAAATTTCCAAAAGAGAAACCACAGACAAATTCTGTACTTAGATGTTCACTTTCTATAAACATATTAAAATACTGCTTATTTTATCTTCAAAAAACCTTCATTCTCTTTCCATTTTTAAAACCTATAAATCCTCATTGTATAAAGAGTGCACGTTCTACAAAACAGTTATCATATTCACCAATTTTTCTTCTAGTCCCAAATGTAAAATGGAAGAGCATTTTTCTGTCAGAGAGGAAACAAGGTGTCTGAATATCTGTATTTTGTCACTCCATACATGAACCTTTCTCTTTTGTTGCCAGATAGTGTTAAGTTTTACAACAAAACATCATGTTCCTTTAAAGCAGAGGATTTGTTCCAACATACTGCTGTTGCCCTCCAAGAAAAACTGTTTAAACAATTTGAAGCTATACTTCTGGCTCAGGCCCTGAGATTTTGCATCTGGAACAAGTTTCCCCCGTTGATACTAGTGCTGAATTTCAATTTAAACACATTAATACATTAATAAAAGGAAAACGGCAAGACACAGGTTAGGCAGATGAAGGTGTCAATTTTTCATTGATAATTTGAATAGAATAAAAATTATGTTTTGGAAAATTTCTGGCCTTCCTGATATTTCTACCTAAGAGAATTAAGAAACAATGATAACAGGCACTATTCCTATTTTAAAGACCTAGGAATAATGAAGAGAAAAACTTGCAATACAATCTTGGATAAAAGTATTCTCAGGAGAGAGTTGAGGAATTGGACATGTCCTTTTTCTTGTCACCTTTCCTGATGACATATAATATGTTGTAGTTATTCTGCATTGTTCTTGATAAATTCACAACCAAATGGGTTAAAGGAACAAAGGGTTTTATTCTGGTTTGTGATTTAACAGTTACAGTTCTTACTCTAGCTTGTCAGGAGAGTCCACACCAACACTAGGAACTAAGGGAACTGACCACACCATATCCACAGGACTGAGAGAAAGACAATGATCACTTTCGAAATTATCATGTCTGGCCAAAGTATACAGAAGAATTTCAACTTCCTTAACTAGTTCCCTACTTCACCTTATTCACCTGTCCAGGGACTGACCAACACCCACCCATGGGCTGGGCCTCCAGGTCAATCAGTCTCCTGAAGGTTTGCTTAGGGCTTAATGCAGCTACTAATTCTTTAGACATACCCAGAGTTTAAGGCCTCAACCCTCATGTTGACACCTCTATCTAATTATGGCTCTGTGTGTGTGTGTGTGTGTGTGTGTGTGTGTGTGTGTGTGTGCACGCATGTCTTTAGGTTTTGGTATGTCTATGTGGGATTGACTGGCTTTTCCTTAATTTTTCTAAGAAACTTCTCCCTTAACAATTTTTTCCAAGTGAAGTGAACATTAAAACAAAGTGGGCTATTTAGCACTTTCATTTCTATTGGCAAACCATTAAGCAACCATTCTGGTTCTAGTATTACGTAAATTCTAGCAGCTGGAGATTATTTCTCCAGCCTTGGAGAAAAATAATATGGCTGCAGGATATTGCTTACAATTTACCTAGTCATTCCCATTCTTATATTCACTTCCCTTGAAATGTAACTTTGTAACTGCTCCCATTCATACCACTTAAACAATAGGATCTGGGATGATTTTTAAATTATTTGGTTACATAAATGATGTTCCAGTTCCTTTCAAGAGGCTTTTTAGTCTTTTGCTGATTTTCATGGATTTTGCTTCCTGTTTGTGTCACCATCTTCCAACAAAATCAACTGCCAGGCAATCTCACACAAGCGAAGCTTTTGTGAGAAGTGTACCTGATTTCAGATCTAAAAGCTCTCAGATAAATCCAGAATTTCCAGGCTGAGTGCTCATATTATCAAAATATAAAAATGAACATTAATAATGACTTAGATGTTGTTTTAGCTAAAACAACTGACTCTTCGATGTTGACCAATACATAAAATTATGGCATGTTTATTTGCCATAAAAGATGTGAGGGAATGTTTTCCCAGTGATACCAGAAACAAAACCCAAACGAAGAACGTGGAACCTTGAGCATAAGTTTCAAATGGAGGAAAAAGGGACTGAGGAAAGCAAGATTTCAATGAGTAAGGAAGATGCAAACTGTCCACTTAAAGATAAATGACCAGTAATTATCCAAGCAGACTGAATTCTAGTAATTTTTGGAAGTTACAGGGTCAGTATTGTCAGCAATGGCGACGAAACAGTTTAATGTAGTCACTAGTGGTGTGAGCAGTTCACTTTTCTCTCAAGGACCTCTCCTCAGACTAGGCCTTGACTTCACCAAATTTCACGAGCAAGAGGAAGTGACATTAGAGAGATTATTAAATATTTTGACAGATATATGTAGGAAAGAACAGTCACTTTAAGTGTAGGCTTCTCAAAATTCATGTTTAGAACTAATTGCAATGCATGCACGCATATATACACACACACACATAAACACACACATATATATTTTACAACATTTTCATTAATACATTTTTATTATTATTTCAGCTCATACAAACTTAATAGGTACACCAGTTTCCTCCCTCCCTCCTCCTCCCCCCGAACCCCCTGCTCTCCCTCCCCTCACCCCTCCCGCCCCATCCCCCCGTGCCTCCCGCCCCAATCCCCAGAGTCCTTTCTTGTGCATGCCTGACTCTCCTCTGGGCCTGCATCTCTGATGACGTACAAGGACTCAGTGGCATTTCCCTGAACCCTTTCCTGTGTTCCCCTTAAGCATAGGAAAACTACTGTGGCTGTCAATCCCTTGCCTCCAAGGATCTTGGTGCCTTTAGCAGATGCTAGACTTTGTGAGATCAATAGTGTGTTGGACATTGTGCAGGGCATGCAATATCCAATTATGATTGCTTCGGCCCTAACTCGTGTGGAGTATCTTGCAAATCATTGCTCCTCCCATCCTTTTGCTCTTACAATGTTACCGCCCCCTCTTCCGCAAATGTCCCTGAGCTTCAGGATGGGGAGAGATTAGTCTGGCCTAGTTCTATGTGGTTGATATAGAGTCTCTGAAGTTCTGGATGGCGGTTTGCTGATTTTATTTTGCAGTTTTGTTGCTCCTCTAATGCCCTTCACTACATCGTGATGGGCACTGTATGTCACCCCTTGGCCAGAGACAGAAAGCTGTTAAACTGGAGTCTTATTATAAGAGCACATTCAAGGGTAGATGTAATAGTTTTACCCAAAAGTGGAATCGCAGGGTCATATGGCATTAGGCAATGGGAGGGGTCAATCACCCATGTGCAAAATGGTTACCTTTTAATCTGCCGGACTATATGCCCTCCCTTTCTGGTGAGTTCGTAACCCCTTAGTTGTAAATGATCAGGAACGAATTGTGAACTTATCTAGATGTCACATTACTTTCATGCAGTCCTTGATGGAGGCCTATTTTCTCTACTGTAACATGGTCACTTCTCTCCCTGTTTCTGGTGTGGCCCTCCAACCCCATCCCTCCTGTTCATAATCCTTGCAATTACTGTAGGTAATATATAGATTTACCTATCAGTGTCTCAAGATGGGCTGGGTGGGTTTGGTATTAGGAGCCCTATTAGGGAGTACATACAGCGCTTAATTTTCTGGGTCTGGGATACTTCACTTAATATAATTGTTTTTAATGACATCAATTTACCGGCAAATTCCAGTAATTCATCATTTTTGATGGCTGAGTAGTACTCCATTGTATAGATGTACCATAGTTTCCTTATCCACTCGTCAACTGTTGGACATTTGGGTTGATTCCATGTCTTTGGTATTGTAAACAGTGCTGCTATGAACATGGTCGTGCTTGTGCTATCGAGGTGAACCTCTGCTGTATGGGGGGTTATAACCAAGAGTGGAATCGCAAGGTCATATGGCATTTCAATCTTTAATTTCTTTAAGAATCTCCAGATGGCTCGTCAGAGTGGCTGTATGAGCCCGCACTCCCACCAGCAATGTAGGCGAGTTCCCCTCTCTCCACATACTCTCCAGCATTTGTTGTTTGTGTTGTGGATTTTTGCCATCCTGAATGGGGTGAGATGATATCTCAGGGAAGTTTTGATTTGCATTTCCCTGATGGCTAAAGAAGTGGAGCATGTTTTAAGATATTTGTTAAAGATTTTAATTTCATCACTGGTAAAATTTCTTTTTAGTTCCAGGGCCCATTTTTTAATTGGGCCATTGGTTTCCTTGATGTTTAGTTTTCGAAGTCCTTTGTGCACTCTGTACAGTAGAGCTCTATCAGATATGTGGTTAGTGAAGATTTTCTCCCATTCTGTGGGTTGCCTTTGAGCTCGTGTTACAATCTCTTTATCTGAACAGAAGCTCGTTAATTTCACAAGATCCCAACTGTTGAGAGTTGGTAGCAGTGACTGTGCCATTGGATGTCTGTTTAGGAAATGTTGGCCTAGCCTAATCAGCTCGAGGGAGTTCCCTATCCTTTCAACTATGGTTTTTATAGTCTCTGGCCTTATATCAAGGTCCTTGACCCATTTGGAATTAAGACTTGTACATGGTGACAAGTATGAGTTCAGCTTTAATCTTCTGCATGTGGAGATCCAGTTTTGTCAGCATCATTTGTTGAAGATGCTGTTCTTTATCCATTGGATTCTTTAGGGCCCTTTGTCAAAGACCAAATGGCTGTAATTTTGTGGGCTTATATCTGGGTCTTCAACCCTTATCCATTGATCTGTGTGTCTATTTTGGAGCCAGTACCAGGCTGTTTTTATAACTATGGATTTATAATATAGACTAAGGTTTGGTATGGTAATACCTCCAGCAGTGTTTTTGTTACTTAGGATTGTCTTTGCTATCCTGGGTCTTTTGTGCCTCCATATGAATTTTGAGATTGTTTGGGCAACTTCTTTGAAGAATTGCTTTGGGATTTTAATTGGTATAGCATTGAATTTGTATATTGCCTTTGGTAGGATGGTCATTTTTACGATGTTGATTCTGCCAATCCAGGAACATGGGAGGTCTTTCCATCTTCTGGTGTCTTTTGCTATTTCTTTCTTTAGGGTTTTAAAGTTTTCATTGTAAAGGTCTTTTGCCTCCTTGGTTAGGTTTATACCAAGGTATTTCATTTTTTTAGGGCCTATTGTAAATGGGATTGTTTCTCTCAAGGCTTTTTCACTTCTTTCATTCTGGGCATATAGGAAGGCCTCTGCTTTTTGCACATTTATTTTGTGTCCTGCCACACTGCTGAACTTCTCAATTAGTTCCAGGAGCTTCCTTGTGGAGTTTTTGGGATCACTCAGGTATAAGATCAAGTCATCTGCAAATAGGGATAGCTTGACTTCTTCCTTGCCGATTTGAATCCCTCTTATGTCCCTTTCTTGTCTTATAGCTTCAGCTAAGACTTCAAGTACAATATTGAATAGAAGTGGTGAGAGTGGACAGCCTTGTCTAGTTCCTGATTGAAGTGGGAATACTTCCAATTGTTCCCCATTGAGCATAATCCTTGCTGTGGGCTTGTTGTATACAGCTTTTATTATATTGATAAAGGTTCCTTCCATTCCTACTGTCTCTAGCGTTTTGATCATAAAAGGCTGTTGGATCTTCTCAAAAGCTTTTTCTGCATCTATCGAGAGTATCATGTGGTCTTGGACTATGGACTTGTTTACATGATGAATTACATTTATTGATTTTCATATGTTGAACAAACCTTGTGTGCCGGGGATGAAGCCTACTTGGTCCCCATGAATAATCTTTTTAATATGTTTTTGGATCCGATTTGCTAAAACTTTGTTGAGAATCTTTGCGTCTGTGTTCATCAGAGAGATCGGCTTATAGTTTTCTTTTTTAAGTGAGTCTTTATTAGGTTTTGGGATTAAGAGGATATTAGCTTCATAGAAGGAATTTGGTAGTGTTTCTTCCTTTGCTATTTGATGGAACAGTTTAAGGAGTACTGGTGTTATTAACTCCTTAAATGTCTGGTAGAACTCTGTGCTGAATCCATCTGGTCCAGGACATTTTTTGGTGGGAAGATTCGAGATTACTTCCTCAATTTCCTTATATGCTATAGGACTATTTAAATCTTCACAACTTCCTGATTCAATTAGGTGAGTTGTATTTACTTAGAAATTCATCCATCTCTTTTGTGTTGTCAAACTTCACAGAGTACAGGTTTTTGAAATATGATGTTATAATTCTCTGGATTTCTTGGGTATCAGTAGTGATAACTCCACGTTCATTGCTAATTTTGTTAATTTGGGTTTTCTCTCTCCTGCTTTTGGTTAATTTAATTAGGGGTGTATCAATCTTATTGATTTTTTCAAAGAACCAGCTTTTTGACTGGTTGATTTTTTCTATCGTTTTCTTAATCTCGATTTCAGATATTTCTCCCCTTATTTTGCTAATCTCCTCTCTTCTACCTCTTTTGGGATCAGATTGCTCTAGTTTCTCTAAAGCTTTAAGCTGCATTGTTAAGTTATTTATTTCTGATGTTTCCATTTTTTTTTTGATGTAGGCATTAAGAGCTATGAACTTACCTCTTAGAACAGCTTTCATTGTGTCCCAGAGATTTTGGTAAGTTGTATTTTCATTATCATTCGCTTTCAGGAAATCTTGAATTTCCTTTTTAATTTCTTCCTGAATCCAGTTCTCATTCAGCATCATATTGTTAAGTTTCCAGGAGTTGGTGTATTTTCTCTTGTTTGTTGTGTTGTGGATGTCCAGCTTTAGGCCGTGGTGGTCTGACAAGGTACAGGTTAGAATTTCAACTTTCTTGTATATGTGTAGATTCGTTTTGTGGCCCAATATGTGATCTATTTTGGAGAAAGTTCCATGTGCTGTTGAGAAAAATGTGTATTCTTTGGTACGTGGGTGAAAAGTTCGATAGAGATCTGTAAGGTCCATTTCTTTCAGGGTTTGATTAAGTTCCAAAGTGTCTCTGTTAAGCTTTTGACCTGTTGATCTATCCCATGTAGAGAGGGCGGTGCTGAAGTCCCCAAGAATTATCATTTGGGGGTTGATTTCTTGCTTTAGATGCTGTAGGGTTTTCTTAATGAATGTGGAGGGGCCCGTATTGGGTGCATATATGTTCAGTATTGTGAAGTCTTCCTATTGAATTGTACCTGTGACTAAAATGTATTATCCATCTGTGTCTCTTATGATTTTCTTTGGTTTGAACCCCACTTTGTCTGATATCATAATTACTACCCCTGCCTGTTTTCTGCTTCCATTTGCTTGTAGAATTGTTGACCAGCCTTTTAGTTTTAGGGCATGCCTATCTTTTTGGTGAGATGGGTTTCCTGCAGGCAGCAGATTGATGGATTGTGATTTTTAATCCAAATTTGTAATCTGTGTCTCTTGATTGGTGAGTTAATTCCATTAACATTTAATGTTCTAATGGAGAAACTATTTTGAATTCCAGACATTTATTATGTTTAGTGGTTTTTATAAGTATATTGCTTCGCTGTTAATGGTGTTATACTTGCCTCCTGTTCTCCTGGATATGCCTGTTTTTTTCCTCAAGCTTGAGTATCATTTCTAGCATTTTTTGAAGGCCTGGTTTGGTGGACATGTATCCCTTCAAGTTGTCTTTGTGCTGGAAGATTTTTCTTTCTTCCTTGATCATCACAGATAGTTTTGCAGGGTAAATCAGCCTGGGGTGACATTTTTGCTCATTCAATACTTGAAGTATGTCTCTCCCAGCTCTTCTTGCTTTTACTGTTTCGACTGAGAAGTCATTTGTTATTTTAATACGTTTACCTTTAAAAGTGACTTGTTTTTTCTCCCTTGAAGCTCTCAGCACCAGTTCTTTATCTTGAATGTGGAGTGTTTTAACTATTATTTGCCGTGGCGAGCTTCTCTTTTGGTCATATCTGTTTGGGGTGCAGAATGCCTCTTGTATATGGATGGGCCTCTCTTTTTTTATATGAGGAAAGTTTTCCTTGATGATCATTTGAAAAATTTCCTCAGGGGTGGTATTTTGAGATTCTTGCTCTGGTATTCCATGAATACTCATGTTAGGCTTCTTCAGGGTGTCCCATATCTCCTGGATATTTCTCTCAAGTATCTTTTTGGCTTTAACAACCTCTTCCATTGAGCTGGTTAATACTCCCACTTTATCTTCAAGGTCTGAAATGCTGTTTTCTGCTTCGTTAGTTCGGCTGATAAGACTCTCTGTGGAGTTCTGAGTTGAAGATAACTTGTCTTTTAGCTCAGTTTTAAACTCTGCTTGAGTCTGTTTTAACTGCTGTATGCCAGTTTTTGTTTCTTATACTGTTTTTCTCAAGTTCTCCAAGTGTCTTTTGTGTTCCTCTTCAAAGCAATTGATTCGATTATTTAATTCCTCCCGGATTTCCTCTTTCATCTTATTGAACATGGTAATGATCATATTTTTTAAGTCGTTATCCTGGGTCAGGCTTTCATGGCCATTTTCTGTGGGTTTGTTCTGGTTGGAGTCTAGGTTCGTGGTAAGGCCCGGCTGGACCGCGCCCTCGTGTCCCGGGGGGGGGGGGGGGGTCAGAGTGGGGGAAGGGAGGCATTTTACACATTTTCTACCTCAAAAAATGATAGAATCTGGTTTAGATAATGAGGTTATAAACTCCCCTCAGTTACATTGGTCTTTTCAAAAAATTGTTCATTTTACAAAAATTACTCATTTTACCTTGTGAAAACCTACCATCCTTCAAAATCTTAAAATTATTTCCGTAACAAATTGAATCAATTAAGTTCTGCCAAGCAGGTAGGTGTATGATATGATGTAGCAGAAAGCATGAATGCTTGGTAAATATAAGGGCATTTCATCTGTCATGTAAAATGAGGCATTGGTATTTATCTGTTCTATTTCTTGATCTCTAAAACAGGTTGACAGGAACTAATCTAAATAGTTAATTTGCCAATAGTACTAGATTTCACAAATATGCTTCATTTTAACACTTTGATGCCTTGATCTATATCAGGGATTGCCACAAACCGCTTTGATGTACTTTCAATAAAAATTGAAAGCCCTACCTCATGAATAACATTTCTTGATATTGCTTCATGCTTAGACTTCTGTAATTTTTTACAGATAACTTATACATCTTTAAAATGAGCTATTTTCATGCTTTTCTCCACACAAAAAGTAGAAACATAAAGTCTTTTGGATATGATGCTTGGCATTAATTTAAGTTTAATATTCACAATTTAAATTTATTGCAGCAGATGTCCTAAGCTACCCAATTATTTTAGCACTATTTGGCACATACATAATTTTAAAGATCTTGTATCTAGGCAAAGCATTTAATTTCCTTGCAAATTAATCCCTTTGAAACATTACATTGGATGCCATGGTGATTAAAAATAGCTTTCATGTCTGCAAAAAGCTTCATTAAATACATAGTATATGAAAAAGATAGAAGATTTGCATTTATTTCTTCTATTATACATGATGTAAGTTTCCTTATTACTAATTTCATGCTAATTGTCAGCAAATATATTTTTAATAACAAAGTACTATGTTCATACTTATCTAATTTCATGGTTTTCTGTGCTCTCATTTGGTGGAGAAGGCATAGTAAAACATACAATGTTATGGATTAATTAATAATTAGTCATCAGTATAGTCAGAAACACAGTGACTAAAGAACTATTTTCAAAGTTTACCCAGTTGAATGACATATAGTTAAAGCATAGTTTTAGCAATCATTTAATGAAACTTACTGCATATTAAATCACTCCAGATGTTAAAAAAGGAACCATTTCATTATGTACCCATATAGCATAGATTAGAAATTTAGACATAGCATACCAGACATGGTGACTTTGCTCCTTGTCATCTTGTGGCTAACCTGGGAGACCCAAAGCTTCTTCCAAACATTTGTCTTCCTTTAAGTTTTCCATTATTGTATGTCAAGGAAAATATACGGGTACATGCACTTTATTTGAGAGATGATCCCTAGATAAGAAAGGGAGGGCAATGACAAAAGCCATCAAATTATGTTACTAACTAGGTTATTTATTATTATTGGCAACTGAGGCTCAATTTGGTAGGGTCTTTCTGAGGCAGCTCAAGAAGTACTCTTTTCAATGATATCTCTAGAGAGGACTAAGAGGTCTCAACATGTAATCAAGTTCAATAATTTCTATCAAGTTTTGAGAGCAAGCCATTTTGTAACAAATTTTATATCCTGCTGGTAGAAAAATTCTTCAGGAAGAGAAGAGAGCTTTCTTTCAAGCTCTTGAGGCAAAGAACTGTCAAAGTATGTTAGAATCATCTACCATAGCTGCCAATGGACTCCATGTGGAACCATGGAATATGGCATAGGGTATCAGCAACATCTGTCCCATCTGTTTTGTACTTTGATAATAATTTCTATAAATGTATTTTATAGCAAGCATATCCTCTATAAAAGTTTACAAAAATGAATAAGTAGTTGTTTATTACACCTTTTTGCTCTCAAATTTCATCCCTTTAGAGTTAATAATTTCCATTGCCTACATAGCATTGCCTACATCCACATTTCTAATTAGTATGCATATTTTGATATCTCAGTATTTCTGCTACTATAAAAATTAACTATTTGTCACATTAACACCATTTTTCCTTTGTTTCATTTTCCTCTATGAAACATAATTTATTTAAAACTTAATAATTAAATTACTTTTATATTATAAAGGTTTTCTATCATGAAGACAATTAATACTGATGATTGGTCCTTGACTGCAAAATATTTTTATTAGTATATCCATTGCTAATTCTTCTGAAATTTTCCACAAGCCATATAAAATACATTTCAGTTATATTTTTGACATAGAACAATGAAACATTTTTATTTCCTTATGAGATTTGCTTGATTGGTGACCCATGCTCCCTTGAATCTTGATGAGCCTCATGAATACTGATCCTGAGAGTTCCCTTTGTTTTCACCCTATGACTTCTCTTCTCATCTAATTTAAATAACTTGCTTCTAGTACTCAAACTCATGTCTTTCTTTCTCTTGGCTTGTTGCCTTCATCAGAAGATTATTTCACATAGTAGCTTCCTGAGCACCTCTGTGGATGGAAAGTGTTTTGAGGATTGTTACTGCATAGACGAAATAGCATTCTGCCATTTCATTTAATTGTCAATTTAAATAATTACAGTATTATAGCTTGAATATCATCTTTCTGAGAATTTTGAAGGTATCCCTTTGTTATTTTCTGTGCTATTATGATTCCCACATTTTTGTAGATGATCTATTCTGTGTACAGATGTTCTTTGCTTATTTGTACCTTCTTTTGTCAAAGTATTCATGTTTTTATTCCTTCCTTCCTTACTGTACCAGTTACTCACTTCTGTTGTTATGAGACACCACTCAGGTTCAACTTAAGGAAGAAAAGGTGATTTATTTGGCTTATGGTTCCAGAGGGGAGATTCAGTCCATTATGGTGGAAAAGTCATGACTGACTGGCAGAAGTTGGCAGAAGCTTAAGTCATACCCATCATGGAGGCTGAATGGAAAAACTGCCAACTGCAAGAGCCCACTAACTAACTGAAATAGAGTATGAATAACCAACATCAAGGCCCACCCCCATGAGTGCCTTCCTTCAGCAAGACTTCACCTCCTAAATCTGCTATGCCCTTCTCATACATCAATTAAGGATTCAAACATATGAGCCTGTGGATGACAGCTCACAATCAAACCCCGACACTCACTTAAAAACATTTTATAATTATCGTACTTGGTGGTCTTCAATAAACTCTTGTGAGGTCCCCTGTGCCAATAAGTATTGATCTTTGTACATTTATTACTAGAAATTTACTTATTATTTTCCTTTGTTTCACATGCTTGACAGAAAAATGTATGTATAAAACTCCCCTCCATTCTCTCTGTGTAATTTTTATAAGTTAAATATATGCTTTCTTGTTTGACACTTTTTAATTCCTACTTATTCTTTCCACTTTCAAATCTCACATTTTTCCTATTTTGATATTTTATTGATTTTATTGAATTTATATTATGATGCTAATATTTTTTATTTCTAGGAAAATTTTTTCAACATATTCCTTTTAAAATGAATTATTTCCAGTCCCATTTATACCTTATCTTCACTGAATACTATCTCATCATTTTCTCTTGTTTTCCTGAGTGTATTATCATATGTCTTTCACTTTTATGATATTATGTTATACAATATTAATTTTATATATTTTTTCTTCTATGATGGAAATTTTAGTCAAGTAACTTTTAATCTCTGATATCAAAAATTAAGCAATGATTATGTATGTAATTGCATCATGACAAGCATGGTTTTACTTAAAGATGAGTCTCAGTCACTCTATTGCTGTAAGACAGCACTCAAGTAGCCAGTTTAAGAGAGAAAGGGGAGATTTATTTGGCTTATGGTTCCAGAGGGGTGATAAAGTTCATTATGGCAGAAAAGGCATGACAGGAGGCAGAATCTAGAGGAGGCTTAGGTCACTGCAGACATCATGGAGGAGGAGAGAACAAATTGCAGGTTTCAAGAACAGACCAATTAGAAGAAGTTGGGTGGGACTAACCAAACTCAAGGCTTACCCCTTGTGGTGTGCCTTTCTCCAGCAAGGCTCCACATTCCAAATGTACAATGCCTTTCCCAAATAACAACTAGGGAACCTGTGAGGGACAACATATATTCAAACCATGGCAGATGATCAGAGAGTAGACATGTGATCAGTAGAATAATTCTTTACTCTGTAACTGCAAATGTCACAGAACTCTTCCACTTGGGACAAATTATTATTCATTCAGAGATCTTTATATTCATTGATGATTCATATAATTTTAGATTTTTTCCCAGGAAGGGTATCCATAGTATTATGTTTATTTATTTACTTATTTTCAGTTTTTTAGACAGAATGTTACTATACAGCTCAAGCTAGCTTGAAACTTTATATGTAAACAAATCCACTTCTAGTTAGAGATCCTTCCTCTTTACTTTATTTATTGCTGGAGCTACATGTACGTGCCACCATATCCTGTAAAACCTATTCTTAAAAATTAACTTCTCAAAAATTAAATTCCTTCGCATTATAACATGGTTGAAACCTAGAATAACTGAGCAAATGGAAACTGTATTTGTTTAATATGTTAGTACAGAATGTTCTAGAAAAAAGATATAGAGATTAGTTCTAATCCTGGAACTGGAAAGATTTGCTATAGCATTCTTTAAAATGTTTACTTGCTATGGTGGTATGAGCTTCTACTCTAAAATGATAAACCATAAACTAAATATATTATTTTATCACAACTAATAAAAATGGACAAAAATACAGCAAACAAGTCATAATTTTGAAAATATTTGCCATTAAATGAAAAGTTCAATAATCTTTCAGAAGTGGGAAAATTGGGGAGATTATTCTTTACTACAATGTATTGTCTTGAATTTCCAAGATACAGTGCAGATAAGAGGATTCAGGCAGGTCTCCCTAGTTTCCTTGAAAATTGAAATGAAAATTGAGAGCATAGGAAGAACAAAGCAGCTATGGTTTTCATGACAGAGTAATACAGACAGAGTTTCTGATCAAAGCAGTTTCTAGATCTACAGCAGGTCTATCCCCATGCTCCCTATTGTACTAACCTCTGGGGGTTGGTTCTGTCAGAACAAGAAACCAATCCAATGAAATGGAAAGAAACATGCAAAGAGATGCTCAAATTTCATATGCTTCAATACTAGTGCCTATTTTCACTAGCCAGACTGTAACAATTCAGTTCATATATCAAAGGTATATTATGCAGAAGGATTTACCTCACTGATGTGGAAAATTAGTGCTGGGTTAAATGTTCTGGTTTCACCTACCGACATGCACCTTTCAGGGGGAAGAAAATACAAATAAACTTCTGATGTGTTCAGTAACATTCTAGTTCTTGACTCAGGATATAATTGCAAGGGTTTTTCTATTAGTAAATTGAATATTTGCATTTTATAACAGGAGATAATAAGCTAAACATATCTTTCAAGTTGATCACATATGAACACAAAGTCCTACAAAAACTAAAGAAAGGACATACAGAAAGCAATTAATGATACTAAAAGCACACATAAAATGTAAAATCAAAACAAGGTAAAAATAGAGTTGGAGAAAGAGAAAGAGAGAGACAGAGAGAGAGAGAACATTAATTGATATTAGGGATGAAACAGGTATATAACTACAGATGATGAAAAACTAACAAACAATAAAAAGCATTTGATCAATTCAGCAAATTTTAATCTGGAAAGTGAAATAAAATTTCTGAAGACAAATTTCAAACTAGGTAATTTGAGTTTCACATGTCCCAAGTACTTTCCAGTATCTGATCGAATACAAAATTTTAGATTTAGAACATTTTAGATTCATAATAAAAACAAAGTTATTTCAAAACTGCTTTTTTAAAGTATAACCTAAAGTGGCCTCCTAATATTTCATTTGAAATAAAGAGCCTTGCAGACCACTAAAGAACAAGGAGAAGTAAACAACTCTCAAATGGTCACTAATGTTCTCTGCCTCCTGACCTCCTACATAATCTGACCTACAAACAATCAATTCTTCTCTCTGTAGTCTGCACTTCGTAACTTGATTTGAATGAGGCAAAGATAGCACATTCAAGATTAGTTTATAAAGGACTTTGGCTTCTGTTTGTTTGTATTCTCTCTTACTCTTTCTCATCCTGGCCTCTTGGAATTATTTTACCAGGAAGCTCAAACAACCTGGAACTGTCAAGACCCACAGCCAGCTTGTGGGAAGGAACTGATCCCTTACAGAAGAGTGAATCAGACTGTGGACATTCTTCCCTATTTGACCCTTTAAATGTGACAACACTAGCTGAGACTACAGACTTATGAGAATCTCATTCCAAATCGCATAATTAAGATATTCTAAGATTCCCAGAAACTCAGAATTAAGGACAGTTTGAAGGAAATAAGCATAAATTTTTCTGCAGAAATAAATTGTTTAGAAGGAAAGTTATGAATTTTTCTAAATATTCTTTCTCTGAATAAAGTGAGGCTTTGAAACACTATTGTCAGCAATGAATTGATCGAATCAGAAATGAACAAACATGAAGATCTTCCCACTAGAAGAGAGATTTCTCATTTTTTGCTGGGTATTGGTATCTGTCATAAGCTATAGTTATTAAGTTCATATGCATCAAATTTTCTTAACTCTTGTTATAAAACCTCACTGTGGAAATTAGAAGAAGAAGCAGTAGCTGATATACTAACACAGCATGAAGCAATTTTTAGAAAATTTCACAAGTAGCACAAGACACACTATGTAAAGTATGAGTATGTATCTAATGGTTTGCAAAAATATACAAGAAAGAAAGAAGGAAGAAAGGAAGGAAAGAAGGAAGGAAGGAAGGAAGGAAGGAAGGAAGGAAGGAAGGAAGAAAGGAAGGAAGGAGGGAAGGAAGGAAGGATGGAAGGAGGGAAGGAAGGAAGTTGCACACCTGCAAGGTTTATATCTTAAGAAATAAAAGAGAAATTATGAAGTCATTCCATATATGTCTTTCCATATTTTATTTATTTTTTTATTTATCTGGAGCTGGATAATTTTATTGCCAAGATTTTCCTTTTCATTTTTTTTATTTCCACTCATACAAACTTAACAGGTACACCAGTCCCTCCCTCCCTCCAACACCCTATCCCCCTGTGCCCCCTCCCCTCCCCCTTCCCTCCCCATCCCCAGTCCTTCCCCCTCCCACCCCAAAGCATCCTTTAATGTGCATGCCAAACTCTCCTCTGGTCCTCCTCTCCGATGACGTACAAGGACCCAGTGGCATTTCCCAGAACCCTTTCCTGGGTTCCCCTTAAGCATAGGAACACTACTGTGGCTGTCAATCCCTTGCCTCCAAGGATTCTAGTGCTTTTAGCAAATGCTAGACTTTGTGGGGTCAATAGTGTGTTGGACATTGCACAAGGCATGCAAAGTCCAAATATGATTGCTTCGGCCCTAACTTGTGTGGAGTATCTTGCATATCATTACTCCTCCCATTCTTGTGCTCTTAAAATCTTACCGCCCCCTCTTCCGCAAATGTCCCTGAGCTTCAGGATGGGGAGAGATTAGGCTGGCCTAGTTCCAGGTGGTTGATATAGAGTCTCTGATGTTCTGGATTATGGTTTATTGATTTTATTTTCAGTTTTGCTGCTCTTGCAATGCCCTTGGCTCCACCTTGATGGGTATTGGATGTCACTGCCTGGCCAGAGATAAAAAGCTGTTAAACTAGAGTCTTGTTATAAGAGTATATTCAAAGGTAGATGCAATAAAATTAGGAAACCATGGTGAGGGACGGATCAATCACCCATCTGCAAAATGGTTACTTTCTATCTGCCAGACTATAAGCCCTCCCCTTCTGGTAAGATCATACCCCATCAATTGTAAATGATCAGGAAGGAAAGTCTGTAACTTAACCAGATGTCTCATGACTTACTTGCAGTCCTTGATGGTGGCCTATTTTCTTGGCTGTAACATGGTCCCCTCTCTCCTTGTTACTGGTGTGGCCCTCCTTCCCCATTCCTCCTGTTCATAATCATAGCATTTACTGTAGTTATTACAGAGATTTATCTTTGAGTGTCTCTAAGTGGGTTTCGTAATAGGAGCCACCTATTAGGGAGTACATACGGCACTTAATTTTCTGGGTCTGGAATACTTCACTCAATATAATTGTTTCTAATTCCATGCATTTCCTGGCAAATTCCATTAATTCATCATTTTTGATGGCTGAGTAGTACTCCATTGTATAGATGTACCACAGTTTCTTTATACAATCGTCATTTGGGTTGACATTTGGGTTGATTCCATGACTTTGCTATTGTAGACAGTGCTGCTATGAACATGGTCGTGCTTGTGCTATCGAGGTGAATTTTTGCTGTATGTGGGGTTATTCCCAAAAGTGGAATTGCAGGGTCATATAGCATTTCAATCTTTAATTTCTTTGAAAATCTCCAGGCGGCTTGCCAGAGTGGCTGTATGAGCCTGCATTCCCACCAGCAATGTAGGAGAGTTCCCCTCTCTCCACATCCTCTCCACCATTTGGTGTTGTTTGTATTGTGGATTTTTGCCATCCTAACCTGGATGAGATGATATCTCAGGGAAGTTTTTATTTGCCTTTCCCTGATGGCTAAGGATGTGGAGCATTTTTTAAGATATTTGTTAGACATTTAACTTTCATCCCTGGTAAAGTTTCTTTTAAGTTCCAGGGCCCATTTTTTAATTGGGCCATTTGTTTCCTTAGTGTTTTGCATGGGGTAGGATGGGCCTGCAGCTAGTGTGATTGAGGGATTCTGGTCCAGCCAAATATCCCTCAGGGCTGGGCAGGCGATGAGTGTCGTGGTGCAGACGGCCCTCACCACAGGGGAGAAACACACCAGGCCGGGAGAGTTGTCAAAGCAGGATTTCAACTTTATTGAATAGCATCTGAGTTTATATAGGGTCCTGCTGGGAGGAGGAGAGCTAGGTGGCATGAGGGGTGGTGAAGGAGAAAGGCAGCCAAAGGGATGTGTCCAGGTCAGTGAGGGGAGGTTACAAAGCACTACATCAGAGAGGGGAGGAGGGAGTCAGAGATAAGTTTTAGAACTCAAGGACAGGTCCTGAAACTCCAGCCAAGCTTAGGAATTTCCAGCAGACCTCCAATCAGAGATAGGTTTCAGAACTCAAGGACAGGTCCTGAAACTCCAGCCAGGCTTAGGAATTTCCAGCAGGCCTCAGGCTTGGAGGCCCAACAATGTTTAGTTTTCTAAGTTCTTTGTGCACTCTGGATAATAGAGCTCTATCAGAACTCAACAGAGAGTCTTATCAGCGAACTAACAAAGCAGAAAACAGAATTTCAGACCTTGAAGACAAAGTGGAAGTATTAACCAGCTCAATGGAAGAGGTTGTTAAAGACAAAAAGATACTCGAGAGAAACTTTCAAGAGTTATGGGACACCCTGAAGAAGCCTAACGTGTATTCATGGAATACCAGAGCAAGAATTCCAAAATACCACACCTGAGGAAATTTTTCAAATGATCATCAACGGAAACTTTTCTCATCTTTCCATATTTTAAACATTAATGTCTTCAAAATATTTTATTCACAAAATTTTAATACTAAAATTTTGTACTTGACTTTAAATAATGTAAAGTCAAATAATACTGTTTTATATATTAATAATTAAAAGCTATATTTTTGATGTGACCAAATAAAATGGTACTCATTTATACTGTATTTTTCAATCTTTGGTCATAATATTCTTCATCTGTGTTTAAAATATCTTAACTCTCTCTAGCCATACTTACCAACTTAGGCAGATAGTCTTTGTAGAAAATGAATGAGTTAAATTTACTGAGGGATTTCAGTCAGGATAGCCACCCAAAGAAAAGTAGTTCCCTTCCAGAATTTGACTGGCTTTGTTTTATTTGTAATATCTGAAGCTGTGCTCATTTAAATTATTTCTTCCAAAATATTTACTGGCAGAGTCAATTAATGGCATGATAATGAATCTGAAGAAATGTGCTTATACTTCATTTAAATATATTCACTTGATGTACTAGGTTAATTTAACTTTCTGCTTTCTGTTTTTTATAAGGGTTGAGTCATTTGACTTTAAATAAAAAAGTCATGCAATTGAAGGATAAGAATTTCAATTGTGCTAGAAAGATGAAGGGAGGGAGGGAGAGAGGGAGGGAGGGAGGAAGGAAGGGAGGAGGGAGGGAGGGAAGGAAGGAAGGAACAAAGGAAGGAAGGAAGGAAGGAAGGAAGGAAGGAAGGAAGGAAGGAAGGAAGGAAGGAAGGAAGGAAGGAAGAGAGGGAGGGAGGGAGGGAGGGAGGGAGGGGAGGGAAGAAGGACAAGTTTTCTGATTTCTGAATATTTGAATTTTATATTTAGACTTGGGTCTCAGTGAGTACATTTGAATAGTTAATTATCTATTCTTACATATAAAATTTAGTGCTTAATGGCTTGAGCAACTGACATTTATTAAGTTGCAGTTTCTGAAACTGACTGTGAAATTGAATTAGTGATATTGTTCTGGCTTGCAGTGTCTTAGGAAGCTGTCATCAAGATATGGGCTGGCACTTCAATCACCAACTTCTTGACTCGAGCTGGAGAGGCTGCATCAAAACTGATTCACGTTGCATTTTATTAATAAGCTTGTTTTTCTAAATATAAACTCCATAGGGTAGTTCAGGATGTGGTAATGGCTTTTTCCCTTGTAGAGCATCTTAGATGCTAGCACAAGCAATGTTAAGTCACACTTCACTGGACAAGCAGAACCACTCTGAGTGATATAAAATAATCTTTTTTTGTTCCATGTTTTCTGCAAGTATTGTTAAAGCTCATGCTTTTAGTTCTGATACTGTATTTGAATAGTTGGTTGGGCTGACAGTAAGGAAATAGAGACTTAAAGTGAGAGAGCACAAAGGCAGACTGGAAATCACAGGAGAAAACTGCAAACTAAATCGTCTGAGAGAAGCAAAAAACAAACAAGGAAATGAACTACAACAACAACAATAACAAAACAGGAAGAAATGAAGATGGTAGAAGGTGTGCCTTTCTATTTTCTACTCCACTTTGTTTTTAAGGATGTTGGTGACTACAGGATTGAGTGGATCCCTTCAGTATTAACCTGTTCCCAAACCTGACCCAACATTCAGAAAAGTAAAAGAAGTCCCCAGAACAAATTTTTTAAAATGTTTTCTTCATGGTATTTTCAAAGATCATTAGATGTGCAGAAAAAAAAAAACCAGTCAATTAAATTTAGTGTCAGGAACTAAACACAATGTGAAACTTAACTTTTTTTCTACTGAAGAAGTTAAAACAAATAAAACATGATACCAGGGGATCAAGTGGCCAGGGGATTTCTGACAAGTGATTGTCTGCAGACAGCAGAAATAAGGTAAGTATTTAGGGTCACATAAATTGTTAAGAAACTGCTACAATTGAACAGAATCAGGCATTAAATAGGATTTTCTTTCTTAACTTTTAAAATTATTTTAGAGTTTGATATGGGAATGTAGTGAATTTATGCTATTTTTACACTTTAATCTGCAACCCCCTTCCCCTCCTTTTCCCAGTATATCCCTTCTTCCCTATCATCTCCTTCTCACTTTTATATCTTTTAGCACGTTTGGCCCACTGAGTTTCATATGGTTTGCCTTTGCTGGCATGTGCCTGAGCACTTGCTGGAGCATGAATTATATATATATCAGTGGGTATACCCTTGGTGAAAGCATTTTTGCTTCCCCCTAATCCAGCACTAAGGTTCTTGCACGCTAATTCATACATCTTTCATGTTATTGACATCTATTTTCTTCTTTTTTAAAAAATATTTTGTTTATGATAGAGGAGAGAGAGAGAGAAGCAGGTGTGTATGGATATGTGTGGAGATCAGAGAACAATTTTTGAAAGTTATTTTTTTCTCCTACCATGTGAACTTCTGCAAGTTGTGGAGCAAGTTCGATACATCAATTCATGGCAGGAAATACATAGAATGCTAGTGATAGCCTTGAGTTTTCCAAATCTGTCCTACTTGAAGAGAGAAATAAGTAAAATTACTCTATGTTAAGAGGTGCAGCAGATCCCAAATGTTCATGTTCATGTGTTTTTTTTTTTTTTTTTTTTTTTTCTAGAAATGAGTTTTGTAACTTTCACAGAGCCTGACAAGAAGAGGAAGAATGTCTGGGACACTGTATCCCTTAGGTATAGAGACAAGTCTTGAATTTCTCCTTCAGAGAGATGAAAACTAGAATATTAATCACCATGTTTATTTTATGAAATAGCACATTTGCAGAAGGCATTACAGGATTACTCTGGAGAGTTGGAGAGTGGCTCTATTTGTGAGAAAAGCATATTTTCCTTCTAAGGCAAGAATTATGGGTGAAGTTTTCTGTTCGATATGGTTTTATACCATGAGCACTTCCAGAGAACTATATTTCCCTTGTGTTTTCTGGTGTATTTTTCTGCCCCATTCACTGCCTAGCAATCAAACACATCAGGAGTCTCACGGATCAACTTTATGGTGAATGTAATAGTTACTCTTTACTATTGCTGTGAGAGAACACTCAAAGTCAATCAACTTAAGGGAGAAAGGGAGGTTTATTCAGCTTATGGTTCCAGAGGGTAGGTACAGTCTCTCCAAGCAGAGGCAGGATGGCTGGCTGGCCAAAGCTGGAGGAGGCCAAGTCACGGCAGACATCTTGGAAACTGAGAGTTGCAGACTACCTGCACCAAAGGCAGACTTCTCCTAGAGGTAGGGTGGGATTAATCCACCTCAAAGCCCACCCCTTGTGACAGCCTTCCTCCAGCAAGGCTCTACCTCTCAAGGTGCCATGACCTTGCTAAACACAAGAGATTGTGGGGGACACATTTCAAACCATGACAGTGGACATGTCTGCATCTGAATGAGTGGTGTCATTTTCATCGATAACAGTTTATTGAAACTGCAAGTTTTTTCTACCTTCCTTGTTCCACTCACCAGAGTAATTGATATCAAAAAGAATGTGTTTTCATATGTATTTCTCAGATTGCTCCACGGAATCTTCATAGTTCATCAAGTTAGGACCTTTTCTTGGTGTACATCACACTGAAATTACACTTTCTAACACAATGCCTGTGTATATAAGAACTTGCTTCTGCTGGTTGGCTCAGCTAGACAGTTCATTTGTTCCACATGGTGTCCAGTCTAATGCTTTCTTTGTTATCACTGGAGTATCCAAGATGGGATAACAGGAATGATTAGGCCTTGACAGAGTCAATGTATTTTTATATAGAGCCTAAATGTACCAAAATCCCTTTGGTTTAAAATGATAATATATGAAAGTAAAACTGGACTATGGCAAGGTTGCTAAACATCTTAAAGAAGGAAGAAAGGGGGAATTATAGAAGACAATGTGATATGTTTGTTATGAAAACAAATGGAAGGAGTGTTTTAGGGAGAAGAAAGGGAACATTTAGAAGGTGTGGGTAAGAAGGGCTGTAAGGAGTTGTGTGTCAGAGCAAACAATAATGATATATGTTACTTTGCATGGTAACAAAAGGAAATAATCAAATATTAAAACTAATCTATAGGGATGCTCAGGCAGAAGGATCACCGATTGAAGGCCACTCTAGGCTATATAATGAGTTCCAGGCCGGCATCAAGTACATATTGAGACACTGTCTCTGAAAACTCAAAATGAAGTTGGAGAGGTGAATCAGCGGTTAAAGCTTGCTGAAAGAAGACTGGAGTTCATATCTCCATATACTATGCAAAGTCCAGGTTGGTATGGTAGTGGGCATGCATTTTCGGCCTCTATAAAGAACCTGGGAAATCCCAGAGCAAGCCAGCTAGCCAGAATAGGCCTACTTGGAAAAATGAAAAAACAAACAAACAGAAAATAAAAACTAACTTGTGGAATCATCTCATAAAGTCACACAGGATTTTCCAAATTGATTACTAAGGAATTTTTAAATGCAGACAAAATAGAGATATATAATAATATTCTTGTATGACAATATACACAATTAACAAAAATACATTAATTTTCTATATTCTCCATAAAACAAATCTGAGTCACAAGAGAAGATTGATAAAGCATAAAATTAAACATTGTACTTCTATTACAGTATATTGGGATTGCAAATGATATAAACTTGTCAGGTAGTATAGAGATTGCTTTTATTTTTATTTTATTTTATTTTAATTTAATTAATTGGTGTGTGTGTGTGTGTGTGTGTGTGTGTGTGTGTGTGTATCAGAGGGCACTATGTGTACCTGTGGATGCCCATGGGTGATTTCAGGAATCATCCTACATTGCTCTACTCCTTTTTTCCTTCAATCTGTGATTTCCCAGGGTCCACCCACCAAAGCAATCGCTGTTTTTCACCTGGCAATTGTACATAGGATCCAGGATCTGAACTCAGGTCATTCTGATCATAAGACATAGTCTTAACTCCTGAGCCATCTCTTCACCTATTTGCCTTTATTTTTCAGATGCCACTAACACTTGTACATTCTGAATACCTTTATTCCCTGTATAATATTTTACTATGTTTATCATTTCCCATACAATGTTTCAACTGCAGAAGTGAAACAAAATATTGATTCTCAGTTATAAATGCGATAACAAATCAGTATCTGTTATTATGGAATAATTTCAATGTAACTCTGTTATAGGGGGTTGCAAAACCAATATTAGCAGCTGGAGCACTGAGCTTATTGTGTTCCAAAGCTCTGAAAAGGTGCAGAAAATTATAACAATTTCTCATTTTTCTCTTTGCAACATCACAACAGTGAACAGAGCAGAACATGCATTCACAAAAATTTCATGACATTTCCTATTTAATTTTTATATTTCCAACAAAAGACTTTCCAATATTTTATCCTCTTTACATTGACTATCAATTTACCTGACATTTGGGTCTGCCTAGACATGGTATCTGAGTTGAATTTAAGTTACAGTTCATTTTACTTTCATGACTTTGTTGATAAAACACCTGACTTCTTGGGGAAACAAGGAATTTTTATAGACTCACAATTTCAGGTTATAGTTCATCATGGCAGAAAACATCATACCAGAAGAAGTCAAGAGAACTGGCCATAACATCCAAAGTCAAGAGCAGAAAGGAAAGAACTCGTTCACACCTACATCTTTATATAAACCACAACTTTATTCACATCACCTTCCTAGAGAATGATACCTCCCACAATGAGCAGGTCTTCCCAATGCAATTAAAGCAATTAAGATAATCTCCTACACGCTTGACCAGAAACCTGCCTTAAGTAAATAATTATTCATAGTTGTGTCCAGAGACTCACATTCTGACTGTTGACAGCTGAGACTGTCACACAATCCTGAAAGTAGTAAATAATAATAAATCTATACCTGTAAACTACAGTTGACACAGTGCATTTATTATTAGATCTATTTAGATCTCTGAGAAAGCATATAAAATCTTAAGTTATTATAGACAAAATTCCTTAACCATATGAAAATGTTTTATTTTTAACATATCAAGATATTGTAAGGTCCAGTTAAATAAGTCTTATCATTATGTAACACTTACAAATTTCAAAAGGTCATTAGAATCATGTTTCTGTATATATTTCATGTGCTTATACTTGGACAAAACATGAAACAACAGTTGAATTATTTTTAATGATGTTTGAAAGTATAAATATCTCCATTAAATTGGAAATTAAATATTACTTTAGCATATTATAATTTATGCAGTTACTTTAAAGGCAAATATATTTCAGATAACAATATTACATGGTTCTTCTTTCAGAAATATTAAACAATATTTATTTTGAATATTAGATTCAATTAATTAAAGTTAGTATTAAAGTTTGAATTAGTCAAAATATGGAAAAATAGTTTTTGACATGCAGTTAATCATAAACAATGATGTTGATCAATCTCATTCACTACTTTTTAAACATTTTAATGTAGTAATATGTTAAGATTTCTAAAGCAATAACTACTCTTTATTTATGAATTGAACACATGCATCCCTGTTAGTGGGTATATCAATTATAGCAATTAGCTTTTTAAAGTCCTTAAGCAGGATCTAAAAAAATAAAACAAAATGTACATAACATCAGTCATTTTGCTTTCGGAAATCTCCCTTTCAGTAATAGTTTGGGGCTGTACCTCTGGATGAAGTGACTTTTATTTTTCTGTTTTTAATGAAAATATGAATTAAATTGAAAGTAATCAAGAAGGCTATAATAAATTTATGTAGATGTGTAGATTGTGTGAGTTCTGATCTGAAAATATATTTGCATGTTAGTACACAAAAAGGCAATCTGAAGAATACTACGTGTACAAAGTCCGGTTTTTATTTTCATTGCACATTCTAAAATATGTTTAAATATATATAAATGTGCATAAATGTGCTGCTGTTATATGTACATTGACACATAGTTAACTATAATATTAATTGTCTCTTTGAAGAAGTCAGATAGGTTTTAATTAACTACAAATATATTGAAATATTCTATAAAATTTTAGTTATTTTTATATTTATTTTCATTAATTAGAGAAGAGGAGCTAAGAATTTGTTTGTTGAAGCATTTTCCCAGCAAGTCACTCATGTCTGAGATTTCCATCCCTGATATTGACATAATAATAAAAAAATACTGTGAAAAAAGAAAGAAGGGGAAAAAATACTGGTATTTCTGTCCAAAGATTACTTTAAAGAACGATTCTACAAAGTCTCCTACAAAGTCACAGAAACAAGAACAACAAAAATGTGAACTGCAGCTACAGAGGGAAAATTCTTAGAGCTACAAATAAACATGCCTTATTTAACTGGGGCATTTAGTCACTCAGCAGATGAATGTTGCTTGAGTTGCTAGTTAAAGGAATACAATAACCATTACATTTGTCTTTGCAGATCTCTGTGAAACATAATGTTAATTGTCAGTTTGCTAGCATCTTAAACACCCTAGGATGCAAGCCTCAAGGCACACCTGTGAAAGACTATCTAGATTAAGATCAGCATCTGAGTGTGTCTGTAAAAATTTATCTTGATTTGGTTTATTTAGTTGGGAAGACTCAGTGGTGTGCAGTGGATGGCAACACTTTACCATTGGGATCCTCTATTGCTTAAATGGGTAAAAAGAACTGAGGAGTGGCATATATTCATGCTCTCTTTTTCAGGACTCTGAATGTGAGCAACTGTTTCAAGTTCCTGCCACCTTAAATTCCCTACCATGATGGACTATACTTTTTTTTTCTTTCATTTTTTTTTGCAAATGTGCATTCATGTGTGCAAGCGCGCTCACGCGCGCATGTGTGTGTGTGTGTGTGTGTGTGTGTGTGTGTTTATGTGTGTAGTAGAGGGCACCTAAGTATTTATGCCAGTGTAGGTCCAAGGATGACTTCAGGAATCATCTTGGATGGCACTACCTCCTTTTTATTGTCTACTGCCATTTTCACCCAGCATTTCTATACGGCATCTGGGATCCAAATTCAGGTCCTTCTGCTTGTGAGAGAGAGGCTTAACCCCTGAGTCAATCTCTGCAGCCCTGAATTATGCTTTCATACTGTAAACCACAACGAATCTTTTCTCTCTTAAGCTACTTTTATCAGTATATTTTTAACATAAAAGCAGAAAATATAGCAAAGACAATCTCTTAACTGGTCATTGCAATAATTTTTTAAGCTGTGGCGGTTTCTATATTCTTTTCACATTGAGAAACGGGGTCTATGTTTCCCTTTCCTGCCTCTCTGTAAGTATGGAACTGTTTAGAGAAACAGACTGCAGAAGATTTTAGAATGCTGATTCTATGTACTATTCAATATTAAATCATTAAGAAACAAGATGCTGTAAAAAACATGAGCATCCTAAGTGTATCATTCTACAGGTGCCATTTTAGATGGCTCATTGGTCACCATAGCTAAATTCATAGACAAAAGCATCCTTAACCTTCTGAATGAACCATCTCAGATATCTGAGCCTTCAGATGACAGGGGTTCCAGTTGACACTGGAGAGTCCCCAAGGAAGACTCATAAAGCAATTGTGTAATTCTTAACCCAATGATTGATGAGGAAAATAAAATAATTGTGTTATTCCACTATATTGGAAACAATTTGTCACAGAGAAATAAATGACCAGAACATAAGTCCATTTCAAAGTCTATCATAAAATTTAATGAAGATCTCCTTCTTTGAGGTCTGCCACATTGGAATTGAGATAAAAACCATGCAAGGCTCATTTCTTAATAACATTATTTATAGAGTGTTATGCTAAATCAACAGATTTTATTTAAAAATGGACTTGAATTCTTCACCTAAGTTTCAGTTTGAAAACCATGTTAGCTTAGGAAAAGGCTTTTGCAGTAGTTAATCTTGATTTTAATTTTTTATTGCCCCATGAAGAAATTTATTACAAACTGAGAATACTCATGCTTTACCGCTCTTGCTTAACCACTCACTTCCTTTAAATATTGTATTGCAACAAGTTAATATTGGCGCTGGGCTATTGATTTTTATATATTTTTTCCAGAAATCAAAATGATTAAGAAATATTGTCAAGCCTGGTGTTAATTCATAGTAGAAAACACAGTACTATTTCCTACCTTTTATCTTTATGCTAATGACTGAAATCCACTTCTACATGTGCCCTTATAATTTCTATCTATTGAGGATGAATAGCAAACCTGAATATTATCTTGTAGAAAATGACTTAAACCAGGGCAATCCAAAACAATTTTAGCATATTCTCAAGTATTGTTTATACCTAATAATTTTCTAATAAGGTGAAATAACTTTATATATGATCATAATTGTAAGCATATTATTTTGAGTTTTGCTGGATGTTACAATACTTGACTTAGTTTTGCTGACTTATGTATATTTACATAATTCAGAGAAAATATTTTTCATTATTTTGCAAAATAAAAATGTTATAACTGCTTTATGATATATAATCTTTGTATGTGAAGAAATTCTCAGTATTTTACATCAAATATAATACTTATCCTGACTGACTGCAGTCATTTTTGAAAAGGATAACCTGTTTTTCATTTTAATTATGTGTCCACTATATAAATTGCTCCAAAGATGATAAACTTTGGATTAATTTATGAGAGAGTTGTGTATAAGGACTTGAGTTCTGATCTCCATAGAAATGATTATTGAATTGTTATTGGTTATATTTTGTCCTACAACATTGCTTTTTAGTATAGTATATTAGTTTTTATTTTTAAATTTTTTTTAAATTATTTTTAAAATATTTATTTCTTAGAGTTTTAAAATAATGCAATTTTTAGAGTTGTTTTTAAGAACAAGTAACACATTATTCAATATGTGCTATGAAGAGTTCACTATTCACAATTAGATCTTATACTGAAGAAAGAATTAGCAAAATTTCATGATAGATATTAATAATGCATTATTTTTGCGTGCATCACACCCATCGAAAATTGAAAGAAATTTGTTATGTTCATTGTAGTCACTAAAAAACTGAAGTAGATGAGTATCCAGAACCTTTAATAGTGCTGATTCTAAACCAAAGAGAAAAAAAGACAGCACCATAGAGAGTCAAATCAATAAGTAAATGCTAAAACCTGTAATATCAGCACTGGAGAGGTGGAGAGGAAAGGATTAGAAGTTCTAGGTCATCCTGGGATACACAGAGAATTTGAGGGCAGACTGGGCTAATGACTCTTTCTTTGGCAATCCTATCTTAAGACACTAATCCAAAACATGTAACTCATATACATCTTGACATCTCCCTTCTGAACCCTAAACCCCAATAATACGTGAATAGAACTTGTTTGAAGGAAATAGTTTACTCATATTAATATATCTGTGCCTTATTATATGATAGAACTACCAGTATTACAGTTTCTATATAATACTGCCAGTATTATAGTTTCCTTTGAATCCCATTGGCACAGAACATACCATGCAAATTTTTAAATTTTAAAGTTCAAACTCAGACAGTAATATCACGTTTTTCTAATTTATGAACCCTAGATTTTATGGAGATACATAAAATTATAATATACACATATATAAATGTGAAAAATCTACAAATACAAGTTTTACAATATTAAAACAGAACTCAAAATGTACCAAAGCAGTGAAGACTCCTTGAAAAAAATTTATTATGATAATATTTTCCTCTTTCTGTTTGAGATGTTTTCTTTGGACTTTAAAGGACATTCTAATTATGTTCATGTCAAGCCAATGTAGTTTCTGTTGAAGCTGAAATAACTTGGGGGCATCTAGAATGAGCATATCTAGTTCTTTGCATTTGGCATGACTGATGCATAGATATTTTCCAATTATCAACAATAGGCTAGAAATGATCAAATTATCAGCAAAATTATAGGCTGCAGTTCAATTACAGTTGGTGAACACATGTGCGTGCACGTGCATGCATGCACACACGCACACACACAAAACAATAACAGGATCATAAGACCTCTAATGAATGATATATGCTAAATAAAAATCACATAATTCATTGCAATGGCTGCTAGTCTACGGAAATACCATTAAAAATGTTTTTCTTTTTGTACGATTGTCGGCACCCAAAGTAAGAAAGTTATACTCTAAACTATTCAAATTTGCTTTATTTTAAGATGAAAATCAACCTCTTGCATCCTATGAAATTAGATTGGGAATGGTTATTATGTTGAATTACAAATCCTTGAATATAAAGCTTTAGAAAAGAAACGTTGGCATGACCTTAATAGCAGTTCAAAACATTGCACTTTATATAAATAGTCTAAGAATATCTTGTTTTTGTGTATCTAAGTAGTCAAATCTATTTGAATGCTTGGTATTTGTGGAAAAAAGGTTTGTAGGACCCTTGTGTGAGAGACCCTTGTGAGAGAAACACTTGCTAGAGCAAATATCATGTAGACTGAATAATGAAAAGCATGAGCAAATAAGTACTCATATATCCAAATGCTTTTAACCTCATAACTGAAAGAATCATATGAAGTCCAGTTCCTGGGAGAGAGGAAAAAGAACTTTCTAAAACTGCTGGTCTTCCTACATATCTTGTAGTTCTGCTTTTGTGTCTAAAACCGCCTTTGTCTACATTTTCCACTTCAAATTTTTCTTTTAGTATATTTTTTCCACTCATACAAATTTGATAGGTACCCAATTCCCCTCCCTCTCTCCACCCCTCCCTGGATCTCCTGGCTCCCTCCCCCAATTTTCCCTTCCTTTCCGCTTCCCTCCCTTTCTGCCAGTGCCCCCTCCCCCCATTCCTGGAGCATCCTTTAGTGTGCATGTCAAACTTCCCTCTGGGTCACCCTCTCTGATGAGGTGTAAGGACTCAGTAGCATTGCCTAGAGCTCTTTTTTGTGTTCCCCTTTATTATAGAAACACTATTGTGGCTATTAATCCCTTGCCTCTAAGGATCTTAGAGCCTGTGATCCATGCTAGACGTTGGGGGGTCAATGATTTGTTGGTCATTGAGGAGGTCATGCAAAGTCCTGTTATGATTACTTAGGCCCTAAGCAGTGTGGAGCATCTTGCACATCATAGCACTTCCCCATCTTTAGGCTCTGACAATCTTAATGCCCCCTCTTCCGCAAATTTCCCTGAGCTTTGGGATGGGGAGAGATTGGGCTGGCCTGGTTCCTGGTGATTAATGTAGGGTCTCTGATGTTCTGGATTATGGTTTGTTATTCTCTTTTTTTCTTCTTCCAGTTTTGCTGTTCCTGCACCACCCTTGGCTCCAACCTGATGGGTATTGGATATCACCTCCTAGGCAGAGATAAAATGCTATTAAAATAAAGTTTTATTATAAGAGTAGATTCAAAGGTAGATGGAATAAAAGTAGGAGACTGTGGTGAGGGGGGGTCAGTCTCCCATTTGCCAGATGGTTACCTTCTATCTGCCAGACTGTATGTCCTCCCTTTCTGTTGAGATCAACCCACATCAGTGAACAGGAAGGAAAGTCTGTGAGCTTAACCAGATGTCTCATTACTTACTTGCAGTACTTGATGGTGGCCTGTTTTCTCTGCTGTAGCATGATCCCCTCTCTCCTTGTTTCTGGTGGGGCCCTCCTTCGCCTTCCCTCATGTTTATAATCTTTGCAATTACTGTAGGTATTACAGTGATATAACTTTGAGTGTGTCACTAAGGGGGTTTGGTACTAAGATCCACCTCTTAGGGAGTACATGTGGCACATAATTTTCTGTGTCTGGGATACTTCACTCAATATAATTGTTTCTAATTCCATCCATTTCCTGGCAAATCTCATTAATTCATCAGTTTTGATGGCTGAGTAATATTCCATTGTATAATGTACCACATTTTCCTTATCCACTCATCAACTGTTGGGTATTTGGTTTGATTCCATGACTTTGTTATTGTAAGCAGTGCTGCTATAAACATGGTCCTGTTTGTGTTATCAACGTGAATTTTCATTGTATGGGGGATTATTCCCAAAAGTGGAATTCCAAGGTCATATGGCATGTCAATCTTTAATTTTTTAAGAATCTCCAGACGGCTCACCAGATGGTTGTATAAGCTTGCATTCCAACCAGCAATGTAGGAGAGTTCCCTTCTTGTCACATCCTCTCCACCATTTGATGTTATTTGCATTGTTGATATTTGCCATCCTGACCGGGGTGAGATGATATCTCAGGGAGATTTTGATTTGCATTTCCCTGATGGCTAAGGATGTGGAGCATTTTTTAAGATATTTGTTAGACATTTTAATTTCGTCCTTGGTAAATTTTCTTTTAAGTTCCAAGGCCCATTTTTTAATTGGGCCATTTGTTTCCTGGGTGTTTAGTTTCCTAAGTTCTCTGTCCACTCTGGATAATAGAGCTCATCAGATATGTGGTTAGTGAAGGTTTTTTTCCCATTCTGTGTGTTGCCTTTGTGCTCGTGTTACAATCTCTTTATCTGAATAGAAGCTCTTTAATTTCATAAGATCCCATCTGTTGAGTGTTGGTTGTAGTGACTGTGCTATTGGATTTTCGTTTAGGAACTTTTACCTTGAAGTAAAAGGGTAGGGAACTCCCTACCCTTTCAACTATGGTTTGTATAGTCTCTGGCTTTATATTGAGGTCCTTGATCCTTTTGGAATTAAGTCTTGTACACTGTGATAAGTACGATACCCATTTTAATATTCTGCATGTGGACATCCAGGTTTACCAGCACCATTTGTTGAAGATGCTGTTCTTTTTCCATTGGATTTTTTGGCCCCTTTGTCAAAGATCAAATTGCTGTAATTGTGCAGGCTTATATCTGGGTCTTCAACCCTTATCCATTGATCTGATTTTGGAGCCAGTACCAGGATGTTTTTATAACTATAGATTTGTAGTATAGACTAATGTTTGGTATGGTGATACCTCCAACAGTATTTTGTTACTCAGGATTGTTTTTGCTATCCTGGGTCTTTTGTGCCTCCATATGAATTTTGAGATTGGTCGACTTCTTTAAAGAATTGCTTGGGATTTTGATTGGTATAGCATAGAATTTATATATTGCCTTTGGTAGGATGGTCATTTTTATGATGTTGATTCTGCCAATCCAGGAACATGGGAGGTCTTTCCACTTTCTGGTATCTCCTGTAATTTCTTTCTTTAAGGTTTTAAAGTATTCACTGTAAAGGTCTCTTACTTGCTTGGTTAGGTTTGTACCAAGGTATTTCATTTCTTTAAGGGCTGTAAGAAATGGGATTGTTTCTCTCAGGGCTTTTATACTTTTTTTGTTCTGGGCATATAGGAAGGGCACTGATTTTTGTACATTAATTTTGGTTCCTGCCACCCGGCTGAAGTTCTATGTTATTTCCAGGAGTTTCCTGGTGGAGTTTTTGGGATCACTCAGGTATAAGATCATGTTATCTGCAAATAGAGATAACTTGAATTCTTCCTTGCCTATTTGAATCTCTTTTATCTCCCTTTCTTGTCTTATGGCTTCAGCTAAGTTTTCAAGTACAATGTTAAATAGAAGTGGTGAGAGTATACAGCCCTGTTTAGTTCCTCATCAAAGCGGGAATGCTTCAAGTTTTTCCCCATTGAGTATAAACCTTGCTGTTGGCTTGTTGTATACAAGTTTTATTATATTGATAAAGGTTCCTTCCATTCCAACTGTCTCTAGGGTTTTGATCATAATGGGCTATTGGATCTTGGCAAAAGCTTTTTCTGCATCTATCGAGAGTATCACGTGGTTGTTGATTTTGGACTGGTTTACATGGTGAATTATATTTATTGATTTGTGTATGTTGAACCAACCTTGTGTGCCTGAGATAAAGATTACTTCATTCCCGTAAATGAGCTTTTTGATATGTTTTTGAATCTGATTTGCTAAGACTTTGTTGAGAATCTTTGCATCTGTGTTCATCAAAGAGATTGGCATATAGATTTCTTTTTTAAATGTACCTTTACTAGGTTTGGGGATTAAGATGATATTAGCTTCATAGAAAGAATTTGGTAATGTTCCTTCCTTTGCTATTTGATGGAACAGTTTAAGGAGTATTGGTGTTATTAGCTCCTTAAATGTCTGGTAGAACTCTGTGCTGAATCCATCTGGTCCAGGACATTATTTGGTGGGAAGATTCCAGATTACTTTATCAATTTCCTCATATGTTATACGACTATTTAAATAATTCACAACTTTCTGATTCAATTTAGTTAGGTTGTGCTTACTTAGGAATTCATCCATTTCTTCTTTGTCATCAAATTTCACAGAGTAAGTTTTTGAAATAGGAAATTATAATTCTTTGAATTTCTTGGGTATCGGTAGTGATAACTCCATTTTCGTTTCAAATTTTGTTAACTTGGGTTTCTCTCTCTTGCTTTTGGTTAATTTATCTAGGAGTATTTCAATCTTATTGATTTTTTCAAAGAACCAGCTTTTTGACTGTTGATTCTCTGTATCATTTTCCTTAACTCAATTTTGGTTATTTCTCCCCTGATTTTACTAATTCCCTCTCTTCTACTACTTTTGGGATCAGATTGATCTAGTGACTCTAAAGCATTGAGCTGCATTGTTAAATTATTTACTTGTGATATTTCTATTTTTTTGATGTAGGCATTAAGAGCTATGAACTTACCTCTTAGGACAACTTTCATTGTGCCCCAGAGATTTTGATCAGTTGTATTTTCAATTTCATTCTCTTTCAGGAAATATTAAATTTCCTTTGTAATTTCTTCCTGAATCCAATTCTCATTCAGCATCATAGTATTAACTTTCCAGGAATTCGTGTATTTTCTGTTGTTTGTTTTGTTGTGGATGTCAAGCTTTAGACCTTGGTGGTCTGATAGGGTACAGGCTAGAATTTTAACTTTCCTGTATATGTGGAGATTCAATTTGTGGCCAAATATGTGGTCTATTTTGGAGAAAGTTCTGTGTGCTGCTGAGAAAAATGTGTATTCTTTGTTGCAAGGATGAAAAGTTCGATAGAGATCAGTAAGGTCCATTTCAGTAAGAGTTTGATTAAGTTCCAATGTATCTCTGTTAAGTTTATGATCTGTTGATGTATCCCATGTTGAGAGGGTGGTGTCAAAATCTCCAAGAATTATCCTTTGGGGGTTGATTTCTCTTTTTAGATGCTGTAGGAATTGCTTAATGAATGTGGAGGAGCCGGTATTAGGTGCATATATGTTCAGTATTGTGAAGTCTTCCTGGTGAGTTATGCCTGTGAATAAAATGTCTCTTATGATTTTTTTGGTTTGAAGCCACTTTGTCCAATAGCATAATGGGTACCCCTGCCTGTTTCCTCATTGCATTAGTTTGCAGAATTTTGGACCAACAAACAAATGTACCCAACTCCAAGGCAAAGAATAGTAATAACTGCCAGAGAGCAGTAACACCAACTAAATCATTTCCGTCAAAAACACATGGAAACAGAAAGGACTTAAGAGACAAAACAAGAATGCCCAAGTCAAAGTATAGATCCACAAAAAACAAAATCCAAGAAAACAAATCTCTCCACTGAAAGTATTAACCCCATAGTGACAGATTCCAACAAGAACAAAATTCCCAGAAAATAGCCAAGAAAGTGAGGACCAAGATAACAACATACAAAGCATAATCAATACCATGATCAATAAAATGAAAGAGGAAATACAGGAGGAGTTAAACAACCAAATTAACCAATTTGAACAGGTACACAACAGACACCTGGAGGAGTTGAGAAAAACAGTTAAAGAAACAAAAATAGGCATAGAGTAGTTAAAACAGTCTCAGGCAGACTTTAAAATTGAACTAAAAGACAAGTTATCCTCAACACAGAACACAACAGAGAGTCTTATCAGAAGAACTAATGAAGCAGAAAATAGAATTTCAGATCTTGAAGACAAAGTGGAAATATTAACCAGCTCAATGGAAGTGATTGTTAAAACCAAAAAGATACTGGACAGGAATATTCAAGAGTTATGGGATACCCGGAAAAGCCTAACATGCATATTCATGGAATACCAGAGTAAGAATCCCAAAATACCACAACTGAGGCAAAACTATCTGTCATGATTGAGGAAGAGAGAAAAGTTTTCCAGCATAAAGACAACTTGAAGGGATACATGTCTACCAACCCAGGCCTTCAAAAAATGCTAGAAATGATACTCAAGCTTGAAGAAAAGAACAAGCGTATCCAGGAGGACAGAAGGGAAGTATAATACCACCAAAACATAAATATCAAACAACATGCTTACAAAATCTACTAAACATAAAAAATGTCCAGAATTAAAAACAATTTCTCCATTATAACATTTAATGTCAATGGTATTAACTCACCGATTAAGAGACACAGATTACAAACTTGGATTAAAAACCACAATCCAACAATCTGCTGCCTTCAGGAAACTCATCTTACCACAAAAGATAGGCACATCCTAAGAATGAAAGGCTGGTCCAGAAAACAGGCAGGGGTAGTAATTATGCTTTCAGACAAAGTGGACTTCAAACCAAAGAAAATCATAAGAGACATGGATGGATACTACATTTTAGTCACAGGTACAATTCACCAGGAAGAATTCACAATACTGAACATATATGCACCCAATATGGGCTCCTCCACATTCATTAAGAAAACCCTACAGCGTCTAAAGCAAGAAATCAACCCCCAAACGATAATTCTTGGGGATTTCAACACCGCCCTCTCAACATGGGATAGACCAACAGGTCAAAAGCTTAACAGAGACACTTTGGAACTTAATCAAACCCTGAAAGAAATGGACCTTACACACCTCTATCGAACTTTTCACCCACATACCAAAGAATACACATTTTTCTCAGCAGCACACGGAACTTTCTCCAAAACTGATCATATATTGGGCCACAAAATGAATCTACACATATACAAAAAAGTTGAAATTCTAACCTGTGCCCTATCAGACCACCACAGCCTAAAATTGGACATCCACAACACAACAAACAAGAGAAAATACACTAACTCCTGGAAACTTAACACTATGATGCTGAATGAGAACTGGATTCAGGAATAAATTAAAAAGGAAATTCAAGATTTCCTGAAAGTGAACAATAATGAAAATACAACTTACCAAAATCTCTGGGACACAATGAAAGCTGTCCTAAGAGGTAAGTTCATAGCTCTTCACGCCTACATCAAAAAAATGGAAACATCGGAAATAAATAACTTAAGGATGCAGTGTAAGGCATTAGAAAAACTTGAGCAATCTGATCCCAAAATTAGTAGAAGAAAGGAGATTAGCAAAATAAGGGGAGAAATATCTGAAATTGAGACTAAGAAAACGATAGAAAAAATCAACCAGTCAGAAAGCTGGTTCTTTGAAAAAATCAATAAGATTGATACAGCCCTAGCTAAATTAACCAAAAGCAAGAGCGAGAAAACCCAAATTAACAAAATTAGAAATGAACATGGAGTTATCACTACTGATACCCAAGAAATCCAGAGAATTATAACATCATATTTCAAAAACTTATACTCTGTGAAGTTTGACAACACAGAAGAGATGGATGAATTTCTAGGTAAATACAACCTACCTAAATTGAATCAGGAAGTTGCCAATTATTTAAATAGTCCTATAACACATAAGGAAATTGAAGAAGTAATCTCGAATCTTCCCACCAAAAAATGTCCTGGACCAGATGTATTCAGCACAGAATTCTACCAGACATTTAAAGAGTTAATAATACCAATACTCCTTAAACTGTTCCATCAAATAGCAAAGGAAGGAACACTACCAAATTCCTTCTATGAAGCTAATATCGTCTTAATCCCAAAACCTAATAAAGATTCACTTAAAAAAGAAAACAATAGGCCGATCTCTCTGATGAACACAGACACAAAGATTCTCAACAAAGTCTTAGCAAATCAGATTCAAAAACATATCAAAAATATCATTCACGGGGACCAAGTAGGCTTCATCCCTGGCACACAAGGTTGGTTCAACATATGAAAATCAATAAATGCAATTCATCATGTAAACCAGTCCAAAGTCCAAGACCACATGATACTCTTGATAGATGCAGAAAAAGCTTTTGACAAGATCCAACAGCCTTTTATGATCAAAATGCTAGAGACAGTAGGAATGGAAGGAACCTTTATCAATATAATAAAAGCTATATACAAGAAGCCCACAGCAAGGATTATGCTCAATGGGGAACAATTGGAAGCATTCCCACTTCGATCAGGAACTAGACAAGGCTGTCCACTCTCACCACTTCTATTCAATATTGTACTTGAAGTCTTAGCTGAAGCCATAAGACAAGAAAGGGACATAAGAGGGATTCAAATCGGCAAGGAAGAAATGAAGATTTTCCTATTTGCAGATGACATGATCTTATACCTGAGGAATCCCAAAAACTCCACCAGGAAGCTCCTGGAACTAATTGAGAAGTTCAGCAGGGTGGCAGGATACAAAATAAATGTGCAAAAAGCAGAGGCCTTCCTATATGCCCAGAATGAAAGAAGTGAAAAAGCCTTGAGAGAAACAATCCCATTCACGATAGCCCCTAAAAAAATGAAATACCTTGGTATAAACCTAACCAAGGAGGTAAAAGACCTTTACAATGAAAACTTTCAAACCCTAAAGAAAGAAATTGCAGAAGACACCAGAAGGTGGAAAGACCTCCCATGTTCCTGGATTGGCAAAATCAACATCGTAAAAATGACCATCCTACCAAAGGCAATATACAAATTCAATGCTATACCAATTAAAATCCCAAAGCAATTCTTTAAAGAAGTTGACCAAACAATCTCAAAATTCATATGGAGGCACAAAAGACCCAGGATAGCAAAGACAATCCTGAGTAACAAAAATAATGCTGAAGGTATTACCATAGCAAACCTTAGTCTATACTACAAATCCATAGTTATAAAAACAGCCTGGTACTGGCTCCAAAATAGACACACAGATCAATGGATAAGGGTTGAAAACCCAGATATAAGCCCACAAAAATACAGCCATTTGATCTTTGACAAAGGGGCCCAAAGAATCCAATGGATAAAGAACAGCATCTTCAACAAATGGTGCTGGAAAAACTGGATCTCCACATGCAGAAGATTAAGCTGGACCCGTACTTGTCACCATGTACAAGACTTAATTCCAAATGGATCAAGGATCTTGATATCAGGCCAGAGACTATAAAAACCATAGTTGAAAGGATAGGGAACTCCCTGGAGCTGATTGGGCTAGGCCAACATTTCCTAAAAAGACATCCAATGGCACAGTCACTGCTACCAACTCTCAACAGTTGGGACCTTGTGAAATTAAAGAACTTCTGTTCAGATAAAGAGATTGTAACACAAGCTCAAAGACAACCCACAGAATGGGAGAAAATCTTCACTAACCACATATCTGATAGAGCTCTACTGTCCAGAGTGCACAAAGAACTTAGAAAACTAAACTCCAAGGAAAACAATAACCCAATTAAAAAATGGGCCTTAGAACGTAAAAGAAATTTTACCAGGGATGACATTAAAATGTCTAACAAATATTTTAAAAAATGCTCCTTAGCCATCAGGGAAATGCAAATCAAAACTTCCCTGAGATATCATATCACCCCAGTCAGGATGGCAAAAATCCACAATAAAAACAACAACAAATGCTGGAGAGGATGTGGAGAGAGGGGAACTCTCCTACATTGCTGGTGGGAATGCAGGCTCATACAGCCACTCTGGCGAGCCGTCTGGAGATTCTTAAAGAAATTAAAGATCGAAATGCCATATGACCCTGCTATTCCACTTTTGGGAATCCCGCCCATGCAGCAGAGGTTCATCTCGATAGCACAAGCACGACCATGTTCATAGCAGCACTGTTTACAATAGCAAAGTCATGAAATCAACCTAAATGTCCAACAGTTGACGAGTGGATAAGGAAACTGTGGTACATCTATACAATGGAGTACTACTCAGCCATCAAAAATGGTGAATTACTGGAATTTGCTGGGAAATGGATGTCATTAGAAACAATTATATTAAGTGAAGTATCCCAAACCCAGAAAATTAAGCGCTGTATGTACTCCCTAATAGGTGGCTCCTAGTACCAATCTCACCCAGCCCAAATTGAGATATTCAACGTGAAACCTATGTAATACAGTAATTGCAAGGATTATGAAAAGGAGGGATGGGGTTGGAGGGCCACACCAGACACAAGGAGAGAGGGGACCATGTTACAGCATAGAAAATAAGCCTCCATCAAGGAATGCAAGTAAGTAATGTGACACCTGGTTAAGTTCACAGACGTTCGTTCCTGATCATGTACAACTGAGGGGGTGTGATCTCACCAGAAGAGGAGGGCATATAGTCTGGCAGATAAAAAGTAATCATTTTGCAAATGGGCGAATGCCCCTCCCTCACTGATGTTTCCTACTTTTATTACATCTACCCTTGAATGTGCTAGTATAACAAGACTGCAGTTGAACAGCTTTTTGTCTCTGACCAGGGGGTGACATACAGTGCCAATCAGGATGGAGTGAAGGGCATTGCAGGAGCAGCAAAACTGCAAAGGAAAATCAACAAACCACAATCCAGAATTTCAGAGACTCTATATCAACCACATAGAACTAGGTAAGCCTAATCTCTCCCTATCCTGAAGCTCAGGGACATTTGCGGAAGAGGGGGTGGTAAGATTGTAAGAGTAAAACGATGGGAGGAGCAATGATTTGCAAGATACTCCACACTAGTTAGGGCTGAAGCAATCATAATAGGACTTTGCATGCCCTGCGCAATGTCCAACACACTATTGACCTCACAAAGTCTAGCATCAACTAAAGGTACCAAGATCCTGGGAGGCAAGGGATTGACAGCCACAGTAGTGTTCCTATGCTTAAGGGGAACACGAGAAAGGGTTCAGGGAAATGCCACTGGGTCCTTGTACGTCATCAGAGAGGAGGTCCCAGAGGAGAGTTAGGCATACACAATAAAGGACTCTCTGGGAATTGGGGGGGGAGGCACTGGGGGATAGGGAGAGATGGAAGGGGGAGCAGGGGCTTCGGGGGGAGGAGGAATTAGGGAGGGACCTGGTCTACCTACTAATTTTGTATGAGTGGAAATAATAAAATATGTATTTAAAAAAAAAGAGTCAAACTAAGGGCTGGAGAGATGGCTCAGGGTTTAAGACTCTGCCTCCTAAGCAGAAGGTCCTGAGTTCAGATCCCAGATCCCATTTAAATAAATGCCGGGCAGAACTGGCAGTGAGCTACACTTCCGACCTGGTGGGCATAGCCTAGAAAATGCCAGAATGAAGCAAGATGGAGGTAAAAGCAACCTAGCATGATCCCCAACATTGCCCTTGGGCTTCCCTAGTTATACACTGTGCCCTATGAAACACACGCACACACTAAATTAATGCAGTTAAAAATAAAAAATAAAGGAGACAAATTAAAAATGTACAATTGATTATCATTTTAAAAACTAATGCACTTTAGTATTATTATTTTAAACTGATAAGAACAGATACTACATTTGATCTTAGTCAAATAATCATGAACACCAAACAATTGTGATTATTGGTATGGGACCTATATAAGATTGGCCAGTCAGCAAACAGCTATTAATAGGGGTGGGCCCATGGGACCCTATCACTTACTGATGATCTATTGATCTAATTGATTCTATTAGAGGGATGTACAGAATTCAGTAGTATATATGTTGGAGAGCTAACTAGGACCCAGTGGATAGTTCCAAAACCCATGTTCACACAGAAGACCCTGGCTAAACTCAGTGTGACATAAAACAAAACAAAATCTATAAATATAAGAAAGAGATTTATAGGCAGAAGGGATACTGACAGGGATGGCAGAGAGAAAAGAGAGAGGGGGAGATTGATTAAAATGTGTGATAGTTAATCCTGGGTGTCAACTTGACCACACCTGGTATTAATTAAAATCGGCTGTCAGATTACCTGAAGGGACTATCTGGATCAGTATTTTACAATACGAAGACCATCCCCAGATCTGATTAGAACCTCCCAGTAATAGACCAGACAAAAGGAACCATAGAACAGAAGACTTGGGAGAGATGCTGTGCTAGAAAACTCTCTTCCCTCCTGTTGCCAGGCTTCTTCCCTTCTTTGATTCTCCAGGAATCCTCTAGCCTTCAGCCATTATCCACTAGCCTAGCAGCTCTAAGCCTCCAGGATGTCTGCAGTGACTTAGCCTGCCTCCAACTTCAGCCACCAGCTATGTTGCCTCACCATGAAAGTCTCTCTCCTCTCTGGAACTGTAAGCTGAATAAATCTCCCTTTCTCCCTTAAGTTGCTTGACTTTGAATTCTGTCTCACAGCAACAGTTAAGAGTAACTATTACAAAATATATTATATACATTTATGAAAATGTCAAAAAACCAATTTATTGAAAATGAAAAAGAAGCCAGTTTTGAAATTACTAAAAAATTAGACAGGCAGTAGAGAGTTCTCAGAGAGTCTACATTTTTTTCTATATAGTTTTGCCTTTTAATATTTTCAGTAATGTTTTATGTGTTTGACCAATAAACTAATATTGATATGCTGCCCTCAACCAAATTTTACAGTTTATAGGATGATGCACCCTTTATTGTATACAGTTAGTTTTATGGGTTCAGACAAAGTGATAATTCCACATATTTGCTATTACAATAGCATAAAAATAATTAGACCACTCTGTAATTTCCTAGTACTTCACCTATTCATCGATCCTTTTCCCCCAAAGCCCTGCTTATCACTGATCTTGGTCTTAACAAAATGTTTCTTTCACTTCAGCATTCATGAAATTGAAGATTATACAAGTTATTAGTTTATTGCCTCTCAGTCCTAACCTATCCATCTTTCTTTGCTTTTTACAAAAGAAGACAGACTTTCTTCACTATTTTTCTCTTTTTGGTTGCTTGAGTTTTGTATCTGATAATAAATTTTTCTGCAAGAAGACCAAAAGGCTCAAGGAATAAAGGGGTTCAGTTGTTTATAGTCTCTCTCTCTCTCTCTCTCTCTCTCTCTCTCTCTCTCTCTCTCTCTCTCTCTCACGTGCACATGCGTTTTCTCTGATGATCCTTGATGTAGAGTCTCCTTACACTGTGTCATGAATTGATGATTAATTAAAGCTGTTGCCAGTGAATTAGCTCCTAGCCTGCAGGAAACAGCTTCAAAATGCTTCATCTATTCATGTATCTTTTCCCCCCCAAAACCCTGGCTATCACTGATGTTGGTCTTAACAAAATGCTTCTTTCACTTAGCAGCATTCTCTTTCCAACATTTTATTCATAGCAATGCCCATCTGCAACCTCTCCAAAATTCTCTTCCAAGAATTCTCCCACTCTTCTAATAGTCTGTCTCTTAAACTCCTTCCATCTATCTAAGTTCCACTTTGCATCCACCCATGTGTTAAGGTCCTTGTAACTACCTAAGATTTTCTTCAAGTCCCAGATGCTCTACAGAATCTACTTGGACAACTCTCCTCCCCATCTGAAGTAGGCCTATAAAATCAAAGAGCCCTAGACTTCCTCATTGCCATGAAGGGAGGAACCTGTGCTTTCCTAAATGAAAATGTTGCTGTTTTATAAAATAACAGCTATCTGCCTAATCTGGGCCCAGGACCAGGGTGATGTTAATCTGGGTTGTCAACTTGACCATACCTGGCATTAACTAAGATCAGCTGTCAGACTACCTTAAGAGATTATCCAGATCACTACATTTATAATACAAAGTCCAGCCCTAAATCTTATTGGAACTTCCCAGTAGCTGACCAGATAAAAGGAACATAGAACAGAAAATTTAGAAGAAGAGACACTCCAGGATGTTTGCAGTGACTTAGCTTGCCTCCATTTCAGCCACCAGCCATGTTGCCTCCGCCATGAAAGACTGTTTCTCCTCTGCAACTGTATATTGAATAAATCTCCCTTTTTCCCTTAAGTTGTTTGACTTAGAATGCTCTCTCACAGCAACAGTTAAGAGTTTAACCATTATAACCAGATAATGAACATCATATCCAAAACATTCAATAAACTTACCTCATCTTCTTATGAACCTCTTAGTAACCCTTACAATAAAACAGTTGATAAAATTAACCTTGTCTGTTTTTATGTCTTTTAGGTTAAGCTCCACCAAGCCCTAAATGATGATCCATGATTCCTTTGATACTCGTTTTGAAGACATTTGACTGCAACCCGCTACTACTCCCCTCTTTACCAGGAAGTAGTCAGAGCAGTCTTCCCTCCTCTCCCCTCCCCAGCAGTCAAAATCCTCAAAAGACAGAGTTATGGTTGCATTTTGATGTCAACTTGACAGTTGCAGACTGTTTGGGGGCAGCTGTGGAAGGTTAATGGTTGGAATGGCCCCTGAACAAGTCTGCAGGTACTTGACTGATTGCTGTGGATGAACCCAGCCCGTAGTGGGTGGTACTTTCCAGTGGTGGACCGGATAATAGGAGGTGCAAGGAGGAACTTGCTCTTCCCTTATCCGGTGTCATCTTGCTGTGGAGTCCACTCTGCGTGCACATTGTTCGCTTTTAGAGTGTCTGGGCCTTCTTATGTGCTGCTGCTGCTGCTGCTGCTTCTGTCCTTGGCTGACTTGGAGATTCACCTTTTCCACCACGTTGTTGCTGTTCCTGCTGCCTTTGGAGCCTGGTCTGCAGGCCTTGCTGCTATTCTCTGTTCATCGCCAATGTTGGAGCCCAGCTGTTCTTCACGGTCCTTGGAACCCAGCATCTTCAACCCTCCAGAGGACCAAAGGCTTGAGACCTTCTCAGGATCTTTTTGCTTTGTGGAACATTGCAGCCAGGAAAGAGGCTGCTGCAGGCAGCTACCTTGAAGGACACTATTTTATTGTGAGTTATTTTTTAATAAACATATATATATATATATATATATATATATATACATATATATATTACATTCTATAGATTTGGTTTCTTCAGAGAGCCATGACTAATACAGACAGAAATATAGGTAGATTTCCATAGGCAGTGAGAACAGAGAGGGAGACGAGAAGAAATCAAAGTCAGAAGCCTACATGAAAGACAGGACATGTACTGAGAAAACTGACCTGAAGCTTATGTCATATCCTGAGAGTACCAAACCCACCAGAAGTCTACCACAAAGTCCACTAGGATAAGGAAAACGTAACAGGACAGATATAGTTATTCTGGGACAAATGGAACCAACCTGTCAAACTAAAATTCCTTCCCCCTGCACTCCAACTATTAAAAGCTTGCACCTCTTACTACATACAAATTAGGCCCAAAGAAATCATAATAGGACTTTGCATGACCTGCACAATAACCAACATATCATTGAACCCCCAAAGTCTAGCATGGAGCACAAGCACTATGATCTTTAGAGGCAAGCGATTAACAGCCACAATAGTGTTCCTATACTAAAGGGGAACACAAAAAAGAGCTTTAAGCAAAGCTACTGAGTCCTTACACCTCATCAGAGAGGAGGACCCAAAGGGAGGTTTGACATACACACAAAAGGCTGCTCCAGGAATTGGGGGGGAGGGGGCATTGGGAGAAGGGAATGAAGGGGGGAAAGGGAAGGGGAAAGAATGGGAGGGAGTAAGAGGATCCAGGGAGGGGTGGAAGGAGGGAGGGGAATGGGGTACCTATCAACTTTATATGAATGGAAGAAATAAAAAAGCTTGCACCCCTGACTCTAAGGCACTAGCAATTTCCATCTAGCATGGGAAATTGTTGCTCCCTCGCTGGGGTTTTGAAGGAGCTTCCTGAATAAATTTCAGTCTTAGTGAATGAAGCTTGGGCTCATGCTCTGTGTCTCTTCCTGTCTCCCTCTTTCCTCTTCTTTTTCTAACTCTCTCCTCTCTCCCTCCCCTGTTATTAGATAAACTATGGGTCAGGAATTTTCCAACAGCAGGCAAGTTTGTGGCTCAGCAGTAGATACTCCACATAGGGTTCAAGGGTTTTCCCTTTTCAATCAGAACCGCAGGAAACTTTGTTCCTACTGTAGCCTCATTCTCTCCTCAGAAGTCTGAATGACAGCCCTGTAGGAGAAGCTGCTCTAAGGACCTCTTAAGTTCTTATTTCATTTTACTCTAAGATCAGAGACTGGATGATTTCTGCAGCTCCTACCCTTATTGCCCTTTAGAATTCTCTCTATTCCTGTTTAGTATTTAACTGTGAAAAATAACAGTTTGAAATCTAAAATTTCTATGTTCAAATTGCTTGTGTGATTTTTTTGCCTCCAGACACCCATGATATATAAAGAAATGATAGAATGTATGTGCTATAATTTCACAAGAAACTTCTAAGTAGTCTTAGCAAATGGCTGTACTAGTTTTGAGCAGTAATCAGTAAGTTATGATAGTTTCATATAGTCTGCATCTCAGGAAACACTTGATTTTTGATAGTCCCTTTGAATTTAGACATTTTAGAGTGTGTACAATGCAGTCCTAGTGGCTTTAATTTGCATTTCCTTTCTGAAAGCCAAATTTAATATTCTTATTGATGATCAAAACATCTTTAAACACAACCTTGCCACAAAATATAGCATATAGAACAAATATATAGAACAAAAAACTCCTTGCAAGAGTAAAGACATTGAGCAGAGAACCTATGATAGATCATAATGTTTGGTTAAAATGCTAAATTCAGAATTTTTGTAAGTTCAACATAATGATATGAGTTTTAAGACTTCAAACAAATGAACAAACCAAAAAGAAATTTTAGAATTTATTTAAAATAATCATTGTCATCCTTAGCCACATCATTCCATATAATTATGATTTTAACAATAGCTTGGAAATAGCACATACTTAAAGCTATCCATATAACACCTCAATTACACACATTTTTATTATTGGCCTCAAGTTTTGTTGTCATGAAACTTGGCCTATTAGCTCAGAGGAATTAAAAATATGATGGCTGAACTTCACAAACCATACATTAAAGCAATTGAAGAATTATCATATCTTCCATCTTCTAAAAGGAAGTTAATATTTTTATTTTTCTGAAAAGTGGTGATTTTACAATGATATATTGAGGCTAAATACATTGAATATCCATTCATAGATGAAATTCTCTTTCTCCTCTCTTTCTACAATCAAATCCAATATGTTTGCTATGGCAAGTATTTGTTTATAATCCCCTATCTTGAAAGAAGGCTAAATTAAGATGGAGGTTTCTTTAAGTGATTATTTTATTTAATTAGGGAAAACAGAAGAATGATTCAGATTTATTTAGTGGCCCTGAGTATACTTAAGAATACTTAGTACTTAGGTAAAATTCAAATGACTTGCTCATCTTATGAAAGTGTAATGACACTAGTCAACAAGAAAATTTCATGAGAACTCATGTTATCAGTCTTATGTCTAGTGCACCTTTTCTTTTGAATATTTTTTTCATCATCTAGAGGAAGACTCCCATAATTATACCATGTTTGTTTTATGAAAAAAGTGACACTTATTTTTATCGTTAATCCTTTTTAACTGACTTAAAATTAGTCATGCTTTACAATTATATATGGATGTTAAATACATTGAACAGAGGAGTAAGAAGTGCATCTTCAGCAGACCTTTCTAATAAAAATATGGGAGTAATTGTAATAAGCCATTTTATTTAGTTCACATATCACTGTTTTAAGACTTTTAACCACTATGTATAGAAAGTAATTTGATAATATTTGTTAACTTCAGTATTTTGTTTGTTCAGTCAGTATTATGACTTATTAACCTAAAAATATAAATTAGCTCTTAAATATTTTATTTGTGCGTGCGTGTGTGTGTGTGTGTGTGTGTGTGTGTGTGTGTGTGTCTGTGGAGGACCAAGGGCAACTTCAGGAATCATTCTGGATTGCTTCTACCTCCTCGCTTCACTCTGGGATTTCCCAAGCTCCACCCACCAAGATGGGAAGTGCAAGTCTAGGCCTTTTCCACCTGGCATTTTATACATAGGGTCTGGGTTCCAAGGTCAGGACCTTCTGCTTGCAGTGACAGGAGTCTTAACGCCTGAGCCATCTCTACAGCCCCTAAATTAGCTCTTAAAAATGTCAAATGGTCCCTAGCATTGAAGCAAAGCCTCCTGCATATATGCATTTAAACATAAATTAAAATAGAAAAGAAAAGCTCATCCAGTTAACACCATTTTTCCTTTCTTTTCTTTTTTTTCTTTTCTTTCTTTTCTTTTTTCTTTTCTTTTCTTTCATTTTCTTTTCTCCTCTTCTCTTTTCTCTTCTTGTCTCCCTTCCCCCTTCCCTTTCTTCACTTGCTTTTTCTTTCTTTTCTTTTCCTTTTTTCCTTTTTCTTCCTCCTGTAGGTCTTTTTTTGTTTTGGTTTTCAGATATGTATGGGGTGTATATATTTGCATATGGGTTGGCATGAACATGAATATGTATGTGTATATGCATTCTTGTATGTGTATATGCATTCTTGAGTGCTCGCTTATACTTGTGCAGACACTAGGGTGATGTTAGAAATCATCCTAGATAGCTCTTACACTTTACTGTTGTGAACTCGAGTCTCTAAACTCACAGCATAACCATTAGGGCTTGTCTGGCTACTCAGTTTACTCTGGGAATTCCCTCACTCTGTCCCTCACTCTGTCTTATAGGGTTAGAATTATTGGTGGGCCACTAAACCCTCTAGGCATTTTTACTTGAGTTCTAGGGATCCAAATTTAGGTTTTTTGCTCGTGAGGTAAAAGTTTTAAACACTAAGCCATCTCCTTAGCTCCATCACTGTTTTTCTTTAGCTGCTCAATGAAAATCAGCATGTGTATCCAGTGATTTACTTCTTAAGCTTTAATATCTTATTTCTCTCTGGTTTTGTCATAAAAATGAGTTCAGGTAGGGTAGAAAAAATACTTTGCTCTTTATTGTGGCTTTTATTATAGTGTTCTTAAAAATCCAAATTTTATTAAGATGATTATTGTTTCATATGCAATTCTAAGAAATAATACTGAAAGACATTTATACAATTTAAAGTCTTTCATTAATTTACTTTAGTCATGTTTTACCTTATTTTTGCAAGGTACCTTGTAAAAATATAGTTCACTATCACAACCAGGCTATTGGCATTAATACATTCCACTGATCTTATCCAGACTGTCTTTTATTTTTTGCTGACTTTTTATTTTGTTCTTTCAGTGCTACAAACATGAATATAGTGACTTTATTCACCATAGTAAATATAATGAATATATGTTTACCCTTTAATCCCCTATCCTATTCCCCACTCATCTTCCTCTTACAGCCCTTCTTTCCTGCCCAATTCCCTCCTATTTTCAAGTCTTTTTCTCATGTGCATCCCACTCAGTTTCATCTGACTTGTCTTTTATGACATTTCCATGTCATCATGGAAATGTATACTTTAATTCTACACAGTTTTAAAATAGGTATAAAGTTGTACAACTATTAGTTCAGTTTAGATACAAAATAAATCCATCATCATAAGTTCCTTCTATAACCTTTCAAAATCCACTACTGACTTGCCAGCAGTACTGCTGCCCTCTTCCCTTTTTGTAATTTTTAGCAACTACTTATCTATTTTCCATCTGTATAATGCTGCCATAGTAAAATACTTATAATATCTCACAGAAAAGAATTCTTTGTCACTTAGCATAACTTTATGGACATTTATTCAAGTTCCTGCATGTATTTTATTGCAGAGTACAATATGTAGGTGGCTTTCCTCCTGAAGAATAGTTTATTTTGTTTAAGGATATGATTGTGCAAGTTCAGATTTCTGTGAGATAATCACCCAAAGACAATTGATGAACTTACATGAACTTCCAATTTATGCTTTGCAAGTAATTTCCAAATAGTTTTCTGCAGTTTTGCTTTACATTATTTCTTTATATTCCTTTATCCCTCTTCAGATGAACAAAGATTAAATATTGTATTTTTATGTTTTTAAATTTATTTATTTACTGTGTGTGTGAGAGAGAGAGAGAGAGAGAGAGAGAGAGAGAGAGCACTGTGTGTCCCTGTAGAGGACCAAGGGTTCTTTAGGAATCATGTGGATTGTTTCTACCTCCTTGCTTCACTCTGGGATTTTCCAGGCTCCGCCCACCAAAATGGGAAGTGCAGAAGGGCTGCCATTTCTGCCTGGCATTTTTTTATGTGGGACCTGGGATCTGAACTCAGAACCTTCTGCTTGTGAAACTGAGTCTTAACCCCTGAGCCATCCTTCCAGCCCCTTAATCTTTTATTTTAATTGCTCCATGATATTGTGTAGTATGCATATACTGAGAATTATCATGCCATTCAAATATTTTAGTATTCTTTTAACTAAAACCACTAATGTAAAATACATCGTAGATAGACATATTGGTGTCTAAGGGGGTTAATTTACAAAGAATAGGTAGAGGGCACTGGGACTGCCTATGTATGAAAGTCAAAGACATGTTCTTCTTCCACCATATACTGTGCTCTGGAGATTGAACTCAGTTCCCCAAGATTGTGAGTGGTCACTTTTAACTGCAGAGTTAAAAGTGTTGCAGTGTGACAACCCCACACTGACAATTTTAATAAATACTGTATAATAATTTTTGAAAATTGTAAAATTTCAAAAAAGCACTTAGAATTACAAGATGCAGAGACCAAAAATATTACAGCATCACTTTCATCATACCTTCTTTATCACAGCAATAAACGTCTAGTCCATTTTCAGAGGTAGGAATTAGAGACTGTAGTTTTCAATAGGAAGTTTGTCAATTCAAAAAGTTGGTTATATAACAAACTTCTGATTTTTATTTTGCATGTCATTTATGCCACTTATAGTTCATAGCTTTGTAAAAACTAAGAAATCATATTTTGCTTTATATTTCATGTACCATGTTCTATGAAAGCTTGATTTAAAAGATCATTTTCTGAAATTGGATATATAGTGATAGAATTCTTGATATATGTAGAAGCTGTTGCAATTAAATGGGTAATGAGGTTATATTATCAGGATTGGTTATAGAAAATTATATATGTGTACATTATGATTTATATGTGAATGTACCCTCAGAGGTTCTTGTTCCAAAGCCGGGTTTTCAGTGTTAGAAGAGTTAAAAAGTGGCAGGGCTTTTAACAGGTAGAGTCTAGTAGGAGGTGACTGGATTATTGCTCTCCTTAGGAGAGGATTAATGTTTTGCTTTCAGATTGGATTAAGCTTCATGGAACTGAATTATTTCCCGAGACAGCAAGGTGTTATGAAAGAATTATCCTAGTACTTTTCTAGCACTACACATGACCTCTCTTGGCATGTATCTGTATTTCTTTTAAAATAAGATGGATGTGGGACTGGGCCAAGGACAGACTACAAAAGAGAGGATCGATACAAAGGGTCAGGGAAATAGGGAACAACAGTAATGAGAAGAATGAAAAAATTAATGTATGAAACTGCCATTATAATGTCTAGCTTGATACTGTATATTTGTAATAGCAGGACTTAGAAGGTAGGAACAAAAGGATCAAGAGTTCAAGGTCATTCTCAACTATATAGCAAGTTCAAGGCCAACATGGAACACATGATATTGTCTTGGAAAAAAGGAAGGAAGGAAGGAAGGAAGGAAGGAAGGAAGGAAGGAAGGAAGGAAGGAAGGAAGGAAGGAAGGAAGGAAGGAAGGAAGGAAGGAGAGAGTGTTATTGGAAGCATGTTAGAATGTATACTAAGAAAACAAAAAAAAGTAAGTAAAAATAAATAAAATACAGGGAAAAACAGCAGAGCAGATATTTAGACCTAAAGTGCTGAGTAACAAAACTTGAACAGATAAAACAACGTGACTTTCAATTTAGTAATGATTCATGTTATGTTGAAGCAATCCTCTTAAGTCTCTCTTTTGGAAAGTAATGTGCAATACATATTGGGAAAATCCAAACTGCATTTACCTTTTTCTCTGCTCATTCTACTTTTACTTACATATAACTTCAAATTCATATAATTCATGGACTGAAGACCAAATCTCTTGTAACACTGGTTATGACCGCAATTTAAGATACAATCTTTCAAATAATAATCATATTGAACTGGTGTCAATAGCATGTACCTTAATCCAAAGTCTGGTTTTCACCATATAAGAAGAAATCTGGACAAACACATATTAAGGTAAAATATCTGGAGACAAGAAGGTGCTGGTTAACCTATGAACCAAACAGAAAAGCCACAGGAGAAATAATTCCAGTCAATAGCTCTATCTTATAGTTCTAGCTTTCAGGATTAAAAAACCTAAATTTTTATTGCTATGGCTACAGAATTGTTATTTAAGTACTTAGTTATAACACCCATAATACAGTAATAGAAGATTGTGTATATATAAATACATATGCATATGTATGTGCATATATATACATGCATATGTATATATTGTCTTTCTGTTTTTACATATATGTGTTAGGTAACATATATTCACATATGCTCATAAAGGCCTGGATTTCATAAGTAATTATCTTTATCACTATTCTGTCTTATTCTTTTTGAAGTTGGAACTCTAATCAAACTGACAGCTTCCTGACAGAGCTGGTGGTCTCCCTAATCAGCTTACTCTGAGGATTCCTGGTCTTTGCTTTCTTAGGTGGAAACTGCAGGTGGACTGCCATACCCACTTGTCATTTTATATGGGATCTTTAAATTTCAGATGCAAACTGTTTTGCCCAGCAACACTAAGCACTGAGCTGTGTGTATGTGTCCATTAGTACAATGCTTTTGTAAATATTTGGAACATAACACCAATTTTGTAAACATATAATGATATTAGCATTAATGTACTAGAAGTGGATATGCTCAAATCTGAACAGAAATTGTTTCTAGATAGTAATATGGGTTAATTTACATTTAATATTTATTTATTCATTTTGTGTGTGTGTGTGTGTGTGTGTGTGCGTGTGTGTCTGTCTGTCTGTCTGTCTGTCTGTCGTGTGTATCAGAGGAAACTTGTGTCCCTATGGAGGACCAAGGATGATTTTGGGAATTATCCTGGATTGCTTCTGTCTCTTTTTTGCTTTCTTCTGGGATTTCCCAGGCTCTATCCACCATGGCATTATAGGCTGTTGCTGCTTACTCCTGGAATTTTTATGTGGGTCTGAATTCAGGACCTTCTGTATTGGAGACAGAGTCTTAATCCCTGAACCATCTTTCCTGCCCTATATTTAATTTTCTAAATTTTATGTATTTGATTCTATTTCTCCCCTCCCTTGGGTATTTCTGTGCAACAATTGTAAATACTTAAAAATAACTAAATTCTCTTTTATAAAACCTATATGGATTCCAGATTTAAAAATATTTTAAATAATGATGAATTAAATTCTGTTTTTCCACCTGGAACCAGACCAGCCAAATCTCTCCCCATCTTAAAACTCAGAAACCTTGTGGAAGAGGGGATGGCAAGATTGTAAGAGCCTAAAGATGGGGAGGACCAATGATATACAAGATAATGCATACAAGTTAGGGCTGTAGCAGGCAGGATTAGACTTTGGCTTACCTGTCCAAAGGCTGATATGTCAACGACCCTGGAAGTCTAGCATGGTTCACAAGAAGGCTCCAGGCAGTAGGATCCTTAGAGCTAAGGGATTAGACAGTCGTAATAGAATTTCTATGCAAAGGGGGAGCCCAAGAAGGGGATCCAGGTACACTAGGGTGCAGGACTCAGAAGGAGAGTTGGCATTCACATAAATGAATATTTCAGGGAATGAGAGGGAGGAGGGGGAAGGGAGACAGGGGGGGGATGAAATGAAGCAGGGAAGGGGGAAGTGAAATGGGGGGTGATGGGCGAGGGGAGGGGGAGGGAGAGGACAGGGGTACCTCTTCAGCTTGCGTGATTAGGAAAAATAAAATGTGTGAGAAAAAATAAATTCTATTTTTCGTAATTGTTTTGCTTTGAGCAAAAATTGTCTCCCACAGGCTCATGTCTTTCCAGCTGGTATTGCTATGCAGGAAGTCTCTTTAGGAGGTGGAGCCTTGTTGGAGAAAGCATAACACTGAAAGCAGGCCTTAAGATTTGAATACCCTTCTCTCTGTCTCTGTCTCTGTCTCTGTCTCTGTCTCTGTCTCTCTCTCTCTGTCTCTCTCTCTCTCTCTCTCTCTCTCTCTCTCTTTCTCTCTCTCTCTCTCTCGCTTCCTTGCCCTGACTACCAACAAGGCTATGTTCTGATGGCTGCTCTGCCAAGAACCTCCTTCTCTGGCCACCATGCTTATCACCATACTCTCTCTACCATAATGGATTCTATCCCTTCTGAAACCAAATACGAAATGAAAATTTCTCATGTGCTGAGGTTTATTGGGTCACAATGTTTCCATCACAGCAACAGAAGAGTAACAATAATCATATGAATAATTGCAATAGTGGGATTAATCACATAAGTATAATTTTTTTAATTTTTTTATGTATTCAATTGTGTGCGTGTGTGTGTGTGTGTGTGTGTGTGTGTGTGTGTGTGTGTAGAACCATAGGCAAATTCGGGAACCCCCATGGACTGCCTCCACCTCCTTGTTTACTCTGCCCCGGGATTCACAGGCTCCGCCCTACCAGGACCAGAAGCGCAGGCCGCCCCCGCTTCCGCCTGGCGTCTTTACGTGGGGTCTAGGATCCGAACTCAGGACCTTCCGCCTGCAAGGCAGAGGCTTAACCCCTGAGCCACCTCTCCAGCCTCACACAAGTATAATTTTAAGAGAGATATATTTATCAAAAATAACAATATTCTTAAAAACATAGAAGCCTCTTTTGGGTTTCATTTTGTTTTGTTGTGTTACAACTCATGACCTGTCAAAATGCTATTCAAGTGATCTACCACTGAGTTACTATCTATCCCCAGAGATAATTCCTCTTAATAGAATGCTTATTATTTAATATATTAAATGTTTCAAAGGATTTTTATTATCATATTTTGTTACCCTATAGAGTAACACAGTGCTAACAATCTTGGAAATTAAGATTTCCTGTTACTTGGTCATATATTTTTTCACATTGGACTGAAAGTTTCCTTTGTCCTTCAGAGGACAAAGGAAAAAAGTCTTCTAGCCAATTGAAAAATATAAAGCAGGTGCCTTCACAAAACCTCAATATTTACTTTAAAAGTAAGTAAATCCCATTAAGGATATTAAATTATCTTCTGCATTAACAAAATAATAAAAGTTCGTGTAGCCAGATCTCGGTTTGTGGATTTCAAATGAAAGTGACATTCCACAAAGTTTCATGGGGAAGACTAATTTGTAGCTCTTTTCAGTATAAATAAAAGCCATTTTCTATGCCTTGTAGCAAATAATATGAACCAAGTTACCTGACATTTCCACTCAGCCCAAAGAATAGAATGAAAATCCTGAATTGGCAGCAAAGCTTTGATGTAAATCAGTAGTCGCAGGAGACTGCAAGGGAGAACATAACGTAACAGCCAGCTCATCAAAGGGAAGTTTCTTCTTTTAAAGGAAAAAGAAAATCTGTCGTGCCTCCTTTGGACTTATTTTTAAATGATTTTATTCCTCAATTGTCAAGCTAACACCCAAAAGCAATTATTGTTTTCAGTGATACAACACACAAATCAGAACCAATAAAAATTTATTTGGCTAGTGATACTTTCATTTTCTTTTTATTTCTTCTTCCTCTTCTTCTTCTTCTTCTTCCTCTTCTTCTTCTTCTTCTTCTTCTTCTTCTTCTTCTTCTTCTTCTTCTTCTTCTTCTTCTTCTTCTTCCTCTTCCTCTTCCTCTTCCTCTTCCTCTTCCTCTTCCTCTTCTAAAAACTTGATCTCATGATTTTCTTACATGGATCAAAATGAAAGGAAATTAAGGGGAAAAAAACCTTTGAAGTAATTTTCTAGGAAAAGCTAAAAGCTCACGTTCTCCCTGCTGAAAAATTATTTCCAATAGACTACATGTCTACATCCTTTCCATGCAAAAATATAGGTTTCATTCTAAGCAGCACTGAGATCAGAGGCTCGAGTTTCATCTCTTAAAGTACTTTGCACATGAAAGATGAGACATGATTCCTTTGAGAATACCTTAAAATTTTTCAAAAACCTGGGCAGAGGCAATTCTCTTTATTTCTTAGAACTGTGTTCCTAGTATTTTTAGAACATGATAATTGTAGACATTTTCTAGCTAGAAGGGGAAAAAATGGAGATGTTTTTCTCAACTTTCCCAGAGTCAAGATATTTTTCTCCTTAGAGATGCTATGTCAAATCAGGTGCATTCCGCTGAAAATTTGAAATCAGGATAGCTAACAGAACAACAGGCACTGTTTTACCCTCTTTTGGTCAAAAAATGTCCATTAATATTCAGTTTAAAGAATTTCAATGAAGCCCATATATAATATAATAAGGGTAATAAAAATCCACCAGATTCCAATCTCAGTATTATTTAGTAACATACCCACATATGATGAAAATAATAAATAGAAAAACTGATCAAAATTTAAGATAGTGCTAAAATTCTTCAATGTAAATAATGTAAAGGGCTAAATTATAATTCACTAAATGGCATACATGAAAAATATCATGAATGTAATATCTCACAACAAAGAGAAAAATAGTTAATAAAATTCATCATCTGTTAATCTTCTGTTACTTATGACAACATAAGTCACTTCTTTTCTCTCCTTCCTTCCTTCCTTCCTTCCTTCCTCTTCCTTCCTTCCTTCCTTCCTTCCTTTCTTCCTTCCTTCCTTTTCTCCTTTCTACCTTCCTTTTTTCCTTCCTACTTTCCTTCTTTCCTTTCTACCTTCCTTCTTTCCTTCCTTCCTTTCTTCTTTATCCTTTTCTTCCTTCCTTCCATCTTTCTCTCCAGTACTCTGTATTAAACCTAGATCTTCATTTGAGTTCAACAAATTTCCTTCTATCTGAATAATCCATATTTGGAGAGCGCAACCATTTTATCATGGAAATAAATCTCCAGTGTTCTCCTTTTATTTGTTTTTTTGGAGACAGATCCTCACTAATTTGTCCATGCAGGCATTGAACACATAATACTTGGGCTTCAGTCATCTAAATAGATGAAATAACAAGCCTGTACCACCAGGCCCAGAAAGATAATTCATTTTTTCTCAAACTCACAATCCTCCTGATTCTATTGCTGAAGTTGTAGGATTATGGGTGTGTGCTACCACATCAGCTAATACCAGCTGTTTCTAATAACATCACTCTTCAACCAGACTGTGACCTTTGCAATGACAGAGCCCTGTTTTGGTCAAATAGTGCCCACTTTAATTCCTTCTTGCAGCCATTCTTTGGCAAGTAATGGGAAATCACTAGCAACACATTAAAAGAATCTCATCTTGCATCCCAACAAAAGGTAAGACTTCCAAGATTCTTCCCTTACAGTTAGCATTGGACCCTGGTGGTTCAAAAGATGCATAGAATCCAAGGTGACCTGTTCCTTGGAATATCCTTGACATGTCTAGTGGTTTTCTTTGTACTCCTCACCATAATCCACAGAGTCCCATGATCTGTGTGTTTTGGAAGCATGCAGAAAGACTTCTTCAGGATTTGCTGGTGTTCTTTATTCCTGAGATGCCCTTCTCTATTCATTTTCCTATTTAGTTTATTTCAACTCAGTACACATTTATTGGAACCATGGCTCATTGTAATTCCAGAAAGCCCTTCTGATCTTCCATTCTAGGGGCCCCATAGCCAGTGCATCACTAGATGGACCTCTCTGCTCCTAGACCAATATAGACCTAAAAACAGGAATTAAATATAACTTATTTCTATGTGGCAATCACTTGGCACAATATCATTTTACCCTGTATAACACAAATACAAGGCATCATCTCTCGAGGAAGACAGCCACTCAAACAGATCCTGGTTAGGATCTTGGCTTTGCCATTTGGTGGACTGAAAAAGTTCCACTCTCAGTTAAATTTTGTGCTGTTTTGTAAAATGCTTGCTGCATCTATAAATGGAGTTCTAAACTATATTGAGTGGATTATTTTGGAAAGTGGTTGTCCCCCATTTTCAGAGACAGCATTACATAATATACTACATAATATTGGGGAACTGATCCTGGGTGGTCCAGGTACCTGAGTTAGCTTGGGAGAAGTAACACTGCTACAAATAACCTAGAAAATACCCTAAGGTAAGAACTAGACCTAAATTAGCTTTCCAGTGACTCTGCATTATCATTAAAAGTCAAAGATTTTATGATAACTATATCTTATGATACATTAAATTTGTCTTCCTCAGATGGTCATAACTGGATTTCACTATACTGCATAGCAATGAACTATGAGAAAAAGTGATATTTCAGAACATTCTCTGTTGGTTTCCTTTTATGTCACTGACCATCTCAGGGTTATATGTTCAGTCAAAGAAACTGCCATGACTCATCTTGACCAAGTAGAATTTAAGCCTAAATCATATTAAGAAGGATATAGTGGGATATTAAGATTTATTCAAATGATTTCAATTCCTAGGATGCATGCTTGTGTCAGTTAGTTATAGCCACAAATCTGACTATTGAAAGTTTAGTCTTTAAGCACATTTGTGAAGAATTAATTTTTAAGGCAAACCCTACACAAACTTGCAGAGGATTATTTAAGTGATGCAGGAAGACCTAGCACATAGCAGATGGGAACATTTCCTGGGCAGGTGGATATGGTGAGAAAGGTGGTTCTGCTTCAGAGACTCTATATCAACCACCTAGAACTAGGCCAGACTAATCTCTCCCCATCCTGAAGCTCAGGGACATTTGTGGAAGAGGGGGCGGTAAGAGTGTAAGAGCAAAAGGATGGGAGGAGCAATGATTTGCAAGATACTCCACACAAGTTAGGGCCAAAGCAATCATAATTGGACAGTGCATGCTGGGCGCAATGTCCAACACACTATTGACCTCACAAAGTCTAGCATCTGCTAAAGGCACCAAGATCCTTGGAGGCAAGGGATTGACAGCCACAGTAGTGTTCCTATGCTTAAGGGGAACACAGGAAAGGGTTCAGGGAAATGCCACTGGGTCCTTGTACGTCATCAGAGAGGAGGGCCCAGAGGAGAGTCAGGCATGCACAAGAAAGGACTCTGGGTATTGGGGCGGGAGGCACGGGGGGATGGGGCGGGAGGGGTGAGGGGAGGGGGAGCAGGGGGTTCGGGGGGAGGAGGAGGGAGGGAGGGAACTGTTGTACCTATTAAGTTTGTATGAGCTGAAATAATAATAAAAAATGTAATAAAAAATAAAGACTATCTTAAACACCAAAAAAAAAAAAAAAAAAAAAAAAAAGGTGGTTCTGTAGTTTGGCATGCTTCAGCATACTCTGAGTGGCAAATGAGGTTTTCGCTTCTCTCAGTAATTACTGTGTATATGATATAGCCCTCAGCTCCTGGTTATGCACTTTCTTGCCAAATTAGACTGTATCCTCTAATGGAGGATCATAAACAAGAATAGAAGTTCTTGTTCTTCTAAGTTGTTTGATTGCATATTAATCAGAAGCATGAAGACAAACTGCAACAATGCCTTTGCATAGTTGTTGTCCCCTCTCTTAAGTGATACTTGGATGTACTGATTTATTTCTAGTAGATACTATATGATGAAAGGCATAGAATGCTATATGCAAGATTTATTTGATTTTGCCCCGTTCATTTCTCTCCTTCATTCCTGCTTGTTCACAGTAATGGGCAATTATATCATAAAGTGAATACAACTACATAACAAGGAATTAAAGGAGATCACCAGCACTTTGTAAGTAAAGAGGTAAGTCCTTCAGTTTAGTGTACTGTGAGAATTCAACTCCCATCAACAATCAAATGAATGAGTTTAAAAACAGAACCTCTTCAGTGAAGAGAGGAGTAATTGGAAACATTTTGATTGTACCTTTGTGATAGACCCTGGGAAAAAAAAGGCCTTGCTTAAGCAGGCCCTTATATATATATATAAGCAGGATTCTTATATAACAATAACCATGAAACAATAAGTATGTATTGTTTTATACCTCTAATATTGGGGTGCAATACTGCACAGGAATAAATGACTAAGGCAGAGTCACTGAACCAAATTGGGATTGTGTCTGAAAAGGAGGGAAATAAAATTGAGATGATGTGGCAAACAGACTCGGGTGACTTTTAGCAGCAATTAACTCTTAGTGATCTCATTTTTGTGGAGTAGTTTTAGTATAGATAGACTGTTAATTCTAAACAATAGAATGTGAGAAAGTGGTAGATCATCATTTTTATCGTTATATTAGAGTATATAATATTCTACCTAACCGGGCTTAGGATGTAACTCAATTGTCAGAGTTCTTGCCTAGCATGAATTCATGGGTTCAATCACTAGCAACACATTAAAAGAATCTAATTGTTTCCAGGCCTCCAAGCATGAGCCATGGCCCATACATACCTCCTCTCTCTCTCTCTCTCTCTCTCTCTCTCTCTCTCTCTCTCTCTCTCTCTCTCCCCTTCACTCTGCCTTGTGCATACACAAAATAGAATATTTTAAAAAATATCTAGGTGTAGTGGTACATGCCAGAAAGTCCAGAATTTAGGAGTTCGAGGCATGAGGATTAGAAGTTCAAGGCTACCCTTGGCTACATAAGTGAGTTAAAGGCTAACATCCAAAACAACAAACAAACAAGCAACATAGAATTTGTATTGCTAACTTAGAGACTCTCTTCACCTACGGGGGCTGAGATAATAAATGCGTGTTGTTGTAAGTTGCTAAATTTGTCTTTATTTACATAATGCAATAAAGGTTAATATTAAGCGCTAACTTGGCAGCAATATCTTTAAAGATAGTACTTTATAATCACAGGTGACTATCCAGAAACTAAGAGTAATATTCTTGTAAAGATTACCATTTCATAGTTTTAAGGCTTGATGTGATAGATTAGTTTTCATTATGCCATACAAGTAGAAACATTAGGTGGAATGATATGAAAAAATGATTGAAAACAAGTGTGATAGAGTATGCCTGAAATCCCAGCACTCAATTGCCAGAGGCAAGAGGAAGATGGGTATAACAAGAGTCAGGAATATATAAGAAGACCCTGGCTAATTTGCTTATATTTTTACATGATTGAAGCCAAAGTTTTCCTTAAGTAATTACAGAATCATTTGGCTCACCTTCCAAATTCTAAAAGGACTGTGTTTCTTGAATTCCTCAATTAATAGCACAATATGTTTGAATGATTATTTGACATTTTTAATTGAGAATTTTTCATATACAAACAAAATGAGTTTATGTCCTTTCTCCATCCCCTTCACTCCCAAAATCTTCCCTTCATTAATCCTGCCATGTCCCTACTGCCTTCCTGTCCTCTGCATGTGTGGATCTCAAGGCTTCTTTTGAGGATCTGTCATAGTAAGAAACCAGGTTTCTATGGTATTATATGTGGCTCTTCAGTTGGCAAACTCACAAGTGGGGAGGCTCTCTTTCTTTTGTCCAGCACCTGTCCCAGAAATTCTTTCTGAATGTAGTTCTTTCTTCTAAGATTCTCACTGGCCCATACGGTAATATTGATATGTCAGCCATTGTGTATATCTGGTGGTAGCAGATCCCATTACAATTAGCTTCTTGATGCAGCAGCCCTTTTGTGAGTGGACTGTTTTGACCAGTAATATACCTCTGCACCTTTAGGGTCTTATAATCTTCCAAAATGTTCCCTGAGCCTTGGAATGGGGAGAGATTTTTATGGCTTGAATAAGGCTGAGCATTCCAGGTTTGGCAATATTCTGCAGTCTGATCAGTTGTGTTTTTCTGCCTCACTACTCCATTGCAGAGGGAGATTCTTGGTTGAATGCTTAGAGTTTTTCTTATCTAAGGGTAAAATAGGAAGGGTTTAGGTGGTAGTTTACTATCAAGTATTTATTATATTATAGTCAATGCTAAGACATCAGTTCCTGTCTAGTGTCTGTTAACACCTCTTCTTATTGTTACTTGGGCAGGTTTACAGTGCCAGGCATGTGTTCCCTGACCAAAAGGTGGGTGGAGAGTTAATATGTATGGTATTACTTAGAATACATTCAGAGAGTAATTGGTTACCCCTGAGCCTTATATACCATTGTGGTTCCATTGGATTCTTCTTACCAAAGTTGTTGCAGTTTATAGATGGGAGAGGCCATTTATTATTTTTTCTCCCTTACCACTTTTCGTTTTTTGCTCCCTTACCCGTTACTAAGTCCTATCCCCTTTTACACTTACTCTGTAAGATTTTTCTTCTGTAATGGCCTTATTCATATATTTTCCTGTGTTCTTTGGTATCCACGCTTTTTGTATCTCCCCCTCCCCTGATATACGTTCCTTTGTAGTTTTGGGGTGTTACAGAATATTACAGAAACTTTGGGTATTTCATTAAGAAGGTTCACTGCTAGAATCCACTTATAAGGAAGAACATATAGTTTTTCTCTTTCTGTGTCTAGAGTACTTCACTCATAATAATTTCTAATTCCATTATTTACCAGCAAATTTCATTAATTCATTTTTCTTGACAGTTCAGTGGTATTCCATTGTGTATATGTACCACATTTTCATTACTCATTTTTCTACTGTTGGACATCTAGGCTGATTACATTTCTTTGCTATTGGTATTTCAATTTCTAACTTTTTTTTAAGAATCTTCATTTTGATCTCTAAAGGGGTTGTATAACTTTTCAATCACATCAGCAAAAAATGAGGGATTCCTTCTTCCCACATCCTTGCTAACATTTGTTATTGCTTGTGTTTTAGATATTAGCCATTCTGATAAGGTGAGATGGTATCTCAGGGTGATTTTAGCTTGAACATTCATAGTGACAAGAGGGAAAGGTGGAACATTTTTAAACATATTTTTAGCATATTTGTTAAACATTTGACTTTTATCTTGTGAAAATGTCCATTTTTAATTAGTTGTTTGCTTCTTTAAAATTTGATTTATTGAGTTCTTTGTGTACTCTGGATATTAGTCTTCTATCAGATATTTGGTAGCCAAGATTTTCTCCCCTTCTGTGGGTTGCTTTTTTGCTTGATTGACAATATCTTTTGCAGAACAGAAGCTTTTTAACTTTATGAAATCTCACATGTTGAGTGTTTGTCTTATTCCCTGTGTGCATGGGGCCATTTCCAAAAAATGCTGACACAGACCAATCAGCTACAGTATACTCCCTATTCTTTCCTCTAGGAGTCTTACAATCTCTGATCTAACATTAAGGTCTTTCATACACTTGGAATTAGGTTTCTTGCAGGAGGACAGATAAGAGTCTAGTTTCAGTCTTTTGCATGTAGATATCCAATTTTTCCAGCACTATCTGTTAAAGATGCTGTCTTTTTCCAAGTTTTTTTGGGCATCTATGACAAATTCAGTTGACTCTAGGTATGTGAGTTTAGGGTCTTCAATTCTAATGCATTAATCTACATCCCTGGATTTGTGATATATATAATTCAGGTATGTCAGTTGTATGTGAATGTGAAAGATTTTTTTTGTTTATTTCTTGAGTCCCTGGAATCCTTTTTTTTAATATTTATTAGCTGAATTTCCTTGCTTTAAGTATGCATGTTTTCATTAATTTAATAGAAAAATATAAAACAAATGGTTACTTTTTCTGACAAAGTTAGTATGTGTGGTATGCTTTTAACATTCTACAATATAACTTCTAAAATTGCCACTGTAGATTTTGAAATTAAAACATTAAATGTAGTGTATTATATAAAGCTATACATCCATGGTGGAATCCATATTACTTACTTTAAATAAATGAAACATTTACTTGTCTTAACATATACATTAAGTGCTTTCAAATAGTTTCCTGTTTTTTGCACATAACAAATATTAAAATTATTTCATATTAAGGATCTTGACCATCATTACTCTATTAATGATACCATCTTTCTAGTCATTAAAATTTCTGTAGAATTTAGAAACTACATATTTAAAAACAGTTTTCCCCAGGTGAGGGCTTTGGACCTATGGAATCTGATTTTGAAATAGATTTTAAAGAAATCAAATAAGCTTTGTTTTGGAGAGAATTGAATTAGTTCTCCAAGGATGTACATTTTCTCTAGATTCTTCTCACCTGCCCACTCTGTGTACATTAGAGAACCAAAAAGTATTATAAGAGAACAAAGAAATTCCATAAGGGGTTTTCAAGAGTTACCACAAGCTTTGAAAGTTTGTACAAATAAGAGTTTCTCATGTATAAAAATGTTCAGTGCCAAAAATAGCCCTAAGCAATTAGCAAAATGAGAAAAAGTTTCCCCACAGCATTTTCCACCATGTTATCATGGGGTTCCTTAGTTTAGTTTTTTTTTTTGTATTTAACCCCCATCTCTCCATTGTGTTTCAAAAGTCATGCAATATGTCCTCATACCCTTTCATTATTTTTATTTTTACTTTTCATTTATTTATTTGTATTTACTTTTTATTTTTATACTTTTACAAGCACATTGAGTATTCATGCCAGCTTTCCTACCTCCCCTCTCCCCTCCATACTCTCCTTTCCCTTTACCATTCCCTCCCTTCTTCCTGTGTGTTTCTATGGACCCCAGGGTTCACTCTGGCCTGCCTACTCCTGTTGGTGCTCAGACCTCCTTGGGATATCAAGTTACCTTTCTTCTGGCCACTTCACTGATATATGCATATTTACTTTTTATGTGCATGCTTATACCCTTTCTTAATTAAACTAACTTCTTTTAAAACTGCATTTAAGAAGTTTCCATTGTGAACACCAAAAGAATTTTAAACATTAGCAAAAGATTAAAATGTTGAGTGTTGAGAAATGAGAGTCTTGTCAATAAATATCATTAGGAAAAGTCGAAGTCCAAAAGTGACCCTTTTCCAACAACATATTGAATATTTCTTGTTTAGGACAAGTGAGCTCCTTAGAAAAGATAAGAATGACATTACCTCTAAACGGATTAAATATTTGAACATAAGACCTCTAATGGTTCGTTAACTTAAAAAAAAGACCTCTAATTGTAAAACTACCAAAAGAAAATATAAAGGAAAAGTTTTATAGCATCAATGTTCAAAAAAATAGTTTAAATATAAAACTGAAAGCACAATGCAAAAAAAGAATTATTAGTCATATATAATTTCATCAGGCATGCAAGCCTCTACATAGAAAAAAAACAGCAAAGACAAGTAGACAACATAGGAAATGAAAAAAATATATTTGTAATAAATAATCTTATAAAAATTAATGTCTAATATAAAAAAATAACATTGTTTGGGAAAATGCAAGAAAATGTACCTTTAAAATGGGCAAAGAATGTATACAAATGACTAATGAATTTATTGAAAATCTGCAGTATTCCTAATCACTACAGAAAATAAAAACTAAAATATACTGTGTTTTGATTACTCTTTTCTTTTTTTTTTTTGTATTATAGGAGAGGCATTTTAATATCAAAATTAGAATAATGAAGTTTAAAAATGTACTAAAAGCATGTCAGAAAATAACAAGTAGACCCTAACAGAACACACAATGACTTCCTATAATGGACCCATTCATAGATAATGACAACTTTAGACCATAACTTGATAAGTTTTAGTATGAAAATTTCTAATGTCTATGTTGCAGTTCACCTGCATGGTTGCTGACAAATGATCATCAAACGGCTTAAGGGAACAAGGGATTTATTCTCTTACGATTATTGGTTACAGTTCATAGTCCAGCTTGATGGGAGAGCACGCACCAACACCAGGGCCAAAGGAACTGCCCACACCATCACCACGTAACAGCTGAGAGATGGACGATCCTTACTTGCCAGACCAGCATGTCTGGCCAAGTAAACAGAAGGATGCTGACTCTCTCATCCATTTCTCTGTGATTTATTCCAGGGCCTAGTCCCATGCACCATGGGTTGGACCTTCCCTATCAGCTAGACAATCTCCTACAGGTTTGCTCTGGGCCTACCTTAACCACTAATTCTCTACAAATGTGCCCAGAGCTCAAACCCTCAACTGTCAAGTTGACACCTGTGCCTAACTATGACAGTCTATTTAACTGGTTAATATATGTCAACATTCTAAGCACAGATGAGGGTGTTAAATATCTTGGCATTCTCACAGAATTCATGTGTCAAATTGTTGATCACCATTTAGAGAACACTAATTGTTTCTGCTCCCGTCCCTGCTTTAGGAATATTTTATTGTACCATTTAAATAATATTTCAACCATATTTTCAGTTAACGAAGTTCGCAGACATGGAGGGAAAGTTCGCAGACATGTTCACATCTCTTCCACAGTCAGGAATTCAGGAAGATGAACGCTGGTGCTCCATGGAGTCTGTAGTCAGAAACCTCAAGAAAACAAGTCAGGCATTCCATTTGCTTTGCTCTTTTCTTTTTGTCTGCAAGCACAGTACAAGGAACAGTTCTGCCTATATTCAAGATAGGTCTTTCTAATTCCCTTGTGTCTGTCTGAAAATGACCTCATAGATTCATTTACAGGTTTCTTTTCCATCAAGTCAATAATCAAGACTAACCTTCACATGTCCAACTTTTACCAACCCGATGCCCAAAGACATCACTTAACAATATGTTAATCAGAAGAAACAGTAACTAAGGATGACATATTGCATTAATATAAAATATTCAAAATGAGAAACTCCATAGAGACAGAAAACAAATCAACCATTGTCTAGAACTGGGGGTTGGAAAAGTAGAATGTGGGAAAATTTGAAGATGACTATCTGTAGGACTTTTTTTGGATGGGAATATTCTAAAACTGATGTTGATGCAACTTATATAACCAAGTGAATGTATTAAAAAGAACACCAAATTATGTAATATGGATTATTTCTTATATACCAGTAAAGCTGTTGTTTAAACATACAATGTTGAATTGTATTCAATTTTTAAAGTTTTACACACACAAGCACACATTGACATATAACTGGAAAGAACAGTTAAAACTTGATCATCTAACATCTTTTGTCAATAGCGATTCACCTTGGTGGTGGCCTATTGTGAAGTTTGCTTTTGGTAAACATACCAGAGAATTAAATGCAGGATGACAGGGATTTCAGAGAAAAAAATTCAAGTCTGGTTTGCGTATTGAAGCTTCCATAAGAGATCTTGACAATGACTTTGAACAGAGGTCAATGTATGTCACCTGTATTTTATTCTTATTCACAGTGAAACTGACTCCTACTTCACTAAGATCAGAGATACCATTTGTTCTATAGCTACTTTAACTGCACATATTTAGACTGGGATATGTGAAAGGATGTCTACTTGTATTCAGTTTACAAATATATCAAAAGCAGTTATTTGCAGTATGTCACTTCAGAGGCATGCCATTACTAGATTTCATCTATGACACTTTCCTATGCAAGAAATAATATCCCACCATAGCTTTGATAATAGCTCTAATGTTATTTGACAATGTGAAATATTCAATTTTAATATTTAAAACTCTTGAAAATTAACATGTAATTACTCAATATAGTATAATGTGATATACATGACAAACCAAAATTGTTTCATATACCATGTCACAAACCTTTAATTAACTTTTTAAAAAAATTTGTTATTATTATTTATTCAACTGTGCGCATGTGCGTGTGTATGTGTGCTCTCGTGTGTGCATGTGTCTGTGTGTGTGTGTGTCTGTGTATGTGCAGAACCACGGACGAATTCTGGAACCACCATGGACGCCTCCACCTCCTTCTGCCCGGGATTCACAGGTTCCGCCCTACCAGGAGCAGAAGCGCAGGCCGCCCCCGCTTCCGCCTGGCATCTATACATGGGATCCGGGATCCGAACTGAGAATCTTCTGCCTGCAAGGCGGAGGCTTAACCCCTGAGCCACCTCTCCAGCCCTTAATTAACTTTTTTAAAAACATTTTTATTATTATTTCCGCTCATACAAACTTAGTAGGTACACCAGTTTCCTCCCTCCCTCCTCCTTCCCCCGACCCCCCTGCACCCCCTCCCCTGACCCCTACCTAACCATCCCCCAGTGCCCCTCCCCCCCCAAATCACAGAGCATCCTTTAATGTGCCTGGCAGACTCTCCTCTGGGCTCTCCTCTCCAATGACGTACAAAGACCCAGTGGCATTCCCTTGAATACTATCCTGTGTTACCCTTAAGCATAGGAACACTACTGTGGCTGTCAATCCCTTGCCTCCCAGGATCTTAGTGCCTTTAGCAAATGCTAGACTTTGTGGGGTCAATAGTGTGTTGGGCATTGAGCAGGGCATGCAAAGTCCAATTGTGATTGCTTCGGTACTAACTGGTATGGAGTATCTTGCAAATAATTGCTCCTCCCATCCTTGTGCTCTTACAATCTTACAACCCCCTCTTCCGCAAATTTCCCTGAGCTTCAGGATGGGGAGAGAATAGGCTGGCCTAGTTCTATGTGGTTGATATAGAGTCTCTGAAGTTCTGGATTGTGGTTTGTTGATTTTCTTTTGCAGTTTTGCTGCTCCTGCAATGCCCTTCACTCCATCCTGATGGGTATTGTATGTCACTCCCTGGCCAGAGACAAAAAGCTGTTAAACTAGAGTATTGTTATAAGAGCACATTCAAAGGTAGATGTTATAAAAGTAGGAAACCACGGTAAAGGAGGTGTCAATCACCCATTTGCAAAATGGTTACTTTTTATCTGCCAGACTATATGCCCTCCCCTTCTGGTGAGATCATACCCCCTCAGTTGTAAATGATCAGGAACGAAAGTCTGTGAACTTAACCAATTGTCTCATTACTTACTTGCAGTCTTGATGGAGGCCTATTTTCTCTGCTGTAACATGGTTCCCTCTCTCCTTGTTTCTGGTGTGACCCTCTAACCCCATCCCTCCTGTTCATAATCCTTGCAATTACTGTAGGTAATACATAGATTTACCTATGAGTGTCTCTAGATGGGCAGGGTGGGTTTGGTACTAGGAGCCACCTATTAGGGAGTACATATAACACTTAATTTTCTGGGTCAGGGATAATTCACTTAATATAATTGCTTCTAATGACATCCATTTCCCGGCAAATTCCAGTAATTCATCATTTTTGATGGCTGAGTAGTACTCCATTGTATAGATGTACCACTTTTTCCTTATCCACTCGTCAACTGTTGGACATTTGGGTTGATTCCATGACTTTGCTATTGTAAACAGTGCTGCAATGAACATGGTTGTGCTTGTGCTATCAAGGTGAATTTGCTGTATGTGGGGTTATTCCCAGAAGTGGAATAGCAGGGTCCTATGACATTTCAATCTTTAATTTCTTTAAGAATCTCCAGACAGCTTACCAGAGTAGTTGTATGAGCCTGCATTCCCACCAGCAATGTAGGAGAGTTCCCCTCTCTCCACATCCTCTCCAGCATTTGTTGTTGTTTGTATTGTGGATTTTTGCCATCCTAACCTGGATGAGATGATATCTCAGGGAAGTTCTGATTCACATTTCCCTTATGGCTAAGGAAGTGGAGCATTTTTTCAGATATTTGTTAGACATTTTAATTTCATCACTAGTAAAGTTTCTTTGAAGTTCCAGGGCCCATTTTTTAATTGGGCCATTAGTTTCCTTGGTGTTTAGTTTTCTAAGTTCTTTGTGCACTCTGGATAGTAGAGCTCTATCAGATATGTGGTTAGAGAAGATTTTCTTCCATTCTCTGGGTTGCCTTTCAGCTCATGTTACAATCTCTTTATCTGAACAGAAGCTCTTTAATTTCACAAGATCCCAACTGTTGAGAGTTGGTAGCAGTGACTGTGCCATTGAATGTCTGTTTAGGAAATGTTGGCCTAGCCCGATCAGCTCGAGGGAGTTCCCTACCCTTTCAACTATGGTTTTTATAGTCTCTGTCTCTGGCCTTATATCAAGGGCCTTGATACATTTGGAATTGAGTCTTGTACATGGTGACAAGTATGGGTCCAGTATTAATCTTCTGCATGTGGAAATCCAGTTTTTCCAGCACCATTTGTTGAAGATACTGTTCTTTTTCCATTGGATTTTTTGGGCCCCTTGTCAAAGACCAAATTTTGTGGGCTTATATCTGGGTCTTCAACCATTATCCATTGATCTATGGGTCTATTTTGGAGCCAGTACCACTCTGTTTTTATAACTATGTATTTGTAGTATAGACTAAGATTTGTTACAGTGATACCTCCAGCAGTGTTTTTGTTACTCAAGATTGTCTTTGCTATCCTGGTTTTTTTGTGCCTCCATATGAATTTGGAGATTATTTGGTCAACTTCTTTAAAGAATTGCTTTGGGATTTTAATTGGTATAGCAATGAATTTGTATATTGCCTTTGGTATGATGGTCATTTTTACGATGTTGATTCTGCCAATCCAGGAACATGGGAGGTCTTTCCATCTTCTGGTGTCTTCTGCAATTTCTTTCTTTAGGGTTTCAAAGTTTTCATTGTAAAGGTCTTTTACCTCCTTGGTTAGGTTTATACCAAAGTATTTCATTTTTTTAGGGGCTATCGTGAATGGGATTGTTTCTCTCAAGGCTTTTTCACTTCTTTCATTCTGGGCATATGGTAAGGCCACTGATTTTTGCACATTTATTTTGTATCCTGCCACACTGCTGAACTTCTGTATTAGTTCCAGTAGCTTCTTGATGGAGCTTTTGGGATCACTCAGGTATAAGATCATGTCATCTGAAAATAGGGATAGCTTAACCTCTTCCTTGCCAATTTGAATCTCTCTTATGTCCCTTTCTTGTCTTATGGCCTCATCTAAGACTTCAAGTACAATATTGAATAGAAGTGGTGAGAGTGGACAGCCTTGTATAGTTCCTGATCCAAGTGGGAATGCTTCCAAATTTTCCCCATTGAGCATAATCCTTGCTGTGGGCTTGTTGTATACAGCTTTTATTATATTGATAAAGGTTCCTTCCATTCCTACTGTCTCTAGCGTTTTGATCATAAAAGGCTGTTGGATCTTGTCAAAAGCTTTTTCTGCATCTATCGAGAATATCATGTGGTCTTGGACTTTGGACTGGTTTACATGATGAATTGCATTTATTGATTTGCGTATGTTGAACCAACCTTGTTTGCTGGGGATGAAGCCTATTTGTTCACCATGAATGATATTTTTGATATGTTTTTGAATCTGATTTGCTAAGACTTTGTTGAGAATATTTGTGTCTGTGTTCATCAGGGAGATTGGCCTATAGTTTTCTTTTTTAAATGAATCTTTATTAGCTTTTGGGATTAAAACGGTATGAGCTTCATAGAAGGAATTTGGTAGTGTTCCTTCCTTTGCTATTTGATGGAACAGTTTAAGGAGTATTGGTGTTATTAACTCCTTAAATGTCTGGTAGAACTCTGTGCTGAATCTTTCTGGTCCAGGACATTTTTTGGTGGGAAGATTCAAGATTACTTCCTCAATTTCCTCATATGTTATAGGACTATTTAAATACTTCAGAATTTCCTGATTCGATTTAGGTAAGTTGTATTTACTTAGAAATTCATCCATCTCTTCTGTGCTGTCAAACTTCACAGAGTATAAGGTTTTGAAATATGATGTTATAATTCTCTGGATTTCTTGGGTATCAGTAGTGATAACTCCATGTTCATTTCTAATTTTGTTAATTTGGGTTTTCTCTCTCTTGCTTTTGGTTAATTTAGCTAGGGGTGTATCAGTCTTATTGATTTTTTCAAAGAACCAGCTTTTTGACTGGTTGATTTTCTCTATTGTTTTCCTAATCTCGATTTCAGATATTTCTCTCCTTATTTTGCTAATCTCCTCTCTTCTACTACTTTTGGGATCAGATTGCTCTAGTTTCTCTAAAGCTTTTAGCTATATTGTTAAGTTATTTATTTCTGATGTTTCCATTTTTTTTTTGATGTAGGCATTAAGAGCTATGAACTTCCCTCTTAGGACAGCTTTCATTGTGTCCCAGAGATTTTGGTATGTTGTATTTTCATTATCGTTCGCTTTCAGGAAATCTTGAATTTCTTTTTTAATTTCTTCCTGAATCCAGTTCTCATTCAGCATCATATTGTTAAGTTTCCAGGAGTTGGTGTATTTTCTCTTGTTTGTTGTGTTGTGGATGTCCAGCTTTAGGCTGTGGTGGTCTGATAGGGCACAGGTTAGAATTTCACCTTTTTTGTATATGTGTAGATTCATTTTGCGGCCCAGTATGTGATCTATTTTGGAGAAATTTCCGTGTGCTGCTGAGAAAAATGTGTATTTTTGGTGCGTGGATGAAAAGTTTGATAGAGATCTGTAAGGTCCATTTCTTTCAGGGTTTGATTAAGTTCCAAAGTGTCTCTGTTAACCTTTTGACCTGTTGATCTATCCCATGTTGAGAGGGTGGTGTTGAAGTCCCCAAGAATTATCGTTTGGGGGTTGATTTTTTGCTTTAGATGCTGTAGGGTTTTCTTAATGAATGTGGAGGAGCCTGTATTGTGTGCATATATGTTCAGTATGGTGAAGTTTGATTAAGTTCCAAAGTGTCTCTGTTAAGCTTTTTACCTGTTGATCTATCCCATGTTGAGAGGGTGTTGTTGAAGTCCCCCAGAATTATCGTTTGGGGGTTGATTTCTTTGTTTAGATGCTGTAGGGTTTTCTTAATGAATGTGGAGGAGCCCGTATTGGGTGCATATATGTTCAGTATGGTGAAGTCTTCCTGGTGAATTGTACCTGTGACTAAAACGTAGTATCCATCTGTGTCTCTTATGATTTTCTTTGGTTTGAAGTCCACTTTGTCTAACAGCATAATGGCTACCCCTGTCTGTTTCCTGGTTCCATTAGCTTGCAAGATTTTGGACCAGCCTTTCATTTTTAGGATGTGCCTATCTTTTGTGGTGAGATGAGTTTCCCGAAGGAAGCAGATTGTTGGACTGTGGTTTTTAATCCAAGTTTGTAATCTGTGTCTCTTAATCGGTGAGTTAATACCATTGACATTTAATGTTATAATGGAGAAATTATTTTTAATTCTGGACATTTTTTGTGTTTAGTGTATTTTTCAAGCGTATTGTTTGATATTTATGTTTTGGTAGTATTATATTTTCCTTCTGTCCTCCTGGATACGCTTATTCTTTTCTTCAAGCTTGAGTATCATTTCTAGCATTTTTTTCAATGCCTGGTTTGGTAGACATGTATATCTTCAAGTTTTCTTTGTGCTGGAAAACTTTTCTTTCTCCCTCTATCATGACAGATAGTTTTGCCGGGTATATCATTCTGGGTTGTCATTTTTGCTCATTTAATACTTGAAGTATGTCTCTCTAAGCTCTTCTTGCCTTTACTGTTTCCATTGAGTAGTCATTTGTTATTCTAATAGGTTTACCTTTAAAAGTGAATTGCTTTTTTTTCTTTTGAAGCTCTCAGCACCTTTTCTTTGTCTTGAATGTAGAGTGTTTTGACTATTATTTGCCGTGGCGATTTTCTATTTTGGTCATATCTGTTTGGAGTGTGAAATGCCTCTTGTATTTGGATAGGCCTCTCATTCTTTACTTGTGGGAAGTTTTCATTTATGATGAATTGACGTATTTCCTCAGGTGTGGTAATTTGGGATTGTTGTTCTGGTATTCCATGAATGCTCATGTTAGGCTTCTTCAGGGTGTCCCATATCTCTTGAATATTTTCTCCAGTATCTTTTTGGCTTTAACAATCTCTTCCATTGAGCTGGTTAATTCTCCCACTTTGTCTTCAAGATCTGAAATTCTATTTTCTGCTTGGTTAGTTCTGCTGAGAAGACTCTCTGTTGAGCTTTAGGTTGAAGATAACTTGTCTTTTAGTTCAACTTTAAACTCTGCCTGGGACTCTTTTAACTGCTCTATGCTTATTTTTGTTTCTTGAACTGTTTTTCTGAACTCCACCAAATGCCTGTTGTGTTCCTGTTCAACGTGGTTGTTTCGGTTGTTTAACTCTTCTTGGATTTCCTCTTTCATAGTATTAATCATAGTGATGATCATACTCTGAAAGTCATTATGTTGGTTCTGGATTTCTTGGCTATTTTCTGTGAATTTGTTCTGGTCAAATCCATCATTATGGGGTTAATTCTTTTGGTGGGAGATTGGTCTTCTTGGGTTTTGTTTCTCATGGGTCTGTACTTTGACCTGCGCATTGTTGTGTTGTTTCTTAGGACCTTTCAGTTTCTGTGTGTTTTTCACTGAACTGATTTAGGTGGTATTATTACCTTCGTCAGTCCCTGCCTTGGATTGGGTATGTTTGTCTATTTTTATTGCAATTTACAAATGAGACTATTAGGTTGTTAGTACATCAGTTAAGTCAGGTTAAGTAGACAAGTGGTGAATATTAGTATGGTAGTGTACCCTTGAGATTCAGTGTCTTGGTGATATGTGAGGGTGAGCTGTGTACTCCCTGGAGTTGTATATGTTTTTGGTGTGGCTATATGGAGAAGTTGATCTACAGCAATTGGTACTAGAAAGGATCAGCAATTTGAAAAAAAAGAGGTTTACTTATCTTTGGGCTGCATGTGAAGAATCTCTCCCACGTGATAGGATGACTGTAGAGGACTCCAGATGTATGATCTTTGTCCCCTAGAGCTTTTCTTGAGTTTCCTTTGGACTCTATTGAATTCTGAGTAGCAGTGTGTGTTCCCTGGACCCCGTGCATAAGTCCCCGGTGGGCTTGAGAGCCAGAGGGTCTGATGTTGATGGCAGAATTCTTCACCTAGACCTGGGACTTGGCTTAGGGCCCACCCAAGCTCCAGGGATGGAGGAATGTGAGCAAGTCCTGTCGAGCGGAGGCGGGAGCGGTAGGAAGAAAAGGGCTGGGGTCCAGGTCAGGGCCGGGCAAAGCCAGAGGCCGCCTGGTTGCCGCTGGGAGACGGGGGCACCGGCTGGGAGGCTAGGCAGGCTCACTCACCTGGGACCTGGGACCAGGTGGGCGGCCGTGGGTGATTACTCTTTTCATTGTTTTCACAAAATTTCTGACAAAACAAACTTAAAGAAGGACTCTTGGACTTACTGTTTAATGTTTAAAATGGATTCAGTCACAGCAAGAAGGCAAGGCTATGGAGCCATCATGTCTGTGGTCAGGAAGCAGAGAGATGAATGTTGATATCTAGTACTCAGCTCCCTTTAGCCCTTATTCATTTGCCATTCAGTTCCAAATCTCAGTTCATGGGATGTGTTGCACAAGTTCAGGCCATGTATTCCTTCCTCAGTGTAACCTCACAGGTGATTCCCACAGACAAAACAAGAGGCTTGGCTCCTAGATTACTCCAAATCCAGTCATGATGATGTTTATCAACCATCACAGGCCCATACTTATCAGAGTCACTCCTATTTATAAAGAAGATTATATATAAATTTGGATGACATGTGCTGGGAAGGGAAATGTGTATATCTAGTGGGAATATAAATAAGTATAATAGTGTTATGGTTTAAGCAATCTTAGAAGTTCTGCTATCATTTGGCCAAAAATCCCACTTACAGGTATATATTCAAATAGAATGAAATCAAATGCTGCAAGACATTGATAGTCCCATGATTACTCTAATATTGTTTCAAGTAGCAAAGAAGTCACCTGAAGGTCAATAGATGGATGAAGAAAACATATATACATATATATATGTATATGTATATATATATGAATGTTATCCAGTCATTCAAAAAAGGAGTAAATTTTCATTTCTCAACAATGGTGATAAAATGGTAGATACTATACTAAGTGAAAGAAATCAGGCACTGAAAGCAAAATAGGATATGATTTCTATTTTACAAATAGTGCTTAAAAAAATCCTGTTCATGAAAATGAAGTGTAGAATAATAGATCTCAGAGGATACATTGGCTAAATCGCATATAGTTTTAGTTAGATAGAAGGAATAAGTACATACATTTTTGTACATGGTGGTGTTACTGTGTAGGTCAAGCATGGTATGAGAGTAATTTCTAATTTGGACAAAGGTGAGGTGACAATAGCACAGATAATTCTAATTATCTGATCAAATAATATCATGCTACATATGTATCTCTTACATTGCATCCAGTAAATATTAAACTATCATATGCCAATAAAAGAAACACGATGATAATCAGAAATGGTGATGCACACCTAAATCAAACACTTGGGAGGTAGAATCAGAAAGATCAATAATACTTCAAGGTCATCTTCAGCTATGCTGTTAATTTGCTACCAGTGCTTCAAAAAAAAACAAAAAACACTAAATCAGGACACTTATTTTCTGTGGTCATTAAAATAATGCAGCAAAAACATTAGTTTTACTTTCATTATTTTTTCTATACTAGTCAAACTTTAAGTATGTGAATGACAAAAGAATGTTATAGTTTAAAGAAAGAAACTCAAAATCTGGAAATGAGTTGATATATCCTGAGCCTTTAAATCATCATTTGAATGTGAAAATAATTTGACCTTTCAGCTTAAAAAGGCTAAGTTCTGGGTCAACACTGAAACTTTGATATGTTATCAGTGTTCTAGATTATTGTGAAAATGGTTATTGGACTCTGTTAGAAAGAAACTTATACAAAGGTATGACATATTCAGCAAGCAAACGGAAAATATTTTTTTATTAAGAGGGAGTGTGTGGGGTTCATGGAAAAGTTTTCTAACCATTCCAATCTCCATTTTCTTTAAATCATGTTTTTCTTAAAAAAAAAAAAAAGATTGCTTCTAATTGTGATAACATAACACAAAGCAAAATAAACACTTTCAAGGCTGATAATTTAATATTTTTATAATACAATACTGCCCATAAGATTAGATCAATTTATTTCAGGAGAGTAAATCCTGGAACTCCCATCTGGTCAATCCACATTTTAATTGTAAATGATGTTATGAGTAATAAGAGCATTGAATTTTATTTCTTTATGAACTTAAACACATAGAGTTCAAAAGAGTGCACTTATTTATAAGAACATAATGCTTTTAAAATCAACTCATGCTATTGTTTGGATCAATACCTCATTCCATCTTATTTTAGATAGTATTCTATTTATGAGTAGTGGTGCATAGATATTCAGTTCAACCCTTTGAGGATATTTGGTTGCACATTAGGTTATCATAAATGTTAGAAAAATTTGTAAATATATATGCTTTATTTTTCTGGGTTAATTATTAAAATGAAAATTACATAATTGTATAATAAAATGTTTAAATTTGTCAGAAATTGCTATATGCATAAAGTCCTCAGAAATGAATATGTAGCTATAAAAGTCAAGTAATAATTCATAATATAAACTAATATAGAGTGAAATAAAGTTAACTGTAATTGAAGAGAGGTTAGCCACAGAGATAATTTAGAAAGGGTTTAAGAAATATATTTTGTGGGTAAGCATATGCTCTTATTTTAATTATGGGGATAGTTTCAACATATCATCAAAATTAATCAAAGTGTATACTATGAGTGTATCCATTTACAATGACATATTTTAAATTAAAAAGTTAGCAAACAATAAAGAAGAAATAATATTCAAATTTTATTGTCTTCAAGGGTGACAAATGCAATGCTCAGAATACTCCAAAATATTAATAACACTTTGATTTGCTTAATAACTTAGTTCTGGATATTCTACTTTTTATAGGTTACATAAAATACAAAAATGTGCATTTTATTAGACTGTCATGTTTTTGCTACATGAATAAGTTGTATAATTTTTAAATCAAATTTAGCATATGTATAACCTTGCACATTTATTATTTTCTCATGGCAACACTCCTTTCTTTTTTTTTAACATTTTTTATTATTATTTCCGCTCATACAAACTTAATAGGTACACCGGTTCCCCTCCTCCCTCCTCCTCCCCCCGACTCCCCTGCTTCCCCTCCCCTCACCCCTCCCTCCCCATCCCCCAGTGCCCCCCCAATCCCCGGAGAATCCTTTAATGTGCATGCCAGACTCTCCTCTGGGTCCTCCTCTCCGATGACGTACAAGGACCCAGTGGCATTTCCCTGAACCCTTTCCTGTGTTCCCCTTAAGCATAGGAGCACTACTATGGCTGTCAATTCCTTGCCTCCAAGGATCTTGGTGCCTTTAGCAAATGCTAGACTTTGTGGGGTCAATAGTGTGTGGGACATTGCAGAGGGCATGTAAAGTCCAATTATGATTGCTTCGGCCTTAACTTGTGTGGAGTATCTTGCATATCATTGCTCCTCCCATCCTTGTGCTCTTACAATCTTTTTTTTAATACTTTTTTATTATTACCGCTCATACAAACTTAATAGGTAGACCAGTTCCTTCCCTCCCTCCTCCTCCCCCTGAATCCCCTGCTCCCTCTCCCCACACTCCCCACCCCCCAGTGCCCCCCCCAATTCCCAGAGAGTCCTTTATTGTGTATGCCTAACTCTCCTCTGGGTCCTCCTCTCCGATGATGTACAAGGACCCAGTGGCATTTCCCTGAACCCTTTCTCGTGTTCCCCTTAAGCATAGGAACACTACTGTGTGGAGTATCTTGCATATCATTGCTCTTCCCATCCTTGTGCTCTTACAGTCTTACTGCCCCCTCTTCTGCAAATTTCCCTGAGTTTCAGGATGGGGAGAGATTAGTCTGGCCTAGTTCTAGGTGGTTGATATAGAGTCTCTGAAGTTCTGTATTATGGTTCGTTGATTTTCTTTTGCAGTTTTGCTGCCTCTGTAATGTCATCCTGATGGGTATTGTATGTCACCCCCTGGCCAGAGATAAAAAGCTGTTAAACTAGAGTCTTGTTATAAGAGTATATTCAAAGGTAGATGTAATAAAAGTAGGAAACTGCAGTGAGGGAGGGGTCAGTCACCCATTTGCAAAATGGTTACTTCTTATCTGCCAGACTATATGCCCTCCTCCCCTTCTGGTGAGATCACACCCCCTCAGTTGTAAATGATCAAGAATGAAAAGTCTGTGAACTTAACCAGATGTTTCATTGCTTACTTGCAGTCCTTGATGGAGGCCTATTTTCTCTGCTGTAACATGGTCCCCTCTCTCTTTGTTTCTGGTGTGGCCCTCTTACCCCATCCCTCCTGTTCATACTCCTTGCAACTACTGTATTACAGGGATTTATCGTCGAGTGTCTCTAGGTGGGCTGGGTGGGTTTGGTACTAGGAGCCACCTATTAGGGAATACATAAAACGCTTAATTTTCTGGGCCTGGGATACTTCACTCAATATAATTGTTTCTAATGATATCCATTTCCCGGCAAATTCCAGTAATTCATCATTTTTGATGGCTGAGTAGTACTCCATTGTATAGATGTATAGTTTCCTTATCCACTTGTCAACTGTTGGACATTTGGGTTGATTCCATGTCTTTGCTATTTTAAACAGTGCTGCTATGAACATGGTTGCACTTGTGCTATCGAGGTGAACCTCTGCTGCATGGGGGGTTATTCCCAAAAGTGGAATAGCAGGGTCATATGGCATTTCAATCTTTAATTTCTTTAAGATTCTCCAGACGGCTCACCAGAGTGGTTGTATGAGCCTGCATTCCCACCAGCAATGTAGGAGAGTTCCTCTCTCCACATCCTCTCCAGCATTTGTTGTTTTTTGTATTGTGGATTTTTGCCATCCTGACCGGGGTGAGATGATATCGCAGGGAAGTTTTGATTTGCATTTCCCTGATGGCTAAGGAAGTGGAGCATCTTTTAAAATATTTGTTAGACGTTTTAATTTCATCCCTAGTAAAGTTTCTTTGAAGTTCCAGGGCCCATTTTTTAATTGGGCCATTAGTTTCCTTGGTGTTTAGTTTTCTAAATTGTTTGTGCACTCTGGACAGTAGAGCTCTATCAGATATGTGGTTAGTGAAGATTTTCTCCCATTCTGTGGGTTGCCTTTGAGCTCGTGTTACAATCTCTTTATTTGAACAGAAGCTCTTTAATTTCAAAAGATCCCAACTGTTGAGAGTTGGTAGCAGTGACTGTGCCATTGGATGTCTGTTTAGGAACTGTTGGCCTAGCCCAATCAGCTCGAGGGAGTTCCCTACTTTTTCAACTATGGTTTTTATAGTCTCTGGCCTTAAATCAAGGTCCTTGATCCATTTGGAATTAAATCTTGTACAAGGTGACAAGAACAGGTCCAGTTAATCTTCTACATGTGGAGATCCAGTTTTGCCAGCACCATTTGTTGAAGATACTGTTCTTTTTCCATTGGATTTTTTGGGCCCCTTTTTCAAAGACCAAATGGCTATAATTTTGTGGGCTTATATCTGGGTCTTCAACCCTTATCCATTGATCTGTGTGTCTATTTTGGAGCCAGTACCAGGCTGTTTTTATAACTATGGATTTGTAGTATCGACTAAGTTTTGGTATGGTGATACCTCCAGCAATGTTTTTGTTACTTAGGATTGTCTTTACTATCCTGGGTCTTTTGTGCCTCCATATGAATTTTGAGATTGTTTGGTCAACACTCCTTTCTATGCTGTTCTTTCGTTTGTCTTAGTGTTAAAATTCTTTCAGCACAACTTAATATGCCCCTGTTCTACAAAATGTCCTGAAAATTTTGTCTTTCATTTTTGACCCAGATTTGTGTTTCCCTAAACAATATTAGCTTGCTGGGAGCCATAAAAAATGACCTTTTTCCCAAGTGACCGTCTTGGGTGCCTGTCTGTCTCTGTCTCTGTTTCCCCCATAGCTGAGCCCTTTGTCAGAGAAACAAGTGAAACAAGAGAAACTCATCTGCCGTAACTACCTCATCCCCATAAAACCTTATCTACCATAAATACCTCAGTCTCCTAGCAACGTTTCCTGACTGGCCAAACGGTTTTCCTGCCAAAACCCCTGCCCTGGGAAGCCCCTTCCCCCCAAGAACTATATAAACCCTTCCCTCGTTCAATAAAGTTAGAGCTTGATCGGAACTATCAACTTGCTCTCGTTCTTTGTGTCTCCTGTCCTTCATTTGTCCTCCCCCCTCCTAGGTTACCCCGTTCTCAGAGTGTCCCGCGGGCTGGGGCATTAGCTCAGAAGCCTACAACATTAATTATTGGAATATGAATGGATAAAAACATTTTGTGGGGAGGGATGCTGCTTATAAGACAGCCCTTTGGCTATGTTGTACTTTATAGCAAGACTTTCAATAATTAGGAGTTTAAAGCATGCTGATGATAAGACTACTAAAACAGCTAATAGTATTTCTAGTTATCTCATTAAATAAAAAATAAAATAATAAACAGCAGAAAGATGAATTTGAAAAATTTCTATTGGGTCTGCTACCATTCATCAGAAATCAACCAATATTTTCTTTGGAATTAAGAAAATATGTACACAAGACAATAAGACAATTAATGGACCTCCAAGAGCTTGTAGTTTTTACTGCAAAGTACACAATTTCTGTCATCTGTATACTAATACATTTAATCTCTTGAAATAAGAAAACTGTCTAAAAAGTATGTGCTAAAAGTCTTTCATTAGTAGTGAAACATTTGAGAGATATATGGCTTTCTAATGAACCATAATACTTTAGCAATCTCTGTTTATACGATGAATTAACAACCAGTGTAACTGATCAAAAAGATGAGAAATCCCAAGCATGTTAATATAGTTCCATGGTGATGGTTTTATAATTCTCAATTCATGGTTTTAATTTTAGAAATAAAACCTCTCTGAGTTAATTTTGTCATATTACTGAAACAGAAACATAAGAATTCAAAACAAAGTGATAGAGTAAACAGAGCCCCTTATGAATCAAAGACAAAATTCAATTAAAAACAATAGAAAACAGCACATTTGTAAGAAAATTTAGCTTTTTTAGAAGACAGAAACTCTTTGTGTACTTTTTTGTTTTAGTAACTTGGGAATATAAAAATCAGTATAATGTACAGAACACTATTCTGTTGAGGCAAAAATTTCCATTATCCATAGAGATTAAACAATTAAAAAAATAACTTTTTCTTTTGTTAATTGCAAACTTCAAAGTACTTCAAGACTAATTTGTTATTTTGACAGTAAATAAGGAATATTCTAAACTAACTGTGATTATTCACAAATAGAGTAATTACAATATATGTTCTCTGCATAAAAGCCAATCGAACATGAGCAACCATTTCAAAATTTCTGCATGTAAGTCCTTTTGTTGAGCATAATTATTAGCAGGTATTATAACCAAGGAGATTAGATATGACTCTCTCTCTCTCTCTCTCTCTCTCTCTCTCTCTCTCTATATATATATATATATATATATATATATATATATGAATGTTTCTACACAACCAAGTTCTATCTAATTTCTATCTTTAAACCGTCTTTGCTCATTATGAAAAGTAAATATTTTAACAAAAATTATTTCATAATTTTAAGGAGTATAGCTATGTACGTATATATTCATCGTTCTTTAATCTAAAGCATAAATAAAATATATGAGGAAACTTGCTAAATTCTTTCACAGAGAAAATTTTAACCTATGTAATTAAGAAATCCAATTATCAATGATTTTTTAACATTCACTATATTCACCATAAACATTTCTATCTATATTCCCATCTATTTCTATGGTCTTTTATAAAATATAAGTTGGTTCAACCACAAACATCACAGTTATGTTTTCTTTGGTTAGCAATAGATTGATTTGCTTGCTAAAGTAACTTTGATATATAAGCTTTTATAAGATACCGATGGCAACCATAGGCATAAACAAAGAAACTTTAAACTTGGTGACTAATCTTTCAGTACTCCATTGCTTGAAAATCATCAAAATAAACTAGATATGATGTGTCACACCTGTGAAGTAAACACTCAGATGTGCACTCCAATCTAACTGAGCTACAATGGGAGATCTTATCAGAAGGAAACAAAAATAAAGAAAACAGGAAAAGAAATGACATTGAAATATAGAAAGAGTGATAAATTCTGTTGAATATTATCTAAAATCTTATTGGAGTTTTAATATATGACAGTTGTTGCAATTATGACTTGAATATAAAATTTTAAATGTTACAAATCTTTTTTTGCCTTCTTTTTTTTTAATTTATTTAGTTTTCTTTAGTTTTTCAAGCATACTGAGTACTAATCCCTGCTTTCCTCCATCCCCCCTCCCTCCCATCTCCTTTCCTCCCACTCATCAATCCTTTCCACTCTCTCCCACCCTCCCTGTCTGCTTCTATGGACCCCAGGGTTCCCTCTGGCATGTCTACTTTTGTCGGGGTTCAGGCCTCTGTGGCATACTAAGGTGCCCGCTCCTCCCTGGGCCACCCCACTGATAGGGGTGTTTCCCTTCACTCATCCAGCTCTAGTCCCTAAGGTTTCCCCTGTGTTTTCTTATCTCTCTTTAGTTTCTCATAGTCTATGGGGACATATTGGTATTTCAGTCATTATGCAGGTCTGGTAAGAACAAGTCTTACCTGCTGTGAGTTTCTCAATGCAACATCCTTGCCTTGAATGGAATGTCTTGTCCAATAGTGGACCTTCCCATTTTTAGGTTCTTACGATCTTACCACTCCTTTTTCCACGAGGTTCCCCAAGCCTTAGGATGGGGAGAGATTAGGAAGGCTTGATTCTGGGCGAGCATTGCTGGGTCGCCTGTAGTCTGGATTATGGCTGGACATTGTTGTCTACTTCGGTGCTCTTCTACTGGGCTAGGCTCCATCCTGTCAGGGTGTTGAGATTCTCTACCTCTCTAGTAGAAGATTTCTAGGCTGAGTGCTAAGGGGTCTTCAAACCTATGAATATAATAGTAGCTATTTATAGAGCAGTTTGGTATATAAATCTTAAATAATATGTGAAAACAATATAGTATGTCAGCACAAGTAGTTTAGGAATCATTAAATTACTTCTACATTTTTGAAATGTTCATAAGCTTTTTTCACTCATGTTGCTAATTCTTATTGATTTTATAAGATTAATTCCTTGCATCCCTTAAGGAAATCTTGGAGATGGTAAAGAATTTCACCACTGAAATATTGCTTTTTAATTTTGCTGATATATAACTAAGCAACTCTTCATTTGATGCATTTATTCTGAATTTCATTCCTATCATTTAAATATTGGTAAGTTAAATACATTAATCAATTTAATAAAATAGGAAGTTGTACTTACTATATTTTCAAATGTGCTATATAAATACTATTTTGTTCTTAAATGCTTACGTGCAATTTCCTGTGAAACTGAATCTGGAGTGTTTTTTATGGACAAGTTTATGATCATGAACTCAAAATTTCATAAACATTATTTATATTTAATAGTTATATTTGTGTTTTGTTAATGTTTTCAAATAATCCTTTTTCTTTATTTTTTATTTACATAGATTATACAAAATACCCCCTGCTGTACTTCCTTATATTATTTTTACTTAGTTATTAATATTTAACCGTATGTCTCCAGAATGTTATGCAAGTGCCCTGTTACCAAGCTACTTCACTATTCTTGATTTTATTCATAAAGTTAGTTTATGAAACTCTTTTTAACTATATCTATCTTCTAATTAAACTTTGACTTTTGACTGATCTGGAGCCTTTTCTGGAGAATTATTATTATTATTTAACTATGTCTATGTAATGATCTTAGTAAATATTCTTATGCTTATTCGCCTTTTAAATTTACTTTTTTGAGCTGATGACATAGCTCAGCAGTTATGGCACCTGTCCCAGTCTGGAAACCTGAGTTTGATCCCAGAAAACCCACATGGTACATGTGTGTGTGCCTTCATTCTCTTTCTCTCTCTCTCAAATAAAAAGCTTCTGCGAGTATAATACAAATTCAAAAATGTACCAATGAAGAAGGTGTTGCATTTTCTCATCTAAACAAAATCTAAATGTGTGCTGCATTTAACAACTGTTTTTCTTATGTTTATATTCAGCCAAAATATGAACCTATAAGGAAAACTGCCACACACACAAAGCAAAGACAGCAAAGCAAATACATAATTCTCTAATATTCTGGACCTCTGTGTCTCAGGGACAGAGAGAAGTAGAGTGGCTCTAGCTCTAGCTTTCTGGACATTAATGTAATAATCAAGTAACAGCAATGATCCATAGAAAAGCTATGCATTTATATATCCTTTAGGATATATAACCTCAGTGTGCATGTGGAGGTCAGAGAACAACCTCGGATGTAGATGCCTCTACTTTGGGACATGGTCTCTTTCTAAGTAACTACCTATGTCAGTTTACCTGGGCTCAGAGCTTCTCAGGATTCTCCTATCTCTACCATCCATGTTGTCATGGAATTATTATTCTGCAAATACTTGTTCTACATATCTGATTTTTATATGAAGGTTCCCCAGATCTGAGCTCAGGTCTTTATATTTAAATGACACAGTTTTACTCGAGTCACATATCCAGACCTAGAAAAGTTTTGAAGAAAATTATTTCTCTCATCAGTACCTAGTGTATCTAAAATCTAGGAATACAATTTAGGCCTAAGACCCTAGGTTGTATCTTGAACACATGAAATGAAGAAAAAGAATGTGAGGAATGAAAGAGGGAGAAAAAAGAGAGAGAGAGGGAGGAGAGGAAAAGAGGAGATAAAAGGGGAAAGGGTAGAGAAGTGATGAAAATGGGAATACAAAGCCTCTAGTCAAGAATGAGAAAAGGATGATGCATATTCTTCTTCAATCTGATTCACTTTATTCTTTGATACACCACAATTCGAAAGTTGAAATATATCTTGGCATGATGGGACACATTTATAATCTCGGCACTCAGGAAGCTAAGGCATGAGAAGTATGAGTTTAAAGGCCACACAGTCTATGTATTGAGACCCTGTATATTAGTGAGTTGTTACAACAACAGAATACCTATTGAAAACAACTTAAGGCAGGGTATAGATTTACAGTTTGAGAGTGCAATGTACTGTGGTGAGGAAGTCATGGCAACAGGAACCTGAAACTGCTAGCTACTCTGCATTTACAGTAACGGAGAAAGAGCAGTACATACTTGCTCTCAGCTCATTTTCTCTCTTTGTAAAGTCCCAGACTTCAAATTCTGGCATGGTTTCTCCTGCATTTAAGGTGCATCTTTCCTACTCCATTAACTACCTCCTGATAATTCTTCTCAGATATGCCCATGGGCTAACTTTTTCTGGACAATCTCTTACAAGCATGCCCAAAAGCTTATCTTTAGGTTTTTGCACAATCAACGCTTCATCATAAAGGAAAAATAGTTGAAACACATGAAATTATTTAAATATGGAATATGTTTTCACAAATTACAAAATCTTCTTATGATTTGCCTAGAAAGGCAGAAATTAAGATAGTAAAGGAGAAAAGAAACTAGAAAAAATTCCTTTTGGCCAAAAAAAAATATGTTTAGAACAAAGAGATCTATTGATGACCCAATACAGTAAACCAGAAACAAGAAAACAAAACTAAATATAAAGATAATTTTGTAACATTAAAGCTAAAAGTTAACATTGATTTTTTAGTCTTTATTTTATTCATTATTTTTGTGTGATACTGACCTCATGCATGCTGTCATGTACTGTACCACAGAAATACATTCACTGCCTCAACTAATTTCATGAGACAGAAAAAAACATATGATTTATTTTAGGGCAATACTGAATTCTGTGATACCTTAGGACAATCCTTAAAATGTTCTGAGAGAACCATATAGACTTTAGAAATCTCAAACAACAAAACAAATATTTTCTGACATACAATAATCTAGTAGTTTATTTCCAAAACAATCTTTCTGGGAATTGCTTTGGCTTGTACTCACAAAATGAGTATGAAACAAATAAAGACAGAGGCATCAGATTCACAAAACAGCAGAGGAATAACAGAATGTCATATTGGGAAATCCTCTTTATTAATACACAAAACCGAAAAATAAATGTTTAGAAAAGTGTGGACAAAGATCACTGTGGAACAAAGGAAAACCATCCAGAAGCTAGTAAAATATCTAGAAAGGAATGATAAAAACCCATAATTTACTCTTTTAGTAAAATTTATGTTTCTATTATATTTAAACACCTTATCTATGCCCTCTTAAGGTACCATAGTTTCATCAATGCCACATGCATGGTTTCGAGGAATGAACTTCTTTTCAGGAACTTTCCTAGAAGCATTTGACAAAATGTCAAACCAACACATGTGTATTGTTTGGGATGTTATTAGAAGTGACAGAAAAAGTAAAAGAAATATGAGATAAGAGATCATGGCAGTCTTTTTTTTCTCAATATATTGTCATAAATGTTCTCCCTCTTAAGGTCTAATTTGAATGAAACTTGGTTGTAGGAGTATGAACGAGTATGCTGAAGTCAGACTATGGACTATATAAGAACGTGTGAAGTATGAAACTGGTATGAAAATAGAATCCTAATGGGATGGTGTGGGTCACTTTAAAGCAATAATGAAGATTGAATGTGATTCTGAATAGCACAAAAGACTATAGGGCAATGGATGGGATCATTCTCTTTTACATAAATTACCTTGCCAGGAAGAAAGAAGATTGAAAATCAGTATAATTCACAGAGATAATGATCATTAGAAAAAATTATAACAACAAAAAGAGAAAAAAAATTCAGATGTGATTTGATAGGAGTTTGGATTGTACTGAAAGTATATAAAAGAAAATGAGGGGGCTGGAAAGGTGGCTCAGGAGTTAAGGCTCTGCCTTGCAGGCAGAAGGTCCTGAGTTCGAATCCTAGACCCCATGTATAGATGTCGGGCGGAAGCGGGGGCGGCCTGCGTTTCTGGTCCTGGTAGGGCGGAGCTTATGAATCCTGGGGCAGAGTAAACAAGGAGGAAGTGGAGGCGTCCATGGTGGTTCCTGAGTTCACCCATGGTTCTACACACACATACACACACACACACACGCACACATATACGCTTGCACACGCACAATTGAATAAATAATTAAAAATTTTTAAAAAAAAGAAAATGAGAAGAGACATAATTTGTACCAACATAAACGGTATTAGGAATAAGAACAGCAGAATTTCCATTTATTAGTACAGAAAGAAAAAAAAGCTTTTAAGGGCAGGAGGTAGGTATCATAGTTGTATATGTAAAGCTGAAATTAGAGAAACAGTAGGGATGGAAATACACTTTCTTTTTTCTTCTGAATAAGAAAAATGAAACATTAGGGAATTAAGAAAAAATACAAATCATTGTCAAAAGGCAACCAAACACATATTAAATGAAAGGTGAATTTAAGATCTTATGGAATGTAAGAATTTATACATATGAAATGTACATATACATTCTTTCATATAGCAATATACATTCTTTCATATAGCATGTTGATTATGTAATATGTGCACAAATCTTGATTATGGCATTATTTTTGCTTCAAATAACAGATCAACATGAATCTAAAAATATTATAAAATTGACATACAATTTGATTGGTCAATAAATATTATTTACAGCTAACATTTACATTTTCTTTTATTAATAGTGAATTTGTTTTTATAAAACTGCATAAATTCATAGGTTAGGGAAAAGTTATAATTGTAGTCAACAAAGAAAATGTAGCATTTTGTTAACTTGTTAAATATAAAATTAAATGTGTATATGACAAATGATGGGACATAAGAGAGAAAATAATGTGGAGAATATATAACACACTAATATCTCATTCTATTTGGAAAGTAATAAAAACACATTAGTGAATTTTGTAGAACATGAATTAAAATTTTTCTTAAAATTATAGACTTATTTAGCAAAGTACATTTTATGTCTATAGATGTTACAAACAAGCAAATGTAAGCAGTGGAAAGAGCTAAAATGTAAATGTCTGTTTGGGAGTAATACTTTTTTCTTAATGTCAATCAACATGCAGAATTAGGTAAATATATATGTACTTGATACATATTTTAAATATGAAAATTATTGCAAGTTATTGTGGGTGTCTAACATGGGCTAAGGATAAGTGATGTCAATTTTATAAGCTATTTTCAAGATATGGTCTATTGCATCGCTTATTAACATTAGTATAATATTTATAGATTTATAAAATAGTTATTTGAATTTCAGAAACCTAAAAATCTCCACCCCTCCCCAGTCCTCCTTGCTCCCTCCCCCTTTCCCCTTCTTTTTACCCCCTCCCTCCCTTTCTCCCAGTCCTTCCCTCTCCCCCCCCCTAATCCCTGGAGCATCCTTTTCTGTGAATGTCAAACTTCCCTCTGCATCCTCCACTCTAATGAGGTGTAAGGACTCAGTAGCATTGTCCAGAGCCCTTTCTTGTGCTCCCCTTCAGTATGGGAACACTATTGTGGCTGTTAATCCCTTGCCTCTAAGAATCCTAGTGCGTGTGATCCATGTTAGACTTTGAGGGGTCATTGATATGTCAGTCATTGCTCAGATCATGCAAAGTCCTATTATGGTTACTGCAGCTCTAACTTGTGTGGAGTATCTTGCATATCTTTGCTCCTCCCCATCTTTAGGCTCTTTCAATCTTACCGCCTCCTCTTCTGCAAATTTCCCTGAGCTTTAGGATGGGGAGAGATTTAGCTGTTCTGGTTCCAGGTGTTAATATAGGGTCTCTGATGTTCTGAATTATGGTTTGTTGTTTTCAGTTTTCCCGGTGTTGTTCCCACACCGCCTTTGGCTCCATCCTGATTGGTATTGGAGGTCACCTCCTGACGAGCAGTGGGTCCTCCCTGGACCTTGAGTCTTGTCGGAAAGGGCCCTTCATCTAGTTGTCCAGCAGATCACCTGGGATCTGGGGCGTGCCCTGGGGTTCTTCCGGAGTGCCAGAGCAGATTGGCTGCTGCTTGGGCTGGCTGGTGGGACGAGCTGGGACTAGCTGGTGACCTGGGGCCTGAGACGTGGTTTAGGGGATTACCTGATGAGCAGTGGATCCTCCCTGGTGCGCACCTTCTGGGCAGAAAAAGGTTCAAGTGTTCTCTTCTACACAAACACACACACACACGCACACACACACGTGCAAAAAATTAAAAAACTAGAACACATTAAGAAAAATTTTCTTAAGATGAAATTTATTTAAAATGTAAAACAGAAGATAATACACAATGTCAAGTATAATGTATCAACGCAGAGTACAGGAAATTCTTTTAACTCAAATCATTCACTTATGCATAAATTACTGACTTTGTAACTTTTTGAGAGGCCAACAATACCCCCATCAGAAAAAATAAAAACATTGAAAGAATAATAAAAACATGTACAGCATTGACAAAGGGATTTCATTCATTCATTATAGTTATAAACATCTACAGGAATAATAGAACATGAAAGTTTCAGACAAAGGGTTTTTAAATGAGGATTAAAATGTGTGTTCTCCAATTTGACTAGAAATATGAACAAAATCAAATCCTCAAATAAAAACTGCAGGATGTGAATAAATCTAAAAAGTCTTTCCAAAAAGTGAAAGTCATTAAATATTATAATTTATTTCCAAATGAAGTTCTCAAGTCCTTTGCATATGTCTTTGAAAATAATATAGGAGTTTCATCTGTTCAGGATGCTTTAATTGTTTCTGCATTATGCCAAAACATCTGTTAGTTCCAGTCAATAGTAAAAATTCCGCTGTCAATTCAAAGAATAAAATCCACTAAATCATTTTTAGGCATTAAGTAGCTCAAACAAACCTGTTGATTGACGTTTTGTTTCACTTCAGATTATTTTCATATGATTGGAACACCCAAATCTTATATTTCTAAAGTGGCTAAACTAAAAAATAGTTACAATTTCAATTATGTGTGCGTTAAACTGTTTGATTCATAATGTATGAGCATAAAATATATGAAACTTGTATAATTAAAAAGAGACATACTTTAAATATATGTGGAAATATTTAAAAAAATAAATTGCTGATATTTAAATTAAAATGTAACTCACTGAAACTCAAGTTACAATAAACATTCAAAAATGAGGATATGTTACATGCTTTACTTATATTTTCACTGTAATTTCATTCAGGGTAACACCTTGGATAGAAAGGCAGTCATGTTAGATGTGAGGATGATAAGTAAATTACTTTTTCAAATTTTCGGAGCACATTAGAATTTGGTTGCTATTCAATGAATATGTATTGGACAAATTAATTGTCTGCATTCTATATACATAGAGACTATGAGATGAGACATATATGGGAAATAATGCTATAATTCATCTGCCCATTCAGTATGCTTAGAGAATACTTAATCCTATTCTTATGTCTAAGAAATTTTCCAGTGAGAAGCATAAACAAAGAAATACCAGTGAATAGGGGAAGATAACTGCCATTTGTTTCATGTTATACTGGAATTTTATTGTGTTTTTTTTTCATGTAAAGAGATTGTTTTTGGTAAACAAAAATGTTAGGTGTCCATAAGTGTATACAAAAATAACATTCAAACTTATTTACAACCATTACAATTTTAATAAAAAAGATTATAAAAGCTTTTTTCTGAACATAAATTAGGCCATGTTTCTTTTTTATTAGTCATATTAGCAAATAATGCAGGTACCCATTGAAAATAATAAAATTAAGATTAGAAGAGTTAAAGCTCTTGTTCTTGTAAAATAATATAAAATATAATATTGAATGTGACTGTTTACTTACAGATATGGTGTAAATATGTTAGAAAAGTGATCACTAGCAAGTTATATCACTAGTTAAGTTATCACTTAACTTTGTAAGGGACTGAGACGTACAAAGTATTTATCACTCACTTGGGAGTAACTCTTCAAATAGTACTTAGGGAGTCCTGCCCATTCTAGTTTACTGCACATTTACACAGCACTGTCACATTCAAATATCAATTCCATTCTTTTTTCTTTATTCAAAGAGAGTTTAGTCACATAGGTACACCTAAATAAAATGAAGTTTGTGAAATGCATTCTAGCTATGTGTTTAAGAAGAAAAAATTGGTTGCGTGGGCAGCTAATCTGTTTTCAACAAGCATTAAGTAACCTATGCAAACCATATTCCCATAAAAGAAAGTCCAAAACTGTACCCTGTAGTTGACTGTATCTAACCTAAAATCTAATATCACATCCAATCATTGTAAGGAATTAAAAGTCTGACATCTTCAGGGCATGTGAAGTATGTACTGTCAAGTATGTATGTGGCTCCTTCTTCTCTGCAGATCTATTAACTAGAAAGTAGTTAGAAGATGGAATTTTTTCATCCATTCCCTGGAGACACATTCCTTATACAGAAATGATTAGTCCTTTTCATCAATTCTCTGGAGACACATTCCTTATACAGAAATGATTAGTCCTAAACCCTCGAAAAATATGCTATGCTATATAACAAAGGACAATGAGGGTTACAGATTAACTATTTTTTGATCAACTTGTTTTAAAGTAATGAAAATATGATACATAATCGGAGATAGCCCAATGTACTTTCAATATTTATACTCTTGGCTCTTAATACTTGCCTTGGTTTCATAACTTCATTGCTGTAACAGATATGTAACCCTAAAAACTTAGGGAAATAAAGGATTAATCAGTTACTCAAGTAAGACAATTTCCTAGAGGCTTGCCCCCAAGGGCCTACTTTAACTACACAAGTCTTCATAGGTGTGGTAAGAGATATATCTCTCAAGTGTGAATTTGAAAGTTTAAACAAATTATCATGATATGGTAACTGAAAATGTTGTCTCGAATGTGGGAAGCCCCTTGATATTGGGGCAATCAAGAAGCACTGTGGTCATCTAGAGTCATCAGACAGCAAAGCTGTTATTGATATTTTAATTTTATGTTGCTAATACCCATGATGATGTTTTGTCCTTTAAAAAACAAAAAATAATTATGGTGTTTTTGCCATCAAATTTGGCAAATATTTTTTCACAAAATCGGTGGGACACTAATGTGATGTTCCCTACATAAATACTCAGTATAACATGGTGGTACCTGAGTAAAACAGCCAGAGAAACTGTACTATTTAGAATATGAAAAGACAGACTGGTGACACAGAGCAATCAGCAATGTCATCATGATAAGAGAAAGGCTCTGTGAGTCTGTGTCCACCTAAGTAATTAGAAGAGTTTCTTGATTGCATATTATTTTGTTCGTCAAATAGCAAATGTGTTTTTATTTCTTTTGTAGATAATGCTTTCACTGTACCTTCCTTAAAGTTGGTTTCATATCGCTACTTTCTGTCTGACATAGGCTTTGAGGATTATGCTTTACTTAGCTAAAATGAAGGTTTTTTTTTCATTTTGTTCTGTGCATGTAAATCAGGACCCATCATATTAATGATTATGTAAATATATCCCCACACTTAATAAGTGTATTTTCTATGTAATTTCAGTGTCTTAAAACACACTGAAGTTTGCTCAAAGCAAAATACAAGATGTTCATTGAATCTATGCTTGTAGGGTAGCATAAGCAGGCAGTACTGGCTTTTAAGAACTGCTAATTTTCAGGAACTTGAGTCGGCTGATGTCATGCGGATAGCTTGAAATCAGCTGTGGCCGTAGTAGTTATACCTCAGGCATGGGCAAACATTAAAAATCATGGCTTTTTATTTATGTACTTTTTGAGATCCAGGTGTTAAAAATTTAAGAGCACAGCAGTGTCTGTGTCTCTATTTATCAACTTAATGTGGGCTAACTTGACACACTCTGAAGAAATGGTGGGAATGCTGCATAATTTAATTTTGGCTGCAAAACTGAGCTATATCGCTCAGCTGAGAAGTTCTAATGAGCCTATCAGTCAACGTGTTTTAAATTCTTACCTATTACTCTTTGGCGCTTAGAATAAATCAGTGCTTTTAGTGCTTTAAGGTCCTGAATTTCTGAACTTTCTCTATTTGGTAAATATTTCTGCTTGCACACTAGCCTATTATTTTCCTATCTTATCTCCTAATAATACCTTACAGAAAACACATCATTATCACTGTCATTCAAGTTGTTAAAGGCAACATTTTCACCAAATGTTTTTACCCTGTATCAGATGGATCTCACTGCAATATTGATTTAATTGCCCAACAGCAGTCCAACAAGTATGCCACTCTGGATACCATAAATCTTTCTTTCAAGTTGTCAATGCCAATGTTATATCAGGTAACATTACCTGCTGTAATCAGTGAATTAAAAATCAAATTGTCCTCAAAAATAGAAATATATCCTATGCCTCTAGCAAAAGTAATTCTCTACAATTTTTAAGGGGCTATGATTTAAGACATGAAGCCCTGATTCAGGTTTCTTCTTTCTTGTAGCTCCCCTGTGCCTACAGTGTTGCGCTCTAAGTCACTTTGTTCTTGTGCTGTCAGATGGCTAAAAGTAATAGAGAACAATGGTAGAGGATACTTTGGAAAATCACATACTTAATATTTGCTTACATATCTTAAGTTAGAAATCATTAAAGTAGACATTTGATTGTGAAATACATATAGTCTAGTTATTGGAAGAAGAGAAGTCAGTTTGGGATAATATCATCTGGCACCTAGGATAAGTGCTTTTTATTTTTTTTTTATCTCACAGATGCCATGTTAATGAATAGCGTGCTGTTATTCTTTAAGTTTTAACTTATTTTATAATTTTGAATATACAAACATAGTAACACCATCATCCATTCTCCATGTGTTGACATAAATGGAATTGTGATTTCTGAAAATCACTATCTCCAGAGAAATTCATAATATATACAGTATGGAATATGCAATGCTGCCTGACAAATGTATAGGGTCGTTTCTCAGTAAGTTTTCCTATCTTTCTTTGAGAACAATGTAGGTAAATATTTAAATCAGAGATGGAAACCTTGTGATCATTAGTGTACCAAGCAATAGGATCAAGATTCTTGTATTAACTTTTTGTGAAGTAGGAAATATTATTCTGGAAATGGAATCTGAGTTTCAATGAACTCATCTGGTATATTGATTATTATAAGGATTAAACAAGAATATGAGTGTAAGTTACTCATTGTATACCTGATAAATAGCAAGCATGGAAAAAAATTGACTATTAATCCAAAGAATATTTCGCATCTTAATTTCCAGCATTGTAACTCTCCTTACTGAGTATTCATCAAGTCCAGATTCTGTATGTGGAAAGTTTTGTTATATAGTTGCATCTCTTTGATTGAAACACTACTGTGTGGAAAGAGATAGAAGATTCATGAGGCTTAGATAGTATCCTGTTTCTGACATTGATCTCCATAACAGCTAATACAAATTAACTTATCTTCATCACAATAAATTATTCCATTGTGTCAATATATGATGTTTCCCATTCTCTGCTGATAGAATTCATTTTGTTTATGATTTCAGGCTATAATAAATGAGATGCTTTAGCCAATTATAGTCTCATCATTTTCTCTTTTAAGAATTCATTTTCCAATTCTAGAATTAATAATCTGTGGCTGTGATGCATTATTTTAGGAGATAGTTCTAGCTTTAAGTGGTATGCTTTCATGTACTACTTTCATACTCTTCTTGCATTATAATAAGGGGTAGTTAACTGATAATAAAATAATAGATAACGTACATTTGTTTGCTATGCAGCACAGTACAAAGAGCATTGAAATGCTCCCTGTACTTCAGTATTACAACTCTGTAAAAGTCAAATGTCTGGTTTCTTTCTGACGTTTTTTCTTTTTCCATGCATTCTTTCTTTCTTCTCCTGTACCAATGCTGGTGATTGAGTCTAAGACCTCATATATGCTAAGCAATTGCTTCTTCGCTGACCTGTATCCTCAGTGTTTACTCATTTATTTTATTCAAAATTTTGATATAATGTCTCAATAAGTTACCCAGATTGTCTTTGAACTCTCCATCCTCCTACTGAAACCCCCAAGTAGCTGAGATTACAGATCTTTGTCAATACACTTAGCTAAACGAATATTTTCAAGTGACCATTAATATAGCTCTTTCAGCAAGATTTACATTTCTTCCATGCCAAGCCTTTGACAGGCCTCTTCTTGGAGTATTTACAAAACTTAGGAGATTTGCAATTGAAAACCTTTTCTTTGAGTCTTAAGTTTTCCCTTAGCTTCTTGCTGTGTTCCAACCCAGAGTGTCTTTCTGGGATTCATCTTTCTGAAATGTGCTAATCAAGGAAGAAGATCTTTCAATCCCTATGTGAAGTTAGACACTTAATTATGGTATACATTAATCAGCAAATACCCATTGAAACAATGAGTCTCACTTTCAAGTCTTCCATTAATTTTCCACAATTCATATTGTATGTCTGGAGATAAAAGTCACCCTCAATCTTCCCAGTAATATTTGACCTTATGTTTTCTAAGAAAGTCTTTAAGTTCTACTCAAAACTGCCCACTTAGCATGCCCATACCTGTCTTGGGTCGATTTTATCCTGTCATTTCCTACCCTTTCCTAAAAATTGGGGAAGAGAAAACAGTTATAAGCTTTTTAATTATGATCTGCTGCAGTAATGGTTAAAGTAAGACTTTAATGTTCTTCATGGAAAAAGTAAAGTAATCTTAAGGTTCTTAGCCTAAATAAAATCAAGCATATTTCCAAATGTGCCCCCTCTGCTTACATTTGCCAATTATGACTTAAAAGATCTTGAAACATTAAACAAAAAAAGATATTTAAACAAAACTGTTTGTGACATCAAATCATCACTATTTAACAGCATCCTTGATTATTTTAGATCTATTTGAAACTAGTGAATTAGCTACTTACATATTATTCGACTAAAGTAATAAATGTAACCCTATTCCAAAATCTCAGAACATTGTACTAATACTTGCTCATTTTTACCTATCATTTAAAAATATTCCAAAGAAAATGTGTGAAAAATACTTCCTCATTATTTAATCCCTAAAATGCTTCTTTTCTTTAAGTTATGGATACCTGCTCTGAGAAGAAATTTGTGAATCTCAAACTAAGTAATTAACATCAGTTCAGAGTTTCAGAATCAAAACCCTGCTATAATTGGGAAGGTAAAAAAAAAAACAACATGATTAATAAAATGTGTTAATGCTAGTGTAATTAATTTTTTTATCTCCAAGAGATTTTACTCCTTACTTGCTAGACTTTTCAGGGGAAATAGAGTTAATGAGACACACACTAGAAGGCTAATAACTACTGAGCTGGTACTAACCTATTTGGTATTGAGGTAGAATACATAAAGAACTGCAAAAAGGCTAAACATTAAATAAATAAACAACTCAATTAAAAAGCTGAACAGAGGATTCGCCAATTTTTTTCATGCAAATGGCAATAAACATTTTAAAATTAGTTCAGCTCCATTAGCTATCACAGAAATGCAAACTAAAACTTCCATGGGATTCCACCTCACCACAATCAGAATAACTATGATCAAGAAAATAATAACAACAAATACTGGCTAAGACATAGAGAAAAGGGAATCCCTACTTACTGATAGAGAATGTAAATTGATCTAATCACTATGCAGTCAGTAGAGAGACCTCTCAAAAAGTCAGAATTTGAACTTCTGCATAGCACAGATATACCACTTCTGGGTCTACACCCAAAGAACTTTGTATCCTAATACAGAGAAACTTGCAGTTTATGTTCATTACTGCTCAATGAGTAATAGCCAGGAAATGAAACCAGACTAGATGTCCATTGACTGATAAAGAGATAATAAAAATAACGTACATATACAATATTGTTCAGCTATTAAGAAAGTAAAATTGGCTAGAAAATAGAACTTGAAAACATACTAAGAGAGGTAACCCTGGCCCTGAAAGACAAACGGCTAATATTATTCCTCATGTATAGCTCAGAACTGATATGAAAGTAGAAAGTGAAAAGTGGAAAATATTAGGGACAAAAAGCTTTAAATAGAGAGGTACATTGGAGGTTATGTCAGAGAAGGGGAGGCAAGACAGGTAATGAAACATGTGCTTTTCCACATGAAGATTAAAGATATCATGTGAATTAGAACTAAGAAATAGCTATTGTAAAAACTTAAGTATACAAACAAGATTATTATTTTTAAATATTTGAAAGTGGTGAATATATTTCACCTTCTTAATATGATTTTAAAGTAATTGTTGTAAGTTTGGATAGAAACTTACAAAAATATCAAACCTTGAAAATGAAGGTAACTTAGTATTTAATGATAGACAGAAAGTAAAGCATTGATAGCTTCAACAGAGAGTTCAAATTTGATGGTCACACAGATGCACAGATGGCCCTGGTTTAATGAAATGGGTTACAAAACTAAATCAAAAGTCATGAATCTTGGAAAGGGACAGCACAGGTTGAGGCACTGATGATGGAGGGAGAATAAAAAGAGTAGGTAAAAAGATTAATCAAAATACATTGTATACATGTAGGAAACTGGCAAAGAATAAAGTTAACAAAACATTAAATAAGCACATAAATGAGAGAAAACACAATTAAAAGGAACATCAATGAAAAGATAATATTTTCCTATAACAATATGCAGACACAAGAAAAATTCTATAGGTTTTCAACAATAAAATGATTTAAATTGATATACATTGACTCTGAAGAAACTACAAGAAACTACAAAGGAAAAGAAACAGATACAGATCCTTTTTGTGTATGATCACATTCACTCATAGAAAGTAATAACATAAGATTTGTTAATTGTATGAAGGCTTCCAATCTGCATGTAATATACCAAAACATCATGTGGAGAGAATGAGGAAAGTTTCAGTGAGGAAGAAATGGATGCGGACTTGGAAAGGCTAGTAAATGAGAAAGCCTATGTGTAATATTAAAAGAATGTGAAAACAACTATATGTAATTGTGTGTGATAGATAAGTGGGCCGCTATGTCAGCCTATACTGTGTGATAGATAAATGGGTCTCTGCATCAGCCTAGCTGTGGTGTGATATGGACTGTGGAAAACAGAAGAAATGAAAATGTGTAATATCAAAATGAGGCAAAACAACTGTATTGTAACTGTAAACAGACATGTACCCTGATGATGTAATGTGGAATGAAACAGTATTTAAGGGACAGGCCGAGGACTGGGACCTCAGTTCCGCAGGGACAGAGCATCCCAAGGCTGAAATGCATCCCTGAGGATGTGACCGTTGATTGTCCAGCACCCCTCAGCTCTGGCAATGCACAGAAATGGCCCTTTGTCCAGCCCCGGTTCCCGCTCAAGACCTGCGCCCTGGAATATGTCAATCAGTTAAGCCCTCGTGTGGTGTGGTTATTGCTGGGTGGCACAGACCTCCAGGGAGGTAGAAGTCAGCGGCACAGGCCCCTCCAGGTGTGCTCGCGACACATCAGTACATAAAAATCACAGAAAAAGATGAAATAGTTTGCATGTAACCTAATGCAAATAAAATCATTGGCTTTTGCTAAAGGCAGACATAAGGGAAGGGAAGAGTAGATCTAGTTTTTTGACTTTTAAATATTTTTCTTTCAACCAGATTTCTCATCTGAAGAAGACATTTCCATGGGAAAGCAGTAATAATTGACAGAGTGCTTTCTATCTTCTCAATGAAAAGGAAATAAGAAATGTGAAAGAATTTAAATTCTTTCTAAAACTCTAATGTCTGCACTGTGAATCTGTAAGTAGCTATCATTCCTTGTTTCAGCATAGGGGAATAAAGACTATAATAAAGAAAGACTAATAACAACATTTGCCACAGGCAAATACCTGCTAATCCCAATTATTAATTAGAATCATCAGACAAAAATATTCTTAGCAGTTATCTTTGACCACTGTTTTTGCCTTAATGTAAGCAACCCAAAGGCAAGATAAAGATGACTGATAGATTAAACTTAAGAAAAATGTGACAAAATTTGTATACTGTAAAATGAATAGTCTCTGGCTCTACAGAGTTGCTTCAATGATTAAATTCATAAATTACTAGAATAGTAAGTATAGGGTACAACTACGCATTACATATTAGTTTATTGCATATATTTATCACAAAGCTGTTAAGTAATTGATACATTAAACTATGTTGGGAGAGTAAGTTTCTGTTATGGTTGCATTTCGATGTCAACTTGACAGTTGCAGACTGTTTGGGAGCAGCTGTGGAAGGTTAATGGTTGGAATGGCCCCTGAACAAGCCTGTAGACATTTGACTGATTGCTGTAGAGAACCCAGCCCATAGTGGATAGTACTTTCCAGTGGTGGACCGGATAATAGAGGGTGCAAGAAGGAGGGACTTGCTCTTCCCTGATCCTGTGTCAACTTGCTGTGGAGTCCACTCTGCACGCACGTTGTTTGCCTTGGAGCGTCGTGGCCTTCTTTGTTGCTGCTGCTGCTGCCTCCGTCCTTGGCTGACTTAGAGCTTCTCCTTTTCCACCTGTTCCCGCTGCCTTTGGAGCCTGGTCTCTGGGCATTGCTGCTGTTCGCTATTCGTCGCCAACTTCGGAACCCAGCTGTTCTACACCGACCTCGGAACCCACCGTCTTTGACCCTCTAGAGGAGCAAAGGCCTGAGACCTTTTTGGGATCTTTGGGCTTTGTTGAACATTCCAGCCAGGAAGGAGGCTGCTGCTGGCGGCTACCTTGAAGGACACTATTTTTACTGTGAGTTGTTTTTTTCAATATAAACTTGTTTATATATATACATATATCTCATTCTATAGCTTCTGTTTCTTCAGAGAACCCTGACTAATACAGTTTCCTATTAAAGATATATCTAGGCCTTAATAACAATTTAACCACAACATAAGTTCTTTTTCTATTAATTATATCTGGTAGAAAGCCAAGAACTTATTTCCTTACATCATTTGTTCTTTACTTAAAACCTATTGCTTTCATTTTTTCACATATATAAATTCACTATGAATTTGTCAATTGAGAGAAAAAGAGAATTTTCTGTAGACACTGTAGAAAAGAACTCAGTAGTACAGTTTGATCAGACTCAGTTTGTAGAGTCACCATTATACCACTTGCCCAAAAAGGAAATCATTACTAATTAGATAATCTTCCTCTATTGTGCAAGCAGAATTTTATTTTCTTTGAGGTTAAAGATTCTTTTTTCTGTTTCTTCAGCAAATTATCTCTAACAGACTAGAGATAGAGAATTGGCATTCATTAGATCATATGCTTCATGATATAGGCAGAGAAATTAACAAGAGAGTGAATATATTAATATAAATATGATTTGAGATAGTAAAATGAAAAATAAGAACAGACAACACAATTTGAAAAAAATATACAAACAATGCCAGGGATGACATAAGCCAATCACCATCTCTAGGGAAAGATAAATGTGATTTTTAAATATTAGGCATAGCAAAATACTTTATAAATCAAGTCGACTCACAGGTAGGGCTATAAAGAAAATAAGACATTTATTTCTGCTTTAGTTTTATGAAAAGCCAATGTTCAAACACAGTAACATGAAAAAGTATGCAATCTAATAGGAGAAAGTGTAAATAGACATTTCACTCTGAAACAGTCCCGGAATCCAAGAGACATATGGAATGAAGATCAAATTTGCCAGTAAACAGATAAATGTCAATTAGAATGGAATGAAAGACTGCTCTGCTTATTAGAATGGCCAAAATTAAAAAGAGCTGTTTTCACTACTGTTGATGATCTCTGAAGAGAGAAGAAATCTCATAATTGGTAGGAAGACGTGATATATTGACACCTTTTTAAAGCATTTTTGACTTTCTGTAGGCATACTAAAAAGAAAAAACACATACGCACTCCTGGGAATCTATCCCACAGAAATAAAAGCACAGACGGACATGTGCAAGCACATATTTATGCAGATGCATTTGTTTTGATTTAAAAGAAAAAATTAGAAATGAACTGAACATCTGCCATTAGGAAAATATCAGGAATATTGTGATCACCAATACCATTAATTATTATACTGCTATACCAAGTAATGATTTATACTCTATCAGTCAAATTGTATGCTTTCATGAAAAATTATTGTGTGAAAAATGTAAAACTTGGACATGCTTGATATCACCATTATAAAATCAGTAGTGGCAAATACAAATCACCTTTTTGACTAAGATATGCACAGGTATTTATGTGTAATTTGTAAGGTTGTCAATTATGATATACAAGGCATTTAGCAAACAGAAAAAGGGGGAATATTGATTTTAGAGGAGAGAAAAGACAGATCAGGGAAAAACCAACAAAAGAAAAAGTATTTAAAGATTGTGACACAATAAAACACTCCTAATATTTTAAATAGCCATTTAAATTTATAATTTGGCTTGCATATTACATGTCTATATTTGTAGCAGTTAGCCTTATTGCTGATAAAATCACCACCAAACAACTTAAGGGAACCAGGGATTTATTCTCTTATGACAGACTGGTTACAGTTCCTGGTCCACCTTTGCAGGAGAGCTCACATCAACACCAGGGCTGAGGGATCTTGCCATACCATGTCTACACAATGGCAGAGAGAGGGACGATCCTTACTTGCCAGACCAGCATGTCTGGCCAAGTATACACAAGGATGCCAACTCTCTCAACCAGCTGTCTGTAATTTATTCTAGGGCCTAGTCCCACCCATCATGGGCTGGGCTTTCCCCATCGGCCAGATAATTTCCTGCATGTTTGCTCTGGGCTTAACTCAACAACTAATTCTCTACAAATGTGCCCAGACCTCAAACCCTCAAGTGTCAAATTGACACCCATGCCTAACTATGATGATAGTAGAAAAAATAAAAGTAAAACTTTGGAAAATGTTCCAATGATAGTGTCGATAAGCCAATAAATTCTCATGAACTTCAGCATATCATCACGTTTCCATATAACAAAGTGCTTTTGGGTGGAAAAACCACACGTTGTTCAATAATTAGTTAATCACTCAGGTATTTAAGGGCCACTTTTGAACTTGACTTAGGTTTTCATTTTATGATGTTATCTCTTATTATTAATTTCTTGGGTCTTTTTATGGTGCTTCCTGACCTTTGTCTTAATTTCATCCTGAAGAGCATCTTCTTCTCAGTGACAGTTTCTTTTATTAACTCTTCTCTCAGTTCTGTTACATTAATGTTCCTTTCACTTCTTCTGCAAGTTCTGACATTTCTACCTGACATCTTTCTTCAGAAAACTGAATTTTCTTACACATTTCTTGCAAAATTTTGGGTCACACTCTGTTTCTACTCTGCAACAAATGTTCCCATGGTATGTTTTCCATTTTAATTGGAATTGAATATGGAACTCTCCAGTCTGTTTTCTGTGGACTGAGATTTTTGATTTCTGTATGTAGTCTAGAATGGCCTGAGTTGTCTGCAGTCTAAACTGGCTTTTTAATTCATGACTCTCCTTCCTCTTCTCCTTTAAGTGATAGGATTGGAGGTTCAGGTACCCATACTTGTAATAATTTACTTTAAATGACAACTTCTGGGGACAAAAACTGGCTTTGATTTTTGTATCAGTTAATTGTGAGAGGCTCCTCTTTTGAGGAAAGTCAAAGAGGTTCTAGAATAAGTGCATTTAAAACAAAAACCCCTATTGTTTCAAGCTCCTATTAATACATTTCCATACATTAAATCTGTTACTCTAAGAAACTGCATATTTTTTGTACATGCACCTACATGTGAAGAATCATAGTGCCACCCAGCTTACATAAAGGCAACATGTGAAAGCATGGTCTTCACTTTTCCCTCAAACAAAGGTTTCCACAGTTTCCAAGTAAACAACATTGTTTTTACATGTCAGAGTAAGATCTATGCCTTTAGAAAGCATATTTAAAGATGTATGGTTTTGTTTGTATCTTCTGAGATGTTTCAACTAAATTTTCAATGCTGTGATCATATTCTTGGCTCTTGGCTCCTTTTCCTTTCTCATGATTTCTATCATTAGAAGTCCATGAAAGTATGACACCTTACTTCATAGTTTTATAGAAAATGGAGTTTGTGCTTTCAATCTTACTTTTCTACAGATGGGAGATTTCCTGAGTAATGGGGATGCTGTCTTAGTTCAACAGGACTCAATGTTATTCAAAATGGATCTATCATTCTCTATACAGTGTTTTCCACATTAGTTATTTATTAATGAAATTTAAAAGAATTTTTGACAGAAACAATGATAGCTATTTAAAATTTTAGATTTAATACTCTTCATGCAAGAAAGAAAATAATGGAAAATAGTATCTGATAATTAGTTATTTTTATTAATTGGATATGATCAGCTAATCTCTCATTTCATGAGCACATCAAAATCTCCATGTGTCAACATTTTACGTTTATCTCTTACAAACATTGTGTGAGCAACACTGTTCCAAAAGTTTCCCAAGGCTGTTGTAGACTTTACCATCAGCTATCTGCACCAAAGAGAATACATTGTTTTGGTAGTAGGCAAAAATCAACTGGTGATTTGCAGGTGATAATGAACACACTTAGATGGGAATTATGTCTTCTGCATTTTTGCCTGCCTTCCTTTGTCAGTAAATAGGGATGTGGGGATGGTAGAAACAGATGTCAACTTGACAGTTAGAGACTAAGTTTAGGGCACAGCTGTGAAGAACTGATAGGTAAGTAAACCTGCAGAAGATTGTCTATTTGATATGGAAGACTCAGCCCATAGTGGGTAGTGCCTTCCATTGGCAGAAAAGATAAAACAAATGTGAAAGGAAAGAGTAGGAACCTCCTTCTCATGCCCCGTCTTGGCGTGCTCCTTGTTCAATGCTGTAGTTTCCTTTTACTTTGTTCTTTGCTTTTGCACTGTTTCAGCTCTTCAGTGCTATTAAAGCCCATCCTCCTTAGCCCTCAGAGTAACCAAGGTTAGGGGATGCTAGAGGCATCCTCCAGCCTTAACATCAGACTGGGACTGCTATGAGACTTTCCAGGGATCTCTGGCCTTCACCACCAGATTTTGCCTTGTAAATCAATCTATTAAATTCATATATATCTCCCATTCTGTCAGTTTTGCCCCTCTAGAGAACCTTGAGTAATATAGTGGACAATTATACCTTCTTGTGTACTCAGGAACAGGGAGATGAATATGGATTTGACGAATGAATAACAATCATCCTAACATGTGCTATATTATTACTATATATAAAAACAACCTTTTAGGAATGATAGAGGGTGAGGATGTAGTTCAGTCAGTCCTTGCCTCATATTTATAAGGGCCCAGAATTAGATGCTAGGTAACAACTTCATCAAAAATGAACAGTAGTGAGAATAATAATGATTATAACAGCAATTCACAGGCTCTAAAGTTTTCAAATTTATTTCTTTGGCCAACAAACAAGAAATATATTACTCCTTATTGATGATATTCACTGAAATAAGTGCAATTATTCTAAAATAAAATTCTAAGACAATTATAAATGTCCAATATAACTTTAAAATATATTTGGGAGTTATTAAAAATACAAATCTCAAATTGATATTATTACCCTACATTTAAGGAGCTATAGGAAAATTCATTCTTTTCAATTATTCTAACTTTTCTTTTAATTTTGGTAGTTATCAATCTTAACGTTTTTGAAGACTTTAATGTAGTTGCTTTCTTTTAATTTTCAATGTTCAGATAAAGCTGTTCATATACCATTTTTGTACTTTTTGTATTTTGATATCTTAGTTTTGTATTTATTATTCTTTCTGTCAATTTAACTGCCTGAGCAACTTAAAGAATAAATAATAATTGAACATTATTTCCTATTGCAGTAATAAAAGCTTTCAAAGCAATAAAGCAAAATGAGGTATCTGATGACATTTTGTATTTCAATAAATGCAGTTTGAAAGAATAAAAGAAATCTATTAAAGGAAATTTCTTTGTCATTTCTAAGCTGTTTATACCAACTGGGGCAATGGAATTGATTTATAAGGTCATGAGTTTTTCCATATGCTAATATACAGGTTAAAATCAGCTATTTTGGCCTTAATATTGATCCATCGTCCCAAATTATAATTCTTCAATATTTTCCTAACTTTTTGAGTGAGATCTTGCTATTTCCTATACCTTTCTTGTTATACTGAATTGGATAAAAACTGAGAGGTTCTGAAATTCATCCACTTTTTCAATTTGTTTCTCATTTGTTTCTCCCATTCTTCATTTCCTTGTGATACTACTCTGAAATTGTAAGGGTGTGTTCTACATGGAATTCTTTCCATTGTCTTGATTGAAAGGATAACTTGATGTTCTGGTATTGAAAATGATTTTTTTATCAAGTTCTTGTGTCTAGGAATTGACATTTTAAACCAGAACATGTGGAGAGGTTAAAGAAGGTTTTATTGAGAACAGGAGAAAAGGCAGGAAACTCTGGAAAGCTCTGTCTGAGAGGAACAAAGAGGAGCCCCTGAAGCTGACAGGGTCAAAGTCCTTATAGGGCTTTGCCAGCTTAAAGGCTTTTTCTATTGGCTAGTTTTAGCTTCTTTAAATGAGTACTTTTCCTGTTTCTTTTTGTGAAACAATCAATTTACCTCCTTATCTCCTTTGACAAGGAGATAAGTGGTAAGTTTGACCCATTCATAGAATTGAGTGATGGGTGTGGTTTCCCATGGGACCTTTTTAGCTATTCTAGGCTGCCCAATAAAGCTATCTTTATTATTATGTCTATATAGTGCTTATAAATGGCATAACTCTTCAAGTATAACCAATTTCTAAAAGTATGAGATTCAGTAATGACAATATAAATGAATGCTGTATTATCAATAGGCTTAGTTGACAATATCAAGCATTTATTGACTATTATCAATAAACCTGATACTGTACTGAGCAATGGAAACCAGTGCATTTTCAAAGGGATATTTATGCTTTTTACTGTATTTTGATTTTTCTAATTATGTATCAACATTTTAAGGTCTATTAGAAGCATTCATGACTAGAATGTAAGAACTTAATGGAATTATTTTATTTGTATTTATTATTATTATTGTGTGTGTGTGTGTGTGTGTGTGTGTGTGTGTGTGTGTGTGTGTGTGTCTGTGTCTGTGTTGTTTCTCTCTGTGTGTCTGTGTGTATCAGATGGGATCATGCATGTCTGTGAAGGCCCAAGGGTGTCTTTGGGAATCACCCTGGATTGCACTACCTCCTCTTGGCTTTGCAAGGAGTTTTTCAGGCCCTGCCTTCTAGGACAGAAGAATGGACCCTTAGTCCAGAGTTTTTGCATGGGATCTGGCATCCTAACTCAGTACCTTCTGCTTGCAAAGCAGAGGATTAAATTCTGAGCCATCTCTCCAATTCTCATTTGCATTTTTATGATAATTCTTAGCACTATTAATAGCAAAAATTAATAGATTTCACTGTTTTCCTACCTAAACACAAGGTGTAGCGATCACATCTAATCTAACCTCTCTGTTTTTCTTTGCCCCCTATTTTTATCTTAATCATTCCAAGTGGTTCATATTTCATAGTAATATATTATATATAATTTTTTAGATTTGCAGTCTGAAAGAATATCTATCTGGGTTATTTTTTATTGTTTAATTTAGCATGCAAATTCATGACTTTCAGAGCATCATTATTTCTCTATTACACATAAATATATTTTAATTTATTCTCATTAATCCTTCTTACACCCTTCTTCCTGGTGTTTGCCCCCACACCCACACTTTAGGCTATTTTTTGCTTTCCTTGTTTTCAAAATAGCCATTCTGACAGGCATGAGATACAATTTCAACATGGTTTTAATTTGCATTTTGCTATGACTAAGAACACTGAGCACTTTTTCAAGTACTTATTGGTCATTGTCTTCAATTTTTGGATAATTCCCTCTTAAGTTCATTAGTCCATGTATTGATTAAAATGGTTTTCTTTTGTCACTCAATTTTTACAATTTTACATATTTTGGTATGAATCTCCTATTTAATGGATAGCAAGCAAATATTTTCCCTCCCCATGCATTAAGCTGTCTTCATAATGATTATTGCTTCCTTAGATTTCCATAAATCTGTATATTTCATACAATAACTTTTGTTAATTTTGGGGACTATTTACTTTGATTTTGAAGTTCTGCCCAGAAAATCTTTGCCATCAAATTATTGTCATCCAATTTCTGACATTGTATCTCAAAGTATTTTATCTCATTTTTCCTCTAGCGGTTTCAAATTTCAGGTTTTATATTAAGGTCTTTCATTAATTTCAAACTGTGTGGGACTGGTACACTTCATGAGAGCAGGAGATTATTAATTTGAAGATTAGGCCACTGGTGGGCTGTTCATTACTCAGCCAAAGCAGACATTCTGAATCATACCCAATAGGGATTAGAGAAGGGGAGGAAGACTGAGTCAGAAGGAGAACAGTTGGATGAGATGGGAAGGGGTAGAGAGTGGTAGAGGATAAAACACAAATTCATTATGTTTGTATATGAAATCTTCAATGAAAAAATTATAAAAATGTTTGAAGAAGGTTATAGTCTAAATTTAGAGACAGAATGATGAAATTATCATTAAAATAACAATATGATTTTTGTATAAGCGAAGAGACTGATCCAGTTTAATTCTTCTACAGCTGTATATTTAGTTTTCACTGTGCTATTTTTTTTTTGAAGAGGCTG